>CM030362.1:259832254-260284937 GCA_017893485.1 Hemerocallis citrina | reverse complement strand
AAAATTAGTATGAATTTCCTTACCAATTATTATAGAGTTTAAAAAAATACCCATACTCCCAATCTACATGCAATCTACATGCCATAAATTACTAAATTTTGCATATTTCTATACATTCTCAATTTCACACATACAACTTAATCATGGTGTAGCAAAATCTAATATAAATCAACATTCATGAATTAACACACATGAGCAAACATGCATGATATTAACAAACAAGAAATCTCATGCACATTTATTTTGAAAGCATGATAAATCAATTTCTATGTTGTGTTTTCATCTATTCATCTAGTCTAGCATGCATTCATACTTAAATTAATTTACCAATCACAATCTGGACTACACAATGCAATCATCTAATAATTTCATGTATCTAAATAACTAAATTAGAAATTAAAGAGACATCCACCTCAAAAGTAGAATTCCTAGTAGTGGAACCCCTAAAAAAATGCTCCAAAGCTCCCCCAAAAAGATGGCCGGCCTTCCTCTCCTAGCAAAACCGCAAGCTCTCTCTTTCTTTCTCTTTAGTTTTTGTTTTGATTCTAGTTTTGTTCATGAAGAAAGATGAGGGCTAGTTATAGGAAGAATGAGTGGTTAAAATGACTCCCCACTTTCCAAATAACTCCCACTTTTTCACACTTCACACCACTCTCCCTCACTCTCATGGTTGGCCGACCACGCTCATGTCTGCACAAAACACATGCACGTGTAGTCAATGTGTGTGCACACTCTTTCTTGCAAATTTTATTCTTTCTTTTCATTAAGTTAGATGTATGTGTTACACATGGCAAAGGGTACCAATCTAAACTAGATTTTAAATATGCATTTAAGTGCAAAAATAGTCATGGACTTTAAATTTGTAATTAATTTTAGTGGGCTACAAAAATAAATTTTGGCCTAGTGGATTTTAATTAAAATAAATCACACAAATGTGACTAGTAAAATGGAGGAAAAATATCCATGACTCAAGAAAAATTTTAGAAACCAAAATGTGCATAAAATTTTATGTGCAATGCACGTGTAATAATAAAAAAATATAATTTTTCTTTGGGAATGTTACAATATGGAAGAGATTGAGCTCTTGGGTTTGAAGATTAAGTGCTCAACTCTTCATCCAAATATATAGAAGAAGAAGAAAAGGGATAAATGAGTCATTTAATAGCCCTTTAAACCCGGACGAAACATCAACGAAACATAGTGTTTCGTCCCCCCCCCCCCAAAATAAATAAATAAATAAATAAATAAAATCATCAGATGAAACATCATGTCGGCATTCCCTTCGTTGCTGATGAAATTAAGCTGACATTCACAATCTGCAACCACTCCTTAAACTATTGGATTATTATTACTAACTAAATAAATTGAGCTCACTCGCTCGCTCACCATCCAATCCACACAACCCAACACCAAGTTAACTCAATTACACACTCGCTGCAAGTACTTGAATTATAATGGCAGCAATCCCTTCTCTTCTTGTTCTAGTTCTTATTACTGTTCGGTTTATTGTTTTGCATACTTATTCAATGTGAAGAGAAGATGGTTGTAATATCCGGGTCGGATATTATATTTTTATTATTATTATTTTTAAAATTAAAATTTTTTTATGGAAATTTCTTGGATTTACTAATAAAAACTTATCTGTGTATATATACTAGTAAGTATATACATGTACTGTATCGGTTTTGTGCACTTGTACAAAATTCTGTAAAATACATTTTTGAGAAAATGTCTATAAAATCTCCGGGTGATATTAAAAATTATTTTTCAAAATTGAAATATTTTTTGTGGATATTACCTGGTTTTGTTAATAAACATTATATATATATATATATATATATATATATATATATATATATAGAGAGAGAGAGAGAGAGAGAGAGAGAGAGAGAGAGAGAGACAAATCTTCGGTTGCACACTACTTTGGTGAGCACTCCGTGAACACTCACGAAATAGAGACTCTATAAAAAATCCGAACCGCTCATATTGTTCTATATGCCTAAAACAGCCTATCAATAAAAAATCAATTAATTTGAAATTCATTTGTCCATGATTTACATCATCACAAAATTGTATGGCTGAAAATTCTAACAGCATGATGGATGGCCAAATGAACTTCAAATTACTTGATTTTTTATTGTTAGGCTATCTTAGGCATATAGAACAATATGAGCGGTTCGGATTTTTCATAGGGTCTCTATTTTGTGAGTGTTCACGGAATGCTCACCAAAAGTAGTGTGCAACCGAAGGGGACTCTATATATATATATATACCAGTCTGTATACAACTGTATTGTATCAAATTGGTAAAAATCTTCTGAGCGGTAATAAAATTATTTTTATTGTTATTTCTGAATAAAAATATTTTTGGTAGAGATTATTTGTTTTAACTAATAAAAATTATCTGTATAGACATATATATATATGTACGTATATGTACTGTATCGATTTCGTACCTTTGTACGAAATCATATAATATGTGATTTTGAGAAAATACCTCTTATTTTTTATCAATCATGATCAAATGGAGGGTAGAGAGTAGATTGGGTGTTGATTGCAATTTTAATTTGCAAATAAACCTCAAAATTGATGAGCCATGAGAATGAGAGACAAGTGGCTTCTTCTCACACCACAAACCCAACCCTCTCATCCTATAAAACCCCTCCCCCTACCCTTGGCTGGCCGATCTCCAACAGAGCAAAAAACCCTTTTTCATTTTGTCTCTCCATCTCTTTCTCATCTCATTCTTCTACTTTTTCTACTTGTTTTTAATTAGAAAAAAATTTGAGAAAAATAGAAAAGAAAGAGAGATCAAATCAAAAGAAAAGGAGTGGGTTTCTTCATGGGTTCTCTTTGAAGAAGAGCAAGAACAAGGAGCAAGGAGGAGACGGCTAAGCTAGTTCTTCCAACCAAAGTTTGGGTGGTGGTTCTCATCTCATGCTTGTTTTAGTTATTATTATTGTTATTATTGCTAATAAATTCAAAAATTTGGACTAAATCATGTGCATATTGTTTATGTGGACTAGAATAAAAGGCATATAAAGATTGGAGTGGTAGAACACAACTAAGAACACTAAAGATTCAATATTGTAGTTTATACGGTTAGAATTAATTATTATACTAAAGGTGGAATCTTTAGCCCAAATTAATTTTAGAGGTTCTCATATGTGTTATTAGTATGCTCTAATTTTTGTAGATTTTTCTGGGTTAGTTTGATAAGCTAAATAAACCGTTTCCCCAAAATATCGAGTGTCAAAGTAAAATTGTTGTTTTGTGGATTTCGACATATGTTCAAGGGGGTAGATTTTGATTTCTATAAGGAATTTGAAAAAGTGTTCAACTAGAAAGTTGTATTAGATATTCTCACCTTTTCAAAATATCCTATTTCGTTAAATTCCGACAAGTAGAGCAAAAGCTACAAGCTTTGGAAGTTTCAATTTTGCTGTTAAAAAATCTGTTGTTGGTTAACTTTTGCGTGTGTTCTTGTGAATGGATTTTGAGTTGCATAAGGAATCTGAGAAAGTTGTTAACTAGGAAGTTGTATTAGATGTTCTCCCCTTACTAAAATAGCCTATTTTATTAGATTCCAATAAGTATTGCAAAAGTTATGAGCTTTACAAATCTCAGCAGCCAGCTTTTTGGCTAAAGCTTGCTGTCTAATGGTTCGAAGTTTTTGCACCTCTTATTGATTGAATCTGAAAAAGTGTTCAACTCGAAAGTTGTAGTAGATTTTCTCCCCTTTACAAAATGGCCAATTTTGTTAGATTCCGAGAAATATAGCAAAAGTTATGAGCTTTGGAAGTTTCAGCTTTTGGGCTGTCTTTGTTACTTTTTGTATTATGTTTAAAAAGATGGATTTTGAGCTCTATAAGGAATCTGGAAAAGTGGTCAACTAGAAAGTTGGAGTAGATGTGCTCCCCTTTCCAGAAAGCCCAATTTTGCTAGATTCCGACAAGTATAGCAAAAGTTACGACCTTTACACGTTTCAGCTTTTGCTGTAACTTTTGTTGTCTTTTGTTGTCGTTGTAACATGTTCAAAGAGCGGGGAATCGAATTCCATAAGGAATATGAGAAATTTGTTAACTAGGAAGTTGTAGTATATGTTATTAGCTTTCCAGAAAGTCCAATTTTATTAGATTCCGACGAGTATAGCAAAAGTTACAAGCTTTAGAAGTTTCAACTTTGTGCTATCTTTTGTTGTTCTCGAATTGTGTTCAAAGAGCGGGAAATTGAATTCCATAAGGAATCTGAGAAAGTTGTTAAATAGGAAGTTGTAGTAGATGTTATTAGCTTTCCATAAAGTCCAATTTTGTTAGATTCCGATGAGTATAGAAAAAGTTACGAGCATTAGAAGTTTCAGCTTTATGTTGTCTTTTGTTGTTCTCGTATCATGTTCAAAGTGCGGGGAATTGAATTCTATAAGGAATCTGAAAAAGTTGTCAACTAAAAAGTTTTAGTAGATGTTCTCCCCTTTCCAGAAAGCCGAATTTTGTTAGATTCCGATGAGTATAGCAAAAGTTACGAGCTTTAGAAGTTTCATCTTTGTGCTGTCTTTTGTTGTTCTCGAATCGTGTGCAAAGAGCGGGAAATTGAATTCCATAAGGAATCTGAGAAAGTTGTCAACTAAAAAGTTGTATTAGATGTTCTCCCTTTTCCAGAAAGTCTAATTTTGTTAGATTCCGACGAGTATAGCAAAAGTTACGAACTTTAGAAGTTTTAGCTTTGTGTCGTCTTCTGTTGTTCTCGAATCGTGTTCAAAGAGCGGAGAATTGAATTCCATAAGAAATCTGAGAAAGTTGTTAACTAGGAAGTTGTAGTAGATGTTCTCCCTTTTCCAGAAAGTATAATTTTGTTGAATTCCGATAAGTATAACAAAAGTTATGAGCTTTGGAAGTTTCAGCTTTTGGCTGTGCTTTTGTTGTTCTTGAATTGTGTTCAAAGAGCGGAGAATTGAATTCCATAAGGAATGTGAGAAAGTTGTTAGCTAGGAAGTTTTAGTAGATGTTCTCCCCTTTCTAGAAAGTATAATTTTGTTGAATTCCAATAAGTATAGCAAAAGTTATGAGATTTGAAAGTTTCAGCTTTTGGCTGTGCTTTTGTTGTTCTTGAATTGTGTTCAAAGAGTGGGGAATTGAATTCCATAAGGAATCTGAGAAAGTTGTTAACTAGAAAGTTGTAGTAGATGTTCTCCCCTTTCCAGAAGTATAATTTTGTTAGATTCCATTGAGTATAGCAAAAGTTGTGAACTTTACAAGTTTCAGCTTTGTGTTGTTTTTTGTTGTTCTTGTATTGTGTTTAAAGAGTTGGAATTTGAATTCCATAAGGAATCTAAGAAAGTTGTTAACTAGGAAGTTGTAGTAGAGGTTCTCACCTTTCTAGAATGTCATATTTGGTTAGATTTCGATAAGCGGAGTAAGAGTTATGACCTTTACAAGATTGACAGTAGCTAGCTTTTTGGTTGAAGTCGCTATCTAGATTGTTCGAAGTTTTTGTACCTCTTACTTACTGAATTTGGAAGCATTTTCAGCTAGAGAGTTGTAGTAGAGTTTCTCAACTTTCCAAAATGTCCTATTTGGTTAGATTTTGATAAGCGGAGTAGGAGTTATGACCATTACAAGTCACAGCAGCTAGCCATTTCGGTTGGAGCTTCGCTGTTTAGATTGTTCGAGGTTTTTGTACCTCTTATTGACTTAATCTGAGAAGATTTTCAACTAGAGAGTTGTATTAAAGTTCCTCACCTTTCAATAATGTTCTATTTGGTTAGATTTCTATAAGCGGAGTAGGAGTTATGACCATTATAAGTCACAGCAGCTGGCCTTAATTGGCTGAAGCTCGCTATTTGGATTGTTCGAAGTTTTTGTACCTCTTATTAACATAATATGAGAAAGTTTTAAACTAGAGAATTTTATTAGATGTTCTCACCTTTCTAAAATTTCTTATTTGGTTAAATTCTGATAAGCGGAGTAGGAGTTATGACCGTTACAAGTCACAGCAACTGGTCGTTTCGGCTGAAGCTTCGCCGTTTGGATTGTTCGAGATTTTTGTACCTCTTATTGACATAATCTGAGAAAGTTTTCAACTAGAGAGTTGTAGTAGATGTTCTCAACCTTCTAAAAAATCTAATTTTGTTGAATTCTGATAAAAGTTGCATGTTTAATTGCTTCTAGGTTGTTAGAAGGCTTTGTATGTTGCTTTTATGTATAAAAGACCAAATTTTGCTAGTAGCATGTTATTTCGCTTCTAGGTTGTTAGAAGACTTTTATGGTTGCTTATATATAATTCATTTGTCTCATAAATAGCCAGTTGGCTCGTATGTAATTCGTTTGGCTCATACATAGCTAGTCGGCTCGTATGTAAGTTGTTTTGCTCGTATGTCGCTTATTAGCTAGTATGCAATTATTGTGCTTGTCTAAGGTGATATCATTGCCCTAGGAGCCATCGACCATCAAGACGTGTATTTATTTTACTTCTCATGGACTGTGGACGAGTCACTCCTCGGGAACCGTCAGATCTTAACCGGTGTAGGTTGATTGCGGGCTGGGAGTGTAGACGGAATACAAGTTCATGGCAGTAGCATGCGAATACTTTCGTATTACCGGGGTCATGGATCGATAGGTTATGAACAGGATCCTTAGGGATTCTGGTAAGTCTAGGTTGAGCACCTAGAGTTATCTTGCGAAGTCTAACTTAAGACCTAGCATGTTGTGGTAAGTACTGTTGTCATCCCACAGATTGTTTAGGGTTAGTGACATTATTAGGGTAGTAACTTATGGCTATTACTACTTAACCTTTATTTATTATCATTTTTGCCGAAGGGAAAGAGTTGGTATTAAGGGTGATACCTTATGATTCGACCTGTTCTATAGGCCAACACTAGGTGGTGTTATTGGTTGTACCCTTCCTGTCAAAGGGATACGGTCTGTGCCTTCTCACGAGTTAGGAGCACGGGATCCGTATCTCGTCTGTTAATTTCTGAAGTTCCATGAAAAGGGCAGGAGTGATTCCTGTCGGAGCTAGGGGATGGACCTCCGGAACTCCGTCATGCTCTATATCAAGAAAGGCGAACAAGCCATAGACTACGGTCTATCTGCTAAGGGGCAACAGGGGATGCTTCGAGCTAACCTGTGTTGTAGTTAACTCCAAGGGTTCATCAGATTTTTGAGTGAGGTCCGGTACACCGGGAAAATAGTGGCAAACGGAGACACCACTGTATGACTGCGAATGGCGGGATTATACCTTTTCAGAGCAACCTCATCAGTCACGTTGTATCTTCAGAAATAGGTTGAGTACAAGAGTAGAATTCATGGTGTGGGTTCAAATCCTTATATATGAAGAAACGGCTTGATATGGGGCGTATGTTGATATGGGCGGCATACTGTTCCGGAGACTTGCTTGCATTAGAATATGTGCATCATTGCATTATTTAATCTTGCATTAGACTCTAAGTCATAGCATACACTGACACATCAATTATATATACACATTTCTCTTTTCATCAATCGGTTTGTTTAAAGTTGAGAATTGATGCTAGTCATCAGCCTTAAAGCGTCAGTATATGTACTGACATCCCCACTTCAATAGGTACTGGATTACAAAATTACAGGTACTGGATTGCAAAATTACAGGTACTGGATCGCAAAAGTACATGTACAGGATTCAGGAGAATTCAAGGCAAGAGGAGCAAAGTGTTGACTTTATTTCAATTGTAACATCTGTTGTAAATTTATTTATGTTGAGAAGCATCCAAGTGAAAGTACCAAGTGTTATATATTATTCATTGTACTCTGATGTAATTTTTTATTGAAAGTTTGTAACACTTGGGCTTGTATGGTATTATTGTAATACTAATGTAATGTATTGCAGTTTTATAACATTCGAACTTGTAATACATTTGTGTTGAATTAAAAAAAATTAAATATTCCTTTTTTCTGTGTATTATGGCTTATTGAAGGAAAAGATTCTGGCTTATGTCACGGTTTTCCAGTGTATAGAAATCGGGGCGTTACAATGGTGATACAAGTAGAGGGTTCGAAGTGAGTGATCGGAGAAGAAGAAAAGCAGTCAGCAGCAGAAATAGTGACAGAGAGGCGGACAGTCGATTGTCCCCCCCCCCCCCCCACGGGGTGGAGACATTGTAATACATTGTAATGGGTCCAAGAACGATATGATTCTGTTGAGTGCCGAATAGAATCAGAGGGTACTTAATCTAAAAGGTGAGAGATTTCTACATTGTAAATAGCAAGCAATTTCCAGTTATGCTTGAGAGAGGGTCGTTGTGAGAATTGTAATATTCTTGTATCTTCATTAGTTGAAATAATATATCAATTCTCTCCCCCATCCCCCTCGGGATTATGGCAAAAGTCCCAACCGGGACAATTCTTGTGTGCTTGTGTGATTTGTGTGATTTAGTATTTGCATGGTGATTTGTGTTGATCGTGTCAAAGACTCAACAAGATCCTCTAGAGAGAATGATTCCCTAATAAGAGGTATCAGTGTGCATCAGGTTTGTGGGTTTGTTCGAGTTCCTTGGAGAAGATGATAGATCAAAAGATGAAGATCAAGCAGTTTGACGTTAAGATCTTCAATCTATGGAAGGCAGTCATGTATGATGTATTGGTTCAGAATGACTTGCACCTTGCCCTATGTAATACCCCGTATGAGATGGGCCTTCATGGTGGGCTTCATGGTATGCTTAGCAATTAATTCATGGTTAGATGGACCTATAGATTTGGTAGTGTGTGTATAGAGACAACAGAAAGAATGGATTAATTACTATGGGGCCATGGTGTTCATGGTAGGTGGTGCTGACTTAGTCCCACATGTAATGTGAGTTAGGATTGTGTGTGTGTATATATTAGGAAGCCTATGATCAAGAGGCACCAACTAGTCATGACACCTTTTGAGAGGCAGTCTGTGGTGGGTAGTTGTTAGAATTTGTTCGAGTAGGGGCCCGGGGCGTTATAAATGGTATCAGAGCCAACTTTCGACACCGATTGTGGGTAAGAGTGGGTGAGATGTATGCCTGGCTGAGGACAGTATGCTGGAAGAGAGACCAGGGGCAGTACACTAGCAGGTTACTCCACTCCACATCGGCTAGAAAGGGATCCTGGATCAGGTTGCAAGTCCCGGGCTCAGCGAGGATGCTTAGTTCTTAAGGTGGGGTGTATTTAATACCCCGTATGAGAGGGGCCTTCATGGTGGGTTGCATGGTAGACTTAGTAATTAATTCATAGTTAGATGGGCCAATAGATTTGGTAGTGTTTGTATAGAGCCTATAGAATGAATGAGTTAACTACTATGGGGTCATGGTGTTCATGGTAGGTGGTGGTGACTTAGTCCCACATGGAAGGTGAGTTAGGATTATGTGTGTATATATTAGGAAGCCTATGATCAAGAGGCACCAACTAGTCAAGACACCTTTTGAGAGGCAGCCTGTGGTGGGCAGTTGTTAGATTTTGTTTGAGCGGGGCCTGTGCGCTGCAAATGGTGGGATTCATGGTGGGCGTTTCTAAACCTATGTAATTCCCCGTATGAGATGGACCTTCATGGTGGACTTCATGGTGGCATTTCTAAGCCTATTTAATTCCTCGTATGAGATTGACCTTCATGGTGGGCTTAGTAATTAACTCATGGTTAGATGGACATATAGATTTGGTAGTGTGTGTATAAAGCTTATAGAAAGAACGAATTAATTACTATGGAGCCATGGTGTTCATGGTAGGTGGTGGTGACTTAGTCCCACATGAAATGTGAGTTAGGATTGTGTGTGTATATATTAGGAAGTCTATGATCAAGAGGTACCAACTAGTCATGACACCTTTTGTGAGGCAACATGTGGTGGATAGTTGTTAGAATTTGTTTGAGCTGGGGCTCGAGGCGTTACAAATGGTATCAGAGCTAACTTTCGACACCGATTGTGAGTAAGAGTGGGTGAGATGTACGCCTGGCTGAGAATAGTACGCTGGTAGAGAGACCACGGGCAGTACGCTAGCAGGGTACTCCACTCCACGTTGGCTAGAAATGTGATCATGTATCAGCTTGCGGGTCCCGGGTTCAGTGAGGATACTAAGATCTCAAGGTGGGGTGTATGTAATACCCCGTATAAGATAGGCCTTAATGGTCGACTTAGTAAATAATTCATGGTTAGATGAACCTATAGATTTGGTAATGTGTGTATAGAGCCTATAGAATGAATGAATGAATTACTATGGGGCCATGGTGTTCATCGTAGGTGGTAGTGACTTAGTCCCACATGGAAGATGAGTTAGGATTGTGTGTGTATATATTAGATTGTCTAAGATCAAGGGGTACCAAATAGTCCGTACACCTTTTGTGAGGTAGCCTACGGTGGGTAGTTGTTAGGATTTAGCTGAGCGGGGCTTGGGGCGTTACAAATGGTATCAGAGCTGATTTTCAACACTGATTGTGAGTAAGAGTGGGTGAGATGTACACCTGGCTGAGGACAGTACGCTGGTAGAGAGACCAGGGGCAATACGCTAACAGGGTACTCCACTCCACATCGGCTAGAAAGGTGATCATGTATAAGCTTGTAGGTCCCAGGCTCAACGAGGGTGATGAGTTTTACCCCGTACGAGATGGGCCTTCATGGTGGGCTTCATGGTGAGATCAGTAATTAACTCATGGTTAGATGGGCCTATAAATTTTGTAATGTGTGTATAGAGCCTATAAAAAGAATGAATTAATTACTATGGGGCCAATGGTGTTCATGGTAGGTGGTGGTGACTTAGTCCCACATAGAAGGTGTAACACCCCGAATTCCAAAAACAGCTGAATTCGAGATTTCCACAGGATCTTTACACTTCATTCGTACAATTTTACAAGGAATTTAAAACTTTTATTTCAACAATAATTACATCAAAGTCTTTTACATCAATACACAACGGAATCAATAAAATACAACAATAATAAAAGTACAATTGTTACAACTTTAACATTTAAGTAGTCAACAGCATCAAATCATCTTTATATCTTCATGTAACTCCAAATCCTGCATATAAAACTGTGGGCGCGTCAGTTGCTTACAACTGATAAAATATTATACACGGCCATCCTCTCTATGCCGGAAACAGTATAACGATTCTTAAATACTTTAGCAAACACAAACTTGATCACAAACAAAGCTACAAAGGGACTATCCTGTTGATGTCGTGTTGTGCAGTGCACTTAGTCCTTAATGCAGATATTTATATTACATGACACTAATGCACACTTGTTCGGATTCTATGCATCCCATACTACATAGGTCCGAGGGCAAGCCCTTAATCGTACTTCATTTTATAGGGTTCAATCCCTCGCCATGACTTAATCTACTACTGTAACTACGGTAAGTATCCTAGATGTTCTATGATCTACGAGCTCATGTCCAGACAGCTTGGAGGGGAATCCCACGTCATGTCACGACGCATCGTGAAGATAATCTGTGGCCAATTCAGCCTCCGTCATGGGACATGACACCACCCGCAGTCAGCAAACACCCCACAAGCGTTGCCACCGGAACGATATTTCTGGAGCAGTGCTCACGTCATGTCACGACGCATCGTGAAGACAGCCTGTGAAACACTCTCACACCGCCAATCCGATGGCCCTCGTACTTATGTTTTTCTCTGACTTTCATCAAATCTTCACTATGTATCTCTCTGTAATTTCGGTAAGTATCATAGATGTTCTATGATTACAAGCACGTGTACAGAAAACCTGGAGGGGAATCCCACGTCATGTCACGACGCATCGTGAAGACAGCCTGTGCATACCCTCACAACACCCATCCAATGGCCCTCATACTCATGTTTTCCTCTTACTTTCATTACATCCCTACAATGTTTGTTTTAAAAGAAAATCATCACAACTTAGAGATAGCTTACCCTACCGGACTTAAATCAAAACAACAGAGACAGTCAGCCTACCTGGCTACTTCTCAAGAGATGCTCAACCCTCAACGATTAGCTCTCAAAATCATAAATAAAACTGCCGGTCACTAGGGTCTCGCCTAGCCTCTAGATTCCAACAACTATCTCTTCTAGAGATCAACAATATTTCATAATTAATCTCAAATAATCATTTCCATTTCTTTTGTTCACAAACTCTTTCTCAAAACATTTCTTTTGTAATCTCATAACATGAGAACAATTCAATTCGATCTCTTTATCAATTTCATCATTCATATCCTTGTATGTATTTCAAAATAAACTTTAATCAAGTATTAATAATCATAAAATCTCATATTTAAACTCATTTAACTTTTGTCAAAATCAAATCCAAACTCAAGAACCAAAAACCAGTTCAGTTCAGTCGACTAGTGATAGTGCCAGTCGACTGTTCAGCGAACATCAAAACCTCTCAGTCGGTATCAGTCGACTGTTCTGCTAACATCAAATCATCACAGTCGGTTCAGTCGACTGGTGACAGTATCAGTCGACTGTTCCACGAATACTTGAAAACTCAAACACTAAAATTCAGGACAGTAGCAGTCGACTGTGAAAGTAGTAAGTCGACTGTCCTGCCGACGAAAACCCAATTTCTTATACTTTCCAATCGACTGTAGAAGGTAAACAGTCGACTGTCAATTACACTAATTACATCCTGCATATATTTTTCGACCCTTTTGATTGATTTGTACTTCCATATAAAAATATAGATCATTTCCAGAATATATTCCTTTAAAAACAATATCGTATATGTTCTCAAATTCACAAGTTTCTCATTTTTCGATGAAATCTTTAAAATGCATTAAAACATATATCCAATCGATTTTCCAAATAAACTGTTGTCTTTTATCAAAATCACTTTATAAAATCTCTATACTCACATAAATAAATATTTTGAGGCCATAATCGCACTTCTTTGCTACATTAGCGTCGAAAGTCATTTCTCTAGATATTTGCATTATTTCAATTACTATTTCAACCAGGCATCATACAATCAAAACTTACTAAATGGCACATATTCTTGCATGCAAATATTCTAACACATTTGGACCATAAATTTAACAATTCCCAACTATCACAATGATTAAAATTTAGCAATCAATAACTAGCATGTAATCATACCAATTCAAATTCAACATATAAATTGTATATCATCTATCATGCAAATTCCTCCTAAATTAGAAAGCATTTAAGAAACACCCACCTAAAGTTGAAGAAATGTACTCAAATGAACTTCTAGAATTAGGAGCTCCTAAAAAAAACTCCAATTTGCAACTCCTCGAAATCTGCGCACCCAAGCAAGGTCTTCAATTCATTTCAGCAAGCAACAATCATCAAGAGTATCTCCATCCCCACTTCATCTCGGCAACATCAAGAACAATTCCCATCTTCTCTCATATACATATACTAATGTATGTACATATATATATGTATTAGTATATGTATATAGGCATGTGGGATAGGTGATTAGGTGGAGAGATGGGCAAGGCTATGCTGGCTTGTTTGGAGCTTTCGGGAATGGCAAGAGAAAGGGAGGAGGAGAGATCAGAGAATGAGAGACTTAGGGGGTATTTTTATAGATCAACTAGTAGATAGTTAGAATAACCACCTCCCACATGAACACCACTAACCCCATTTTCTAAAATTTACAACTTGCTTTCCCTCCTACTTTCAAAATCAAATATTCAGATTTTCCCTCTTCTAAAAAAAAATAGTCCGGTTCCCAAAAATGTGTGCACATCACATGTGTGCACGTGCACGTGCTTTGTGTACAAAACAATTTATTTATTTACTCCTTTTAAAACAATTATTTATATATGTAATAAATATAAAAATTTTAAATTTTAAATTTTTACTTTTCATGCACAATTAAAATAAACACACATAATTTCATGAAATTCACTTTGAAAGAATAATACGCTTAAAACACGTGCACCGAAACACGTGCGTCGCCCATAAAATCTCAAAAATACAAAAATTGACTTTATCGACCAAAAATATTTATAGTTAATTGGGATGCAATATAAAGTATATTTAATTTACATTTTCGATGATATACTCAAACGTACAGAAAACACGTGTATTGCACGTAAAATTTTATTTTAATTATAATAGACAAAAATTGAATTCTATTTACAAAAATGATTTTAAACATGTTTATAAAAATAAATAATTGAAAGCCATCGAAAACTTTGCACGTAACGGTGGAATGTCCAGAATCGACACGTGCATTGATTAATACGTAAAAGCACGTAAAAAACTCAAAGATTGAAATATAGCATTTGAGTTGTCTCAAATGGGATTTTAAGAATACGGAATTGCATAAATAATCGGAATTCAAAATACATATCAAAATGCGTTATTGATATAATCAATAACAGTACAAAATGCACGTGCGTAACACCCGAGGGCAAAATTATCATTTAAATTTTGCGGGGTGTTACAGAAGGTGAGTTAAAATTGTGTGTGTATATATTAGGAAGCCTATGTTCAAGAGGTACCAACTAGTCTTGACACCTTTTGAGAGGCAGCCTGTAGTGGGCAGTTGTTAGAATTTGTTTGAGCGGGGTCCGGGGCATTACTGTAACCCCTATTTTTCCCTATTTTTTATTTTTATTGTATTCTTATTTTTTTTTCTTGATTATTGTATCTGGATTCTTTCTATTATATAATTTTTTGCTTTTCTTAGGTCCAATTATTTTATTTTGGTCATTCCATTCTCTTTTCTACTATTTTTGGCTCATTGCAAATTTTTCTCTTCATGATTTGAGTTTGAGTTGTTCCGCTATATGTTCATCCTATTGTTTTATGCTTGTTCATCTCTTTTTGGAGCCTAAACTTTTGCCCTAAACCCATTAACCCGCAACCCAAAACCCCAAATTCTTAATCCCCTATAAATACCCATTATTAAACCCTAATTAATCCTCTCTCTCTCACACCCACCACTTTCTCTCTCCCCGACCCTCTCTCCTCTCCTGTTTTCGTCTTCAACCCAAACCGACCCAATTTCAGTCGCTCCTCTCCCGTTCTTCGACCACCATTTTCATCTCCTCACCCTCTCCTCATTGCCCCTAGCTGCCCTCGTCACCGCCGACCATCCCCATCGCCATCTCTTCCCCCGTTGTCTTCGTCCCGCTCGAACCCATCGCTACTCCACCACTCCTTGCCACCGTCTCGTCTTCCCCCCTCCGTGAACCCCCACAACCATCGCATATCTCCCTGGCCCTCGTCGTCGTCATCGTCCAAGCCCCGACACCCCCACTGTCGTTCGTCTCCTCTGTTTCGTCGAGAAACGGAGCACCCTTCGAGCCGCCGTTTCCCCTTCGCTGCATCGCTTCCAGACTGAAAGTGCCTAGCCATCGCCACCTTAGCTCTCGCCACTGCCGTCGCTCCCCGACCGCAGTCGCCACAGTCGCCGCCAGTGCCTCCCGCCGTCTCTCTCTCACTATCGAGTTGAGAAAGAGGAAGCACAGTGGGTTTTTGCTGTGTTTGTTGTTGTGGAGTAGAAGATCCCATATTGCCGTTTGGTGTTTGTGTGGAGGAGAAGCGTGATTGCTGAGTTGCTGTTGGTCCTGGTTTTTCTGTTTTAGTGTTTTGCACGTAACTCGCACATGCTAGCGTGTTTCCGCATTCGTGATTCATCACCCAGGATTCTAATCACATTATTCTAAATATTCTAATCTACTAAATAAAAGGCAAGTCTCTTCTTGAACTAGTTGTTTGTTTTGTTCAAGATTTCTTTAATCTCTGCAAGTAGATCCAGTCCCTTTTCTTTATCGTACTGCTATTTGAATTCCATTAAGTTTATTGAGGGTTTACACGAGCTAACCCGATATACTTTTAACATCATGCTTACCTCTTTGATCTAAAACATAGTCCCTATTGTTTCTTGCATATACACATTTACATGAAAATAACTAGATCCAGGTGTTATAGAATTGTTTGGTAAATTAGACATGTTAGATTGATTTGATTTGATGAATGGATTATCATACCAGTGAAATTGCATCTTAAAACTGAAATCATGCATGTTAAACATCTTTTGGAACTTTGACTATTAATTAGCATGAATTATATGATTGTATGATTAAATTGTTGCCTATTCATATCAAAATAAATTCTGGGCTGTCGTTTGTATCTTTCCAAATCAGATTTTTGACCATGTTGCTGTTATATTTTGAAATAACTTTCTGAACATGAAATTTAGCACCAGATGTCTAGTTTAATATCCTTTTTACGGATTTGAATTTCGATGTGTAATCTGTTAGATATCATCATTTTAGTATAGCTGTATCAGAATTTCCAGATTCACAAATGCATGCGTATCTTGCTGTTCCATAATTTATTTGAGCATGTTAACAGTAAAATAAAAATCTGAAATAAATCGAGCTGAGACTAGACATGTGTAGGAACTACCCTGAGTTTTTATAGATTTATTTGATGAGTTTTCTGACCTGAAACAAATAGGTGAACACAATTTACAACTCGCTGCCTAAACATAAAATCTGAAAAGAATAGGATTTTCATCCTAGTTCCTGTAGCTTTCATATGACATATATATATTCGTTGGAACCAGCAGAGAGTCTACTTTCTAGATTTTTTGACAGATTCAGATTTGCTTCTCTGTAATAGCGATAATCTGTATTTTTGTACAACAAGGTCATGCTGTCCAGATTATGTGATTATGCTAATTTAATATGCTTGCTTCATGATTTGTCTGTAACGAATAGAATTAGTCACACCTAGAATATTAAAACATTGAAACCTTCTTGCATGCTCACATAGGATGGAAATAAACTAATAACAAGCCGGGGTATTATGGGTAGATTTGGTAGTGAACGATCGGAAAATGTACTCGGTAAAGGCCTTCTAGCTCGCATGAACACTTGACATGGAAGGAGGAGAAATATTGATTGGAATGAGAAGTATTGATATCAAATGATTGATTATTAATTATTGATTGTAAATTATTGTTATCAACGCCGAGTACATGATCCGTGAATTCACCATCAATCTAAAACGCTCACTGTGTGCTTGCGCCGAACTTGTGGAGTGGGACGCAGTAGTACGTGGACTAGATAGATTAATAAAATGATTAATAACATGTATTTATCATCTCATGTTTGATCCTGTATTGAACTTGACTTAACATCACTCATTACATGTGTGATTGATTGTAAACCTTTAATATTATTGCCTGTCTTTGCTTTGTTCTTCGACTTTGATCATGCCCCTTTTCTTTGATATACATGCTTTCTTTATTCTCTGTTTCTCTCTACTTGATGTCCACGACTGGCTCTAAGGACATTATTTTCTTCTTTTTAGATCAAGAATTCACTGGTACCGAAGGATCTCTACCAATAGGAATTAGTGAGCAACGATTCTAGAAGATGGAGTCCAAGATTGCGCTGCTTAATTTACTTTATTGCTAGATTATTTCTTTTGAACATTTTTATGTCATTGTACTTTGTTTTGGGCTTATGTTCCCGGAGTTTGTTTTTATCCCAGATGTTAGATATTATTATTGTTGGATTATTTCATTTATTATTGAAGTTATCTTTGATTCATGTGGTTATATATTTCTTGTGTGGCTGTGTTTATTCTTTCATATTGCTGAGTTAGTCTGGTACAGCTTAGGGAATGGTGTTTACATCATTCACTGGGCCTACGTTGCGTACTCATATTCCGTATTTTTGGAAGCGAGGCGTGACAGGATTTTTAGTGGTATCAGAGCCCATGGTTGAATAATATATTAGTCAAACATGACTAACTTTATGGAGGTTTGGCTTTGAATTATATATTAGTCAAGTTTGGCTCTAACCGGGTTAACTCAATAATATCACACAACATTGATCACATGAATATATAATAATCAACATAATCTGGGTATCTTTTGATCCTTTTGGTCCCTTCATTTCTTGTTGACTTTTGTCTCTTCCATTCATTAATTCCTTTCTGGGCATAATTTTATTCCTTTTGTACCCATATTCTTTTGATTATGGAATCATCCATTCTTTTTTTTCCTGGATGTTATTCATTTTTTCCTTTTGCACAATTATTCGTGCATATATCCTGCTAGCACCTTATTCTTTTGTTTGATCTTCTTCTTCTAGGTATTATTTTAGTCTTCTCCCTTCCAGCACGTTTTGTTTGATTCTGGTGCTACACACTCTTTCATTTTCTCTCGCTTTGTTGATCAGCATAGTTTGGCTAGCGATGATATGCCCGCAGCTTAGGACATCACGACAGGTGGAAGTGTCATTGTCTGTTCTAGGGTACGCAAGCAGAGCCCGTTGCTAATTTGTGGTGTGGATTTCTTGGCTTATTTGATTGTGATTCCCAATTTGGTTTCGATGTCATTCTGGGCATGGACTGGTTGGGTGTTTCCTGTGCCGTGATTGATTGCCGAGAGAAGAAGGTGACTTTCAGGCTTTCTGGTCAACCAGAGTTTGTGTTCTATGCGAGTGAGACACCATTTGGGCGTGTCAAGAACTCGATGGATCCCAAGGTTATTTCGCTTGTGTCGTTGGGCTCTGATGGGGTTGTCGCACCCTTAGTTGTACGGGATTTCCTTGATGTTTTTCCCGAGGATTTGCCCGGTTTACCGCTAGACCGAGATGTGGAGTTCAGCATTGATGTTCAGCCTGGTACGGTGCTTATTTCCAAGAGTCTGTATCGTATGGCACGGTTTGAATTGGCGGACCTGAAGGTGCAAGTTTAGGAGCTGCTTGATAAGGGTTTTATTAGACCTAGTGTTTTGCCTTGGGGAGCCCCATCCCCAGTTCTGTTCGTCAACAAGAAGAATGGAAGCCGCAGGCTTTGCATTGACTACAGAGAGTTGAACAATGTCACTGTCAAGAATCGGTATCCATTGCAGAGGATTGACGATTTGTTCGACCAATTGGGAGGAGCTTCAGTGTTCTCGAAGTTGGATCTTCGTTTCGGGTATCATCAAGTCAAAGTGAAGTCAGAAGATGTTTCAAAAACGACTTTCCAAATGAGGTACGGGCATTACGAGTTCTTGATGATGCCTTTTGGAGTGACTAATGCACCGGCAGTGTTCATGAGTCTTGTAACCCCTGCTTTCATAAATAAATATTTTTTGTATATTTTATGTATTTCAAATAATTGTATATTTTAATTTTAATTCCTATTTTTATTTGATCGACTATTTATATTATATATTGTTTGAATTATTTTAATAAATCTGTTTAACTCGAATTTGCAATTTGATATACATATATTATTATTATTACTATTATCAGTATTATTTTGTTAGTGTTGTTATTTGCATATCATTATTTTTATTGTTATTATTATTATTATTATTATTATTATTATTATTATTATTATTATTATTATTATTATTTTATTTTAAGCCGATCATACTCTATTTTATACGTATTCATTATTTGATTTAATGTACATGTATATGTATGTTTTATAAACCCTATTATCCTAATTATTTCCTATTTGGATCTTATTCATACCCACAACCCATTACCTTCTCGACCTATTGCAGTCATCCACCACCGTCGCTATCCCGTCTCGTCGACGCCTTCACCCTCTCCGTTGTCCCCCGCAACCACCGGTGACCCTTTGCTCTCGTCGTCGTCTTCGTCAAGCTCGAATTCCCCCACCATTTGCCCCCTCTGTTTTACCCACCGAAACAGAGCATTCCCTGTGTGCCACCTCCCGCAGTCGCGACCACCTCAGCGACCTCTCGTCGCCCGTTGCCACCCAATTGCGACCTCCAGTCGCGCCACCCATGCCCGGTCGCCGTTCCCTCTCCCGCCATCGCTCACTCTCTCTCTGTCGCAATTAGAGAAGGAGCATAGTGGGTGCTTGATTGCTGTTTGCTGTTTGTAGAGGATTGGGTTGTGTGATTTCCGTTGTGGAGAAGTGGAGTTTGGTATTTGCTATTCTAGTGTGTTTGGAGTGTTTGCTGTTCTGGTGTGTTTGGAGTGTTTGCTGTTCTGGTGTGTTTGGAGTGTTTGCTGTTGTGTGCTGTTGGAGTGTTGTTGTGCTTTGGTTTTGCACGTGGCTCGCACGTGCTTGCGTGTGTCCGTATTCGTGCTTCGTTTCTCGGAATTCTCATCCCGTTATTTGTTCGTGTTCAGATTCGTCGTCGTTTGTCAGGCAAGTATCTTCTTGTACAATTCTTTGTTCTAGTACAAGCTTTTCTTTGAAAATACTGCAAGTAGGTTATAATTGTGACTCCTCTTTCGCTTATCATTTGATGATCTCATCTTACTCCCTATCAATTACATGATCATAAGAGTCACAACCTTTCGTTGATATATTTGTTTTACAACTTGTATGATTATAACACATTTCATGTCAAAAAATTTCTTTATTTGCTGTTGTTCCTGTCTTTGCTTGTTGTTCCGACACCGATAACATCATAATCTGGACTTGAGTTCTAAACATAAAATATAGCCCCAGATATCTAGCTTACTACCCTTTTTACGGAATTTAATTTCGAGTTATAGTTTGTGAGTTATCGCAGTTTTACTGCCGCTGTGTCGTAAAATTTCAGATTCACAACTTTGCTGCGATACTTTGTTTTACAATTAATTTAACCATGCTACCTGTAAGATAATGACTTGGAATTTTGCATGATAATACTAGACACACTATAGAACATTTCCTAATTTTCCTGGAATTAATTAATGAAATTTCAGACATGTTTCATATGTATAAACACAATTTTATAAGTTCTGGCTGAACACAAATCCTGGGTAGTTTGCTATTTTGACACCTGATGCTAGAACTTTTATATGTCTTGTTTATATGTGATGGATTCGGTAGAGATTCTAGTTTCTAGAACTTCTGATGGATCCAGGTTTGCATTTTTGTAGTGGCAGGAATCTCAGTTTTGGTGCAAAAACGTCATGCTGTCCAGATTTAAAATTCTCGTCGTTCTTAATATTTTGCTTTGTTTTGACTCTTGAGTATGTATCCTACCTAGTCTAAACTTGTTCCCTGTTCATGGCCATGTATACTTGCCCTATTTTCGCACACTTTCATGCTTGTTTGATGATAATAATAAATAATAAGCCGGGATTAAGGGAACGACCATACTACTGGACAATATAGGTAAGTGTACTCGGAAGGGGGCCTGTGTTCCCAGTACTTGGTTCATGAACTTGTTGTATCTTGAGTGTATTCATGAAGCCATTACTTGGTTCATGAACTTGTTGTACCTTTAGTGCATTCATGAACCCACAGTTAGTTCTTGAACTTGTTAGTACATTCACGAACTGGTTTGTGAACTTATTACATTATTTCTGTATTCATGAACCTTGCTTGCTTGATACTTGATATCTGAGTACACCGCCCTATAAAATCCACCACTAGGCCTAAACAAAATTTGTTTTTGAGTAGCAACCATGTGGTATATCTTGGGACGCATGAAGTGCTACATAGATAGAATCAAACATTAGACTTAAGAATAACTTGTCACATGTACACGCTTGACACCTTACTTGATACTTGTTACTTGACACTTGTACGTGATACTTGTTACTTGATACTTGATACAACTACATGTTCACTTGTTACTTGTTCCACTACTAGTATTTGTTACCCAATTCTGTTACTTGAGCTATCTTACTTGCTAGATAGTCTCTTGAACTTCACTACTTGTTGCATCCTTATCAAATCATGTTGTATATTCTTGATTCCATATCTTGTTTCATACTTTCTTGCACTTATTTTCATACCCTTGCTTGTACTACTTGCGGCCCTAACTTGCACTAAGGGCGTTTGTCTTTGTTTTCTCTATTTCCTTTTATATTTATGTTGCTGTTGATTTTGGTGTGGGAGCAAACAAATGAATATGTGGATTCTTGGAGAAAACAATAAAGTAAACATGTTGACCTGTTGACCTGTTGACCTTCACCGATGTGTTGACTTGGTCTCTCGCCGCTGCTGCGAACCTGCAAAAAGTGCGAGACACCGGGATGGATCCTGGCGACGCACCCTCCGACGCTCTTGTCAGTATTCTGAATGATTAAGAAAGATCTTTTATTGGAAAAGTATTGATTACTTGGTAACAGTAGGGGGATAGGGGTATTTATAGTTGCCTTAGGGATCCGTTTCGAGATATGAACATATCTCTACTTCCCGGTGTGAATGGATAGAAGCAGTTAAGATCACTTCTTAGGGATAATTATGAATCTGAATTCGTTTTTATCCTTCTGAACTGGTTTGTAACAGGTTAGGACCCGTACCTAGTAAGACAGATCCGTTTATGGATTATTGGGCTTTGAAGAAAGACCCAGTTCCCAATTCAGACCCTCTGTAGGTGAAATTGCTGTTTTACTCCTGAGCTTTAAGATTCGTGTCCGACTCGAACGGTCCCGATTTAATCCCATTTTTAGCCATATCACGAGCCCCCCACTCCTAGAGACTGAGTTCTACAGTCTTTAAGGAGTATTTTTGTTGTTCTAATGGCGTACGGAATTTTATCTTTGTTCTTTAAGGGAGTTCGAGTCTTGCTCTAGGTGTAACGGTGTTATTCTGAGCTTGTAAAATGCCCAAAAATATCCTCAGAATTTTTGGGACTTTTTTAATTTTTTCAGATTTTTCTGAATTTTTCCTCATTTTTTGAATTTTTTATTCATTTTCCGAATTAAATAATTAATTATCAAAAATATTAATTAATTATTCTAATTTAATAATTATTTTTTCAGAATTTTAAAATTATTTTCTGAATTAATAATTATTTTTAGAATTTTTTAATTAATTTTTTTCGATCTTTAAATATTTTTTCGAATTTTTTTTTAATTATAAATTAAATTAAATTAATTAATTAATTAAATAAATATTACCTGGATACGTGGTGCGTCTCTGGACGTCGATCATGATCAGATGGCCCGCATCGCAAAGCAGATCATTTTCTGGACACGTGGTGCATTTCTGAGCGTCGATCGTGTCGTGGCACGAATTTTGAGATGATCGGACGGCGTGTGTAGCTCGGCACCGTTTTTCTCCACATGTGCAGCTCGGAACACCTTTCGCTCGAAATGCATTGCCAACCCACCAGATGACACCACGTGGCGCGGTCAACGCTGTCGTTGACCGCCACGTGGCACACAAATTTTTCTTTTCTTTTCTTTTGTTTTCTTTTCTCCCGCCCTGCTCTTTCTCCTCCCTCGCGTCTTCTTCTCTCCTACCTCGACGCTCTTCTTCGACCTTCGTCAGCTCGCAAGAGAATGGGCTTGGAGTTGGTGAAGAGATGGCCGCGAGTTCGAGCTCGGAGCTCGTGGAGCTCGGCATGGCAAGGAGATGGCTGCGAGTTCGAGCTCGAAGCTTATGGGGTTCGGCAGCGAGGCTGAACGGAGGGGACTCGACGTCGGAGCTCGTGAGGGAGGTCGACGAGGAAGCTCGGAACTCCCTATTGGAGCTCGGAGTTGGGGTCGACAAGGGGAGCTCGAGCTTCGACTATGGAGGCTCGACGCCGTGGAGTGAGGTCGACGATGGGTTTTGGAGCTCAGGATGGGGAGCTCGGCAGAGACTGAGGTTGGAGCTTGGCGAAGTGGGGCTCGGCCATGGCGGAGCCTGGTCGCGAGCTCGAGCTCGGTGATGAGCTTCTCAAACTTTGAGGTGGTGAAAAAGTTCGACAGTGGAGATGTTGGCGACAGCTTGATGATTTGTTCGGAGCTCTAAGCTGGAGGTGAGCTCGTGAAGGAGACCTCGACACAGTGGTGGAGTGGAACTCGGTGTAGAGGGGAGCTCGTCGGAGGTGGAGCTCGAGCTCGGTGATGGGTTCGGCGAGGCCATGGTGTAGTTCGTCGAACGTGGAGCTCGGGGGGAACTCGAAGAAGGAGGTCGGCATTGGAGAGGAGCTCGTCGGAGCTTGGCGAAGGAGGAGCTAAAGCTCGGAGGTGAAGTTGGGTTTTGTTCTGTTGGTTTTTGGCGGGAACGTGTGAAGAAGAGGAAGGGGAGGTGACAAGTGGTTCTGGTTTTTGGGTCCAAACGGGTTTGGACCCGACCCGTTAACCCTTCTCTATCTTCACTTTATGTTCTGTTTTGTTTGTTCGGCAAATCCGAGCACAGATTTTGAGGTAAAATTTTTGCCATTTTGCAGCTCGGTAACATAGTAGCTCGGATTGCTACGTAACTCGATCTGGATGGTTGATCACAATCGTGGTGCGAATCACTAAACAAGAGGCTCAGATCACGAGAAAACGTGATCTTGTCGTTTTGTGGTCGTGGCGCAATCTGAGCCGTTTGATTGGGATCAAGCACGAATCATGATGATGAAGTCGTTTTTCTCCAAACGCAGCTCGGAATGCAAGTTGCTCGGATTGCAGATCCGAAGTACGTAGCGAGATCTTGACAGTTGATCACGATCATGGTGCAAATCACGAGGCAAGCGGCTCAGATCACGAGAAAACGTGATCTTGTTGTTTTGTGGTCGTGGCGAAATCTGAGCCGTTTGATTGTGATCAGGCGCGAATCATGATGATGAAGTCATTTTTCTCCAATATGCAATTCGGAATGCAAGTTGCTCGGATTGCAGATCCGAAGTACGTGGCGAGATCTGGACTGTTGATCACGATCATGGCGCGGATCACGAGGCGATAGTTTTTTGCCATTTTCTTGCTCGGCGCGGTTGTGTTGCGATCCAATTTTCTGGTGCTACGGAGGTCCGATCAGGGCATGCGACCCCTCGTTTCGAAGCTAACTCGAAAATCTACAACTTCTCTTTAGAAGTGGGATGAAGATTCACCCTTCTTCATGGTCAAAATAGTCCTGCAACATCCTTGTCTTGATGAAGTTGATGAGTGTTTTTGGTCTTGAGGATTTTCGAAGAGGAGCTCCACTCCTAGGAGCGAAGAAGCTATGCTAGGAAGATTCTCGTAAGAGCCATGGAAAGATCCATTCTTGGAGGTGAATGCAAGGAGTAACTCCTGTGAGAGCTCTAGCTCGGAGCCCATTGTGAGGAAGAGCACTCGTGAGGCGAACGGAGTAAAGAACATCACAAGGCTCTAGGAGAGAGCAATTCGTGAGACGAGTTTGAGGAGCAACTCTAGGGGAGAGTTTTGAGCTCCAAACTTGCTTAGAAGAGGCCCGCTCGGGGGGCGAGCGGAGCGAAAAGCTTGGCTCTAGGGAGAGCCATTTGGGAGACGAGTTTGAGGAGCAACTCTGGGGGAGAGTTTTGAGCTCCGAACTCGTCGAGAAGAGGGATTCAACGGTTGTGGGAGCAGTTCCGAATGGCGAACCACTTCTTACCCGCTTACGAGCGAGTAATTTGAAGCAGTATCGAGCCAAGTGTTGGACTCCGAACTCGTCGTTTAAAAGGGATTCAACGGTTGTGGGAGCAGTTCCGAATGGCAAACCACTTCTTACCAGCTTATGAGCGAGTAATTTGAAGCGGAATCGAGCCAAGTGTTAGACTCCAAACTCATCGTTTAAGAGAGATTCAATGGTTGTGGGAGCAGTTCCGAATGGCGAACCACTTCTTACCCGCTTATGAGCAAGTAATTTGAAGTGGTGTCGAGCCAAGTGTTGGACTCCGAACTCATTGTTAGAAGGGGTTAACGAGTTGTAGGAGCAACTCTGAATGGTGAGCTGCCCCACCCTTGCTTGTTTGCAAGCGGCTAAAGCAACGTCGAACCAAGTGTTGGACTCCAAACTCGTTTTTTGAGCTTAGTAAGTTGCAGGAGCAGCCATGTAGGAGAAGCTGGACTCTGAACTCACCATTTAGCGAGTCGTGACTCGGCGAGATAGAGATGAAGCATGAGCAATAATAGCAATAATTTTCAATGAAAAAATGTAAAGTTTTATTGAAATAAACTAAGTGGTCGCTTCAATAGGGCGAGCCACTATTACATGCTATTGGTCGGGTTACAAGCATCGGCCTTATTGAAAAACAACATCCTACTTCTACGATCAGGTGAAGGCCTCTTGGGAGGAGCTGGGTTCTCCCTTCATTGGACCTCCTTTGATGAGGTGGAAGACGGCCCCAGGTTCTGAGTCTTGAAGCTCGGCGGGCCTCTCTGTTCATTTGTAGGCTCCTCAGGGGGGAGGCACGGTCCCATCTTTTTGGATGAACTTTGTCAGGTGTCCCCGCTGTATGAGTTCTTCGATCTTCTCGTTGAGAGCCCAACAATCATCCGTGTCGTGGCCATGGTCCCTGTGAAAGCGACACCACTTATCCTTGTTCCTCTTCTTGCCAGGTATATTCATTCTAGGGGGAGCGCGGAGTAGCCCTTCCTTGTCTACTTCCATAAGAACTTCTGATATATTAGCAATGAGGTGGGTGAACTTCTCAAAATGAGGAGTCGGGCGGCGCTGGCCATTGCCGTCCTTCTGGGATTTTTGGGACCTCTCTTCACTCGTATTCTTCCGTTTGTTCCCGAAAGATGATTCTTCAAGAGTAGGGGTTGAGAGCCTCTTCCACCCATATGTACTTCTCCACCCTAAGTAGGAGTTCCGAGAAGTCCCGAGGAGGCTTCTTGGCAAGGGACA
Source organism: Hemerocallis citrina (assembly GCA_017893485.1). NCBI lineage: Eukaryota > Viridiplantae > Streptophyta > Magnoliopsida > Asparagales > Asphodelaceae > Hemerocallis > Hemerocallis citrina. The sequence goes on along the minus strand of CM030362.1, from coordinate 260,258,512 downwards.
CCTTGAGGCGAGTGTTAGTGACGTTGCACTCGAATGCGGCTGAGGCTACTGATAGGTTAAGGGAGGGAATGGACCGGGCTTCGGAGGTGAAGTGTCGAACGTAATCCCTTAGGCTTTCACCCTTTTCTTGGTTGAGGGTCACCAGAGATACACTTGTTTTCTCGGCCCGGCGGCTACTCACGAAATGTAAGGAAGAGCCCTTCTCTTGTAGGCCCCTTCAGCATGGTAGGGAATATCTTGCAGAGGAGGGCGTCTGAAGCATGGTGGATCATCATGAGAGTTTTGAAACTCTCTATGTGATCCGCAGGGTCCGATTCTCCGGTATATGACTCGAAGTGAGGCGGCTTGAAGTTCTCTGGGATGGGGGCCTCCATAATGGTGCGGGAGAATGAAGGTCCGCTCGGGCGGAGGTTTATCGCCTGTTGCTCATCTTTCCTGTCAATTCGGCCGAGGTGCCTCTCCATCTCGTGGAGATGGCGGTAGACTGAGTCTTCTCTTTGATCATATCTTGCCGAGCCCCGGGACTTATCTTCGTACGAGGGTGGACTGGGGTTGCGGCGATGGTAGCTTAGAGATGGACGAGGACTGGGAGTGTGAAGGCGGTGGCTCCTAGCTGGCTCATGACTAGGTCGCCTCTGATCGTTCTTTGGGGCGATATTGAGGGCTCATAAGACTATCGCTTGGAAGTCTTGAAGATCTATCCTTGTAACTGGTGCCTCTCCAGCTTGGTGGTCCCTATGTGTGGCTCGGCTTACTGGAGAATGAGTTCTCTGCCGATGATGCTAAGGGGACTCTCTTCGCCTCCTCGGGGGAGGGGATCTTCTAGTCCTCGGTCAGCGAGGGGTCTGGACTCTTGAGGCCCCTGGGTGCTCAGGTTGATGGACTCCCGCAAGGGCTCGCCATCCATTCAAGCAAGTTCGGAGGTCGACCCCCTTTTGGCGGTCGGCAATCACTTGATGAAGATCCCGCTCGGGAGGGCTTTAAGAAGCCACAGATTCAACTGAACGATTAGGACCCGCGACATGGTCATGAGGAGAATGTTGCTTCGGACGACTCTGATGGGAGCCCCCCTGGGCAGCCCCCCGAGACCCTGGAGGGGCCTGTTGAGGAGGAGCACCTTGAGCTGGAGGAGGGGGAGGAGGAAGAGAAGTGGTTCTTAGGCTGGAGACCGCTACCTTCCCCTTCTGTTTTGGATGCATGGCTTGAAACTAGTCTCGCTGATGAAGTTAGGTCGGGTTGCTTTCTTGTTCCCACAGACGGTGCCAATCTGTTGCTGCTGATTTTGGTGTGGGAGCAAACAGATGAATTTGTGGATTCTTGGAGAAAACAATAAAACAAACTTGTTGACCTGTTGACCTTCACCGATGTGTTGACTTGGTCTCTTGCCGCTGCTGCGAACATGCAAAAAGTGCGAGACACCGGGATGGATCCCGGCGAAGCACCCTCCGATGCTCTTGTCAGTAATCTGAATGATTAAGAAAGAGCTTTTATTGGAAAAGTATTGATTACCTGGTAACAGTGGGGGGATAGGGGTATTTATAGTCGCCTTAGGGATCTGTTTCGAGATATGAACATATCTCTACTTCCCGGTGTGAATGGATAGAAGCAGTTAAGATCACTTCTTAGGGATAATTATGAATCTGAATTCTTCTTTATCCTTCTGAACTGGTTTGTAACGGATTGGGACCCGTACCCAGTAAGACAGATCCGTTTATGGGTTATTGGGCTTTGAAGAAAGACCCAGTTCCCATTGCAGACCCTCTGTAGGTGAAATTACCGTTTTACTCCTGAGCTTTAAGATTCGTGTCCGACTCGAACGGTCCCAATTTAATCCCGTTTTTAGCCATATCAATTTATATATACAGACTTTGGAGACGAGTTTCCTGCTGGAATTGGTGAGCAAACGTTCTAGACTTAGCTTGGGGGAAAACGTGCTTTAATTATTTTGTATTTGAGTTCATTTAATTTTGTTGCTACTTAAAACTTGTAACGGGCTTGTAGTCCCGAAGTTTTACTTTTGATCCAGATCGTGAATTTATTTGGGATATTTATATTTGTTTCAAATATTTTTGTTGATTAATCAATTATTCAAGCATACGTGGTTGAATATATTTTTGCTATATTTCTTGTTATGATGCTGAGTCGATCCTACAGCTTATGAATGATGAAAATCATTCACTGGGCTTTGTCATGCACTCATATTCCGTATTCCATTTGGGAAGCAGGGCGTAACAAGTCTGATGAACAGGGTGTTTTCGCTGTTCTTGGATCAGTTTGTTGTGGTCTTCATTGACGACATATTGGTGTGTTCTCAGAATAGAGAAGATCATGCTGAGCATTTGAAGGTGGTTCTGCAGACCTTGAGGGAGAACCAGCTGTAGGGGAAGCTCAATAAGTGTAAGTTCTGGCTGGATCGGGTTACTTTTCTGGGCCACATTATTTCTGGTGCTAGTGTTTCTGTGGATCCTGCGAAGATTTCTGCGATCAAGGATTGGCCGGTTCCGAAGTCTGTTCCTGAGGTGCGGAGTTTTCTTGGTTTGGCCGGCTATTATCGAAATTTCGTTCAGGATTTTTTGAAGATTACTGGGCCTCTAACCAGTTTGACCAAGAAGGAGCAGAAGTTTGATTGGAATGAAGCTTTTGATGAAGCTTTTGCCGAGTTGAAGCGTCGGTTGACGTCAACGCCTGTGCTGACTATACCCGAAAGTTCGGGTGATTTTGTGATCCATTGTGATGCATCGGGTAGAGGTCTGGAAGCAGTTCTGATGCAGCGAGGCAGGATTGTCGCTTATGCATCGAAGCAGTTGAGGCCTCATGAGAAGAACTATCCCACGTATGAACTGGAGCTTGCGGCCGTGGTTTTTGCCTTGAAGTTATGGAGGCATTATTTGCTTAGGGATAGAATGGAGATATTCACAGATCACAAGAGCCTCACGTATGTGTTCACACAGAAAGAGTTGAACATGAGGCGAAGGAGATTGCTGAAATTGATGGCAGATTTTGACATCAATTTGCAGTATCGCCCGGGCAAAGTGAAATTGGTGCCTGATGCCTTGAGCAGGAGGCCTGCTGCTATGTTCCTTACTGTGCAGATGAAAATAGTGGAGGACATAAGGAGGCAGGAGTTGGATGTGCTACCTCCTGGATCAGATCGGCAGTTCATGATGTTGCAGTTGCAGTCTTCTTTGATTGAGCAGATTAAGGAAGCTCAAGTAGGTGACCAGCAGTTGCAGCAGTTTCGAGTGAAGTGAAAGCCGGTTTGAGATCCGATTTGGTCATTCATGCTGATGAGTCGCTTCATTTTGGCTCTAGGTTGTGTGTACCTAGGGGAGAAGTCAGGCAGAAGCTGCTGGAGGAAGCTCATCGGTCCCCGTATTCCATTCATCCTAGTGGTACTAAGATGTACAGGGACTTGAAGCAACATTTCTGGTGGCATGGCATGAAGAAAGATGTGGCTAGATTTTTCGCCCAGTGCCTGATCTGTCAGTAGGTGAAGGTAGAGCATCAGAGGACCGCAGGACTTTTGCAACCCCTTCCAATCCCAGAGTGGAAGTGGGAGAATATCACGATGGATTTTGTGACAGCTTTGCCAAGGAGTCCCAAGGGTCACAATGCTATCTGGGTGATAGTGGATCGGCTGATGAAGTGTGCTCACTTCATTCCATTCCGTGTGGGTCAGTCCACAGAGAGTTTGGCTGAGAAGTATGTTCAGGAGGTTGTTCGTCTGCATGGATTTCCTGTCAGCATCGTATCAGATAGAGATACGAGATTCAGGTCTCAGTTCTGGGTGAGTCTGTAGAGGAGCTTGGGTACTAAGTTGAGCTACAGCACAGCGTTCCATCCTCAGACGGATGGGCAGTCAGAAAGGACAATTCAGACCCTAGAAGACATGTTGAGATCCTACGTTCTTCGGTTTGGAGGTTCGTGGGAAGATCATCTTTACTCAGCCAAGTTCTCTTATAATAACAATTACCAGGCAAGTCTCAAGACTGCTCCATTTCAAGCATTATATAGGCACAAGTGTAGATCGCCGGTCTGTTGGAATGATATCGGCGAGAGGAAGCTTTTGGGTCCTGAGTTGATCACGAAGACAGTTGATGCCGTGGCTCAAATCCGGAAGCATTTGCAGGCTACTCAGGATAGGTAGAAGAAGTGGGTTGACTGTCATCGTAGACCTCTAGAGTTTGTGGCAGGCGACAATGTGTTCCTCAAGGTATCGCCTTGGAAAGGTGTTATCCGTTTTGGAGGTGGAGGCAAGTTGAGTCCTCGGTTCATCGGTCCATTCAATATTGTGGAAAGTGTGGGCAGGGTAGCTTACAGGCTCGCGTTGCTGCCAACTTTAGTAGGTGTCCATAATGTATTCCATGTTTCACATCTCAGGAAATACATTAGGGACGACAGTCATGTGGTTGACTACTCAGATTTGTCCGTGAGGCCGGACTTGTCCTATGAAATTCGACCAGTCTCTATCTTAGACCGTCGAGAGAAGGTTTTGAAGAATAGAGTCATCAAAGTTGGTTCGAGTTTCTTGGAATCCTCACTCGCCAGGTGAGTCGACTTGGGAGTTGGAGGAGGACATTCGAGAGAAGTTTCCTCGTTAGTTTGAGTAGTTGTTTTGCTTGAAGTGTTTGTTTTGTTTTGTTTTGGGGTTCTCCCTATGTACCACTTGTATGAATTTCGATGAGGAAATTCTTCTTGTAAGGTAGGTAAGATTTGTAACCCCTATTTTCTTCTATTTTGGATTTTCATTGTATTCTTATTTTCTTTCTTGATTATTGTATCTGGATTCTTTCTATTATATAATTGTTTGCTTTTCTTGGGTCCAATTATTTTCTTTTGATCATTCCATTCTCTTTTCTCCTATTTTTGGCTCATTGCAAATTTTGCTCTTCATGATTTGAGTTTGAGTTGTTCCGCTATATGTTCATACCATTATTTTATGCTTGTTCATCTCTTTTTGGAGCCTAAACTTGTACCCTAAATCCATTAACCCGCAACCCAAAGCCCCAAATTCTTAATCCCCTATAAATACCCATTCTTAAACCCTAATTAATTCTCTGTCTCTCTCTCTCTCACCCATCGCTTTCTCTCTCCCCAACCCTCTTTCCTCCCCTGTTTTCGTCTTTAACCCAAACCGACCCAATTTCCGTCGCTCCTCTCCCGTTCTCCAACCACCACCTTCGTCTCCTCACCCTCTCCTCATCACCCCTAGCCGCCCTCGTCACCTCCGACCATCCCCATCGCCATCTCTTCCCCCGTCGTCTTCATCCCGCTCGAACCCATCACCACTCCACCACTCCTCGCCACCGTCTCGTCTTTGCCCATCCGTGCACCCTCGCAACCACCGCAGATCCCCTGGCCTTCATCGTCGTCGTCATCCAAGCCCCGAACACCCCTGCCATCATTCGTCTCCTCTATTTTGTCGAGAAACGGAGCACCGTTCGAGCCGCTATTTCCCCTTCGCTACGTCACATCCCAACCGTTAGCGCCTAGCCGTCGCCACCCTAGCTCTCGCCGTTGTCGTCGCTCCCCAACCACAATCGCCACAGTCACCGCCAGTGCCTCCCGCCGTCTCTCTCTCTATATATATCGAGTTGAGAAGGAGGAAGCACAGTCGGTTTTTGCTGTGTTTGCTGTTGTGGAGTAGAAGATCCCATATTACCATTTGGTGTTTGTGTGGAGGAAAAGGGTGATTGCTGAGTTGTTGTTGTTCTTGGTTTTTCTCTTTTGGTGTTTTGCATGTAACTCGCACATGCTAGCGTGTTTCCGCGTTCATGATTCGTCACCCGAGATTCTAATCCCGTTATTCTACATATTCGAATCTACTAAATAAAAGGCAAGTCTCTTCTTGAACTAGTTGTTTGATTTGTTCAAGATTTCTTTGATCTCTACAAGTAGATCCAGTCCTTTTGTTTATCGTACTGCTATTTGAATTCCATTAAGTTTATTGAGGGTTTAAACGAGCTAACCCAATATACTCTTAACATCGTGCTTACCTCTTTGATCTAAAACCTAGTCCCTATTGTTTCTTGCATATGCACATTTACATGAAAATAACTAGATCCAGGTGTTATAGAATTGTTTGGTAAATTAGACATGTTAGATTGATTTGATTTGATGAATGGATTATCATGCCTGTGAAATTGCATCTTAAAACTGAAATCATGCATGTTAAACATCTATTGGCACTTTGACTATTAATTAGCATGAATTGTATGATTGTATGATTAAATTGTTGCCTATTCATATCAAAATAAATTCTGGGCTGGCGTTTGTATCTTTTCGAATTAGATTTTCGACCAGTTTGTTGTTATATTTTGAAATAACTTTCTGAACATGAAATTTAGCCTCAAATGTCTAGTTTACTACCCTTTTTACGGATTTGAATTCCGATATGTAATATGTTAGATATCATCATTTTAGTACAGCTGTGTCAGAATTTCCAGATTCACAAATGCATGCGTATCTTACTGTTCCATAATTTATTTGAGCATGTTAACACTAAAATAAAAATCTGAAATAAATCTAGCTAAGACTAGACATGTGAAGGAACTACCTTGAATTTTTATAGATTTATTTGATGAGCTTTCTGACCTGAAACAAATCAGTGAACATAATTTACAACTTGCTGCCTAAACATAAAATCTGAAAGAATAGGATTTTCACCCTAGTTCCTATAGCGTTCATATGTCGTATATATATTCGCTGGAACCGACAGAGAGTCTACTTTCTAGAATTTCTGATGGATCCATATTTGCTTCTCTGTAGTAGCGGTAATTTGTGTTTTTGTACAGCAAGGTCATGTTGTCCAGATTTTGTGATTGTGCTAATTTAATATAGTTGCTTCATGATTTTTCTGTAACGAATAGAATTAGTCACACCTAGCATAATACAACATTGACACATTCTTGCATGCTCACATAGGATAGAAATAAACTAATAACAAGTCGGGGTATTATGGGTAAACTTGGTAGTGAACGATCGGAAAATATACTCGGTAAAGGCATTCTTGCACACATGAACACTTGACATGGAAGGAGGAGAAATATTGATTGGAAGGAGAAGTATTGATTGCAAATGATTGATTATTAATTATTGATTGTAAATTATTGTTATCAACGATCCGTAAATTCACCATCAATCTAAAATGCTCACTGTGTACTTGCGCCGAACCTGTGGAGTGGGACTCAGTAGTACGTGCACTAGATAGATTAATAAAATAATTAAAAACCTGCATTTATCATCTCATGCTTGATCCTGTATTGAACTTGACTTGACATCACTCATTATATGTGTGATTAATTGTAAACCTTTGATATTATTGCCTGCCTTTGTTTTGTTCTTTGACTTTGATCATGTCCATTTTCTTTGATATACATGCTTCCTTTATCCTCTCTACTTGCTGTCTACGACTTGCTCTAAGGACATTATTTTCTTCTTTTTAGATCAAGAATTCACAGGTACCGAATGATCTCTACCAACAGGAATTGGTGAGCAACGATTCTAGAAGATGGAGTTCAAGATTGCGCTACTTAATTTACTTTATTGCTAGATTATTTCTTTTGAACATTGTTATGGCATTGTACTTTATTTTGAGCTTATGTTCCCGGAGTTTGTTTTTATCCCAGATGTTGGATATTATTATTGTTGGATTATTTCATTTATTATTGAAGTTATCTTTGATTCATACGGTTATATCTTTCTTGTGTGGCTGTGTTTATTCTTTCATATTACTGAGTTTGTCTGGTACAGTTTAGGGATGGTGTTTACATCATTCGCTGGGCCTACGTTACGTACTCGTATTCCGTATTTTGGGAAGCGGGGCATGACAGTTACATCCTAAAAGAGAAGAAGCCAACCAACATGATGCAGGAAAAGTGGAATGAGATTTGTTTGAAGGCCTTGAGTTTAATCCGGCTGCAATTGGAGGACAAAGTCAAGTGTAATATTCTTAAGGAGAAAAGTGCGGTGAGTTGATGGGCGAGACTCAAATCTGACTATTTGGGATCTTCGTTGTTGGATCAGATGTGCTGGAAGAGGAAGTTGGTTAGGTTCTCAATGAAGAAATGTACTCATCTTCAAGATCATATTGTGGAGTTCAATAAGGTAATATATGAACTGTAGACGATTAACGCTGATGATCTTAGTTAAGAGGATAAAGCTTTCAACTTGATATATTCACTGCTAACTTCTTAGTTACACGGGAAATCATTCAAGGCGACACTTATAGTAAACGGGGTGATTAAGAGTTTGAAGGAAGATGAACTGAGAAAGGAGACTCATAAAGGAGGGTCCATTTCTATAGGGTATTTATCAGTAAATAGTGATACTTCAATTGGAAGGGATACGGCACACAAGGGTAATATTCGTTTCCACTATTGTTGACGAATTAGGCATTACAAGAGAGACTGTTGCAAGTGGTTAACTCAGAAGAGTACTACTACAGGAAGCGATCAAGCCAACGTAGTCAGTACAACTGATTGAGGTAAATCAGGTGAATTTGGTAACTTCGAACTATGTCTTCTTGTTTCAAGTTCTTCAGAAGTTGATTCGAGTTGGTATCTTTATTCGGGGAGTTCTTCTCGCATTTTTTCCAAGAGGGAGATATTTTTTACTTACAAGTCGTCAATAGGCCATAGTGTGAGAACGACTTGAGGGGAGATTTGTGAAGTGGTGGGTGAGGGAATAGTTGAATTAGATACGCCAGATAGTAAAGGGTTCACACTAGCAGAGTTCATGCTTATTCCTTCGATAAAGTAGAATCTGATATCCTTGGGGACTCTTGATGCTCGGAGCTGCAGATACACAGCTCGTGGTGGAGTTTTGATAGTTTGGGAAAGTTGCATAAGGTGATGAAGGGTAAGAGGAGGATTGGGCATGGTCAGCACAACCTCTATCAGTAGAAGAACTCGTCGAGTGTATGGAAGCCCATTGTTCCTAAAGCATCATCTAGTAAGTCGTTACTAGAATCACCGAAACGAGACTACAATGCTCGAATACAGTTGGAAGGTGGAAAAAGCCTTGATGTAGGTAGAGTTTGTGTGAAGGGTGGCACCTCCATGACAACATCTACTGGGGTGTGCCCTTAAGCGGGGCATACGACTGGAGGAAAACAAGTGGAGGTAAGTTCAACTAGCAGAAGAAATCATAAACTGGGTTGTTTACAAAAGCAGAGATGAAAAGTCTAGAAGAGTTTAAATCACACAAATGATTCATGTGCATGCAATCCACTGTGGAGATTGTTGGGTTTAATGTCTTGCATACTTATTCGATGTGAAGAGAAAATGATGATACAAATAGAGGGTTTGAATCGCAGGATCGAAGAAGAAGAAAAGCAGTCAGCAGTAACAACAATGACAGAGAGGCAAACAATCGACTGTGCGATCGACTGTCACCCCTCAGGTTGGAGACTGGGAGGTTGCGGTCGACCGACAGCGACACGGATGGGTTGTTAGGCCAAGTCTGGCTAATTCATTTGAAGCCCACTTCGTCTTCTGGTTAGATCGTACGACTCTAATTGTATGTTTAACCCTTCAGTACACATCGGATGGTTATTGTATCAAGGTATCTAAAGAAGAGTTTCTCTAGATCTATATGTATACATTGTAACGGCTCCAAGAACAATATAATTCTATTGAGTGCCAAGTAGAAGAAGATAGTACTTCATTTGAGAGGTGAGAGATTTCTCCATTGTAAACAACAAGTAAGTTTCAGTTAGGCTTGAGAGAGGGTCGTGGTAAGAATTGTAATATTTTTGTATCTTCTTTAGTTGTCATAATATATCGATTCTTCATTCTCCGAATTAAGGCGAAAGCCCCAACCGAGACAATTCTTGTGTGCTTATGTGATTGGTGTGATCTAGTAATTGCTTGGTGGTTTATGTTGATCGTGTCAAAGACTCAACACGATCTTGCAGATGGAATGTCTCCCCCATTCCTGATTGTACGGATTTTTTTTCTTTTCTTTGTATTCTTGTATTTCAATTTTTCTATTGATCATGCTATTGTTTTGAACTCAATTGTACGATTTTATTCGTTTTTCGCTTTCTCTCTTCTCCAATTCTTGCATTCCAAACATTTGATATGTATCATGCCATTCTTCTAAATCCAATTGCTTTCTTCGATTATTTTTGTGGAACTCAAACCCAAATCCTATTTCATTCTACAATCTTAGTCATTTTCTCTTGATTACATATTTTGACACAAATTTTATTTCATTCTATAACCTCATTTCTTTCTTTTTGATTATTTATATTGTGTAAAGTTCAGACGCCTAATCCATTTTATGATAACATTATTTGATAATTTGTAAACTATTTTTTTCGCTCTCTTAAATTCATTCTTTTGTATTATATTTATTTTTGTAACTCCTATTGTACTCAAATTCTATAATTTGATCAGTTGATTCATTTTTATTGTGAAACCCAAATCCAAACTTAGGACATTTTTAAACCATTCTATACATAATATTTGAATTAATGTGAAGCCCAAGCTCAAATCTCTATTCAAAGCCATAACCCAAAGCCCATTAATCTAATAACCTATTTAAACCCCCTGATTAACCCTAATCACCTCCAGCAGCCGCTCTTCTTCTTCTTCTTCTTCTTCTTCTTCTTCTTCTTCTTCTTCCACCCCGCTCCCGAAACCCATAGCCCCCTTCATCTTCAATCTCTACAGCCCCGACTGCCTTACCCCGATGCCCATCGCTGCTCTTCACCGCAGCACCTCCAGCAAGCCACAAACAAGCTGTCGCTTGTTATCCCTGTCTCCATCCTAAGCGCCCTAGACCTCGTAAGACCATCCCCGATGCTTCCTCAGCCACCACAACGACCCTGCAACCACCACCAGCCCGACGCTCCCTCTCTTGCTGCACCCTCACCCGCACCTCGCCTCTACCGCCTGCTCCATCGCGTGGGCATACGCGCCACCTCCTTGCAGCCTTGCTCGTCGTCACTACTTGCGGTTGCTGCCCGACCTTCTTGTTGCTGCCTTTTTGGAGTTGCTTATTGTCATCGCCGCACTCATTCTTCCGTCGTAATTGTCGCGTACAAATGCAAGCATCTCTTGTATACTCTTTTTGTTCTCGTACGAGTTTTTTTGAATTCCATAAGTAGTTGCATATTTGTTACCATGTCTTGAATTCTTTTTATCATCCATGTATATGCAAATATTCCTTGTAGATTTAAATCATTGAACCACCATATTGTTATATGCTTTGTGATCTCTTCGTGTTTGAACCAAATGTCTTATAGTGTATTGAATCATTTTGTTTGCATCTGTCGATTCGATACTCACAGAATATCATAAACCTCATCGCCACTTCATGCACGCACGAACATGAATTGGAATTCCATATCTAGATATGTGTGTATAGATTAATATAGACTCGAATTTGATTGTGTGCAATAGTTAGTTAAATTCTTAAATTTTAATACCATTGAAATAAAAAAAATTTGATGGATTAATTGTAGAAATATATTTTGATTTCTGATTATGAATGCAATCTACTTCTGGCTATAGAAGTGAATTTCTTATAGATAGCGATTTTTACATGTTGTACTAGATTTTGTCATGCTATCTTCCCTGATTAGCTACCAGAATTTGAACCTATTACATTTAACAAAATTTAAAACTTTATATATGGAAGTTTTAGCCCGCTGTGTCTAGAATCCAAAACAACTGACGAATATAAAATTCGACGTGTAGAGTGCAAGATATCCTAATTTTAGTACTATGACGTTTTTAATTCTAGAGTGTCGTTTTGGAGTATATCGTCATGATTAAGTAATTAAAATAATATCTTATCAATAGAATTAAGACCTGAGAATTACCAGTAAGCTACTTAACACCGTTAAGAGTTATAATATCTTTAAATGAATTTACAGTCGATTATTATGCACAAGAACTTGACACTATATATGTTGTTGCCTGAACAGGAGACTCGTAAAGAACAGATTGGTAGGCATAGTTACTATTTTTATAATATGTCATGTGAATATGCATTGGAACCGGCAAAGAGTCTATTTTCTGGAACACCTGACGGAATCTGACATGCTTTTCGTTGCAACGAGAAAGTCAATTTTTTTACAGCAACGTATTGCTATCTATAATTTGTATCTTCATGTATTTAAATATAAAAATATTTATTTCTCGCATTTGACAAATCAGACTTGTGCACCATGCATTGCATAACTTCAGTTACCTCCTCGATCCTATCCTGATACCTGTTATCATTGTTGCATGTTCATGTTTAATTATAGTAAAATAATAACCAAATGGGGTAATAAGGGTAAGACCTAGTAGTGGACAATATATGAGAGTATACTCGGAATGGGGTCGTTTTTTCCGTAATAGTGACTCATGTACCACGTTTACCTATTTTCTTTTTACATGTTACATGTTCCTGTTTACATGATATGATCCCTGTTAATGTCACTGCAAGATCCGAGTACATGATCCGACAGAATTGACTACTAGAGTCTAAACGTTCACATGATTATATGCACCCGAACCTGTGGTTTGAAAAGCAGGATTGCATGCATTAGTTAGGATTGATAAAAGAGTGATAAACTTAAGATTAATACTAAGCACCTGTATGATTCCTGTTTACAAGTTACATGATTCCCGTTTACATGTTTACATTTTCCCGTTTACATTGCTTGTTCCCCGATTTATGATTTTAGTTTAAATGACTTCATATTTGCATGCTTCCAAATTCATGATTCCTTGGTTACCGATTGAATATACTTTAAAGTCATGTTTTCCCATCTTCATGTTTTCCCCGTATACAAATTTACATTTGTTATTTGTATCGTTCTAGTTCCTTGTTACATTGTATTTCCTTATTTCACTGCTTGTTGCTATTTGCTGTCTGAAGCTTGCTCTAATGGACACCCTCTATTTTTAGTTAATGTTTATATAGTTACAGACGATGAGATACCAAAGAAATTGGTGAACAAATTTGCTAGTTGATGGAGCTGAATTTTATCCTGCATTATTTTTTGTTTATGTTATTTTATTCTCAGTACTGTTGTTATTTTCGTACATTGTAATTCCGGGCATTTTAACTCAATGTTTATTTCCTTCTAGATGTTGGTTATTTTGGTGGATTTAATTCAAGGATTATTGAAGTTTATTCATTGTTTTTGTGATTATTTATTCATGTGTGGTTGCGGTTATATTTTATATTGTTGATATTAAATTTGTACAGCTTATGGATGATGAGTTTGGAAACTTATATCATTTGCTGAGTCTTAGTTGCGTGCCCGTTCTTCCGTATTTTGGGAAGCGGAACGTGGTAGGAAATGATTCCCTAACAATTAATGCCTCCTGCAAGAGTCATCAACAACAATGCCCAAGCACAAACTGCCATCGCCACAAGCCTATCCAGTGGACGCAACTTATCTGCCTCGGTATCATCCATGGTGAAATCCGAAGGGCTGAAGGTGAGAGAAGCTGAGGCAGTGAAGGACTGCATGGTGACACTGAGCGACTCGGTGGTCGAGCTGCATAGATCACTCAAGGGCATGAAGAGTGCGTCGACACGGTAGTGGGATAATGGTGCATGTGGAGAACGTGCATGAACGGGTTTGCAGATGAGGGGATGGATGGAGAGGTGAAGAGGAAGATTATAGGGGAGATTGTGAAGGTGGCGCAGTTGATTAGCAATGCGCTTGCACTTGTTCATCAGTGTGCTCCCTGAAAAATAGTCAATGTAGTTTTGTACTGAGTAGTAGTTGAGGGTAAAATGTAATGTTTGAGATTTCCAAATTATACTTTAGAGTTGCAGAGAATTCAATTGTTGTTTTTTTTTTTTGATGAACCGGATAGGATCTTGCGACCCCAGCCATCACACAGTAATAATATTAATCAATAAGTTAAGATTTTACAAGATGTAAAATGAGAGAGCAAAACTACCCAAAAGCGTACAGAGAGCAGGACAACAATACAAACAAACGAGATACAGAACACAATCAAAATCAGGAAGCCTGGAGACCACGAAATGAAACCCAGAGGATCGGGGGTCCGTACGGGGCAGCTCCATCCACCAAACCGAAGAGTCTCCTGGCTAGGGGCCAAAGACGCACTCAGAACGCAGCTGACTCCAGAAGACCAGTGGAAGCATCGCCCAGACGACGCAAGAGAACGCCCCCTGCGCATCGGAACTGGAGGCATACGGCGGCAAGCAAAGCAAAGCTTGCAAAAAGAGCCAGCACAAGCTTAAAAAATCTGAGAGTAGGGACCCCTTGAGGAGGGAGGGTGCAAGCAACCAACAGGAGAATAAGTAAGCCAGACATCAACAGTGAGGAGGGTACTCCAACACACAGCAAATGCCCTCACAAACCATAAAAGAGCACACTGGTGCCTCAAAACGCATACATAGAATCAAAACAACAAATACCCCACACAGAAAAACTAAGCTCTCAGACAGAAGAGAGCAAAACGAGTAGCGCAACCAAGCAACCAGCATGAAACAAACATCTTCCAACCAAACTATCAACATCACCAACAAACACCCAAGCTAGCCATCCATCAACAAAGACCAAACTGAAGGCACTGAAAAGCAAGAGTAGCAACCACAACAGATCCAATAGAATAAACAAGACACCCAACTAATCCACTTAAGGGCCAAAAGAGAAAAGAGTAACAAATTCCACAGATCAACAGAGAATTTATCAACAGGAAAGGAAGAGACTAGAGCATAAGCTTAGAAATAGATACAGTCAAAAGCAAAACAACAGCCAGGGCAGAGGGAAGAATGCAGCCCTGGAGGGGCAAAATAAGCTGCCAAAAAGCGCTTGATTATACACAAGCTATAATCCCAAGCCTCCCAAAGATGAAGCAACAGTCCCATTATACCACAAAAGAAGAAGTCAGCAATTCTCTATGGGATCCTCAGACCTGCGAAATGAGAGAGAAGAAAAAATGAAGGAAGCAACTGAAGACATGACTGTAATAATTTATAAAGCATGCAATGTTCTGAGACAGTGAAAAGCATCGCTAATCCTTTGTTTAGCAAAGGAAATGTTGTCAACGGGTTTAGAATTAGAAATCCAGAGGTTGAATAAAAATAATAACTCATCAATCAGAGAATAAATAGTAGAAGACCTATGTTGGAAAACTCTAGAGTTCCTTTCTTTCCAAATGATCCAAATGATGATATGAACCGATAAGATCCAAGCGCTACGAAGCTCAACATTCAGTGGCTTAGAGGACCAAATAGATTCTAACGACGAAGGAATATATCCAGTGTTCCATGCTAGAGAGCATATCTTCCATAATGGAATGATAACGGGACATTGGGAAAATAGATGATTACTATCTTCAGAGTGCTCCACGCAGAATGAACAGAGCTGTCCCCAAGCTAAATTTCTTTTGTTGAGGACTTCAATAGTAAGTAGCTTGTTATTAAAGGCCAACCAGGATGTGATTATCACCTTAAGAGGGGCACAAGAGTCCCAGAAAAAATTAGCAATCGGCGATTTAACTCCCCTAGAGTTAAGAAAGCGATAAAATGATTTCACCGAAAAGGTACCCGAAGTGGACCATCGCCAAGCAATACCCTCTTTAGGCTTCCACGAGAAGTTATTGAGGGAAGAAATGAGGTTATCTAACTCCTCTGTAAGGGGAAGAGGAAGGAAAACCAAGAACGGGATAGCCCATTGGGGCTCATCTCCGATAGTAATGATAGAATCGGCCACAGTCGCGCTAGGAAATGTCGTTAATTGAAATAGCGAGGGGAACGCCGAGGCAAGCATAGTGTTACTTATCCAGAGATCAGTCCAGAACTTGGCTCTCGAGCCGTCCTGGCAAATACGATAGATACCACAATGAAAGGCGCCAGATGCCTTCTAGACGCCTTTCCAAAAAGGAGAAGCTTGGTGATAAGTCACCTCA
Organism: Hemerocallis citrina; assembly: GCA_017893485.1. Taxonomy (NCBI): domain Eukaryota; kingdom Viridiplantae; phylum Streptophyta; class Magnoliopsida; order Asparagales; family Asphodelaceae; genus Hemerocallis; species Hemerocallis citrina. The sequence continues at coordinate 260,242,616 of CM030362.1, read as the reverse complement.
GGGAATTCCCACCAATTAGACGACGATGGTCGATGACACTTGATGCTCTTAATCCATGGTAAATGATCAAAATTATGAAATTTCCACAACCATTTACCCAGCAGAGCCAAGTTATGATGGCGAAGGTCCAGGACGCCCAGACCTCCTTCCTCTTTGGAAGTACAGATAAGTTTCCACTGACACAGGTGGGACCCAGGTTTGAAAGAGGAAGAGCCCGTCCAAAAAAAATTGCTCCTGATTTGGTCGATCCTCTTGATCACCCAGGAAGGCAAAAAGTAAAACGACATCAGGTAGAGGGGTATAGCTGAAATCATAGAGTTGGTAAGAACTAGCCTGCCACCTCTAGATAGTTGTTTACCTGACCAAACTTTGAGCCTGGCTTCCACCTTGTCAATGAGAGGGAACCAATCAGGCTTATGCAATTTACCCCACCGAAGGGGAATGCCTAAGTAAGAGATAGGGAAGGAAGCTATGGGGCAATTAAAAAATTGAGAAATCTCCACCTGTCGATTGGGAGCACCGCCCAACCAAAGGACAGAGGATTTTTGGAAGTTTATAGATAATTCTGATGCCATTTCAAAACAGTACAGGAGTAGTTTCAGATTACGAAGAGAGTGGGTATTGGGTTTGATGAATATAATAGTATCGTCAGCATATTGAAGGTTCAGGACTCCCTAAAAGTTGTGAGAACCACCAAGACCCTCAATCATATGCTGATTCCAAGCATTCCTTAGAAGTTTGCTGAAGACGTCAGCAACTAGGGAGAAGAGCAGCGAGGATAGGGGATCCCCCTGACGGAGGCCGCATCTGATTTTGAACTTGTGACCCTCCGAACCATTAATGAAAAGAGAAGAGGTACCGGAAAAGAGACTGGATTTAATCCAGGCAATCCATTTCGGACCGAAACCCCGATTGATGAGAATGTCGAGAAGAAAATTCCAGTTCACATTATCATTTGCTTTTTGGAAGTCGAGCTTGAGAAGGATGCCTTCCTCATGAGTCCTATGACAATAAGAATTCAATTGTTGTTGTGTTTGGTATAAATAATTAAATCTAGTATAAAAGAGTAATGCTTTAGCCACTACCAATTTCACTACCATTTCCTTCACTACCTTAGGTGGCATACTCCTATTGGAGAGTTCTCCCACCTACTCTATCATCCCCTACCTATTGGAGTGTGCCACCTAAGATAGTGAAGAGAAATGTAGTGAAATTGGTAGTGGCTCTAGCATTACTCATTATAAAATTGAAAGAAACAATGCTATGTCTTTGTCCAGGCTGGTCTTCTGTTTGTCTTGGGCTTTGTTGTTTACATGGCATTGATTAGTTGCTTCATTTATTTATTTTTGACATTTTTTTAACAAGGCCCGTAGCCATAAATCGGTAATATGCATTTAATAAAAATGAGTTAAAGGCAAGTGTCAGTATTGTTCGGTTGTAAGCATCTTCGTTGCCGAGCAAAAGATTGGAAGTCTCAACCCTGCTTGCACCAAAAAATTCCCAATTAGTATATACACGGGTAATTTTGGATATGTGTGGGACTACGACCTTTTCGAAAAATAAAAAAAAATACAAATGAGTTCATTAGGGTAGTTTTGGGTGTGTGTGTGGAGCTACGACCTTTTCAAAAAATAAAAAAAAATACAGATGAATTAATTACTACAGATACCCTTAGAAGTACTCAATTGTTTGTGTTGGATATTTAGGTGGAATCGAATCAGGGCAATAAGTGATATATAAGTTTGTTAATTTTCTTTTATTTTATATTTTTCGGGTTTTTTTCAATAGGTTCCCGATAAATATTGAAATTTCATATTAGTCTTCCATAATTCTCTAATTATACTATATATTACACAAATAGGTATATCCCCTCTCTCCTTCCTCCATTTTGAAATGAAGAAGGGAGAGCCAAAGTTAGGACTAACACGTGCTCAGCGCGTATAAAAAATTAAGAGTAAATAAAGAAGAGAGAAAAAACCCTCGTCTTCTCATCCTCCTACTAGTGTTACCCTGTGCAAATTGCACAACCTAAAATAGTTTTGAGAACTCATAAAATTATGTAGAACTCTAAAAAAATGTGAGAGAATTTGGAGAAACTTATGAATATCATTTCTATAGTAATTATTGAAATCTTCATTATTATTATTACATAAGCAGATGATTTAGAGAATGATTACCAAACCATAATGTTATACAATTAAATATTACTAAAGCTGCAAGGGAAGGAGGGGCGCGGAGGGAGTTAGAGGGTATGGCGGCGGGAGCGACATGGGGTTGGGTAGCGGGGGCCGCGAGAGGATTGAGGGGGGGGGAGGGGGGATTGGTGTCTTTATTTTATTTTGGTTTTTTAATAAAAATTATGCGTAGTGCATGTGTTAGTTAAATAGGAATCTCTAATTTTACTATCTTTTCTTTATTTCAAAATAGAGAAATTAGAGAGGGGGTAGACTCTCTCTCCTATTAGTATCAGATATAGATATAATATAAAGCTTCTTTTCTTCAGCTTGCCAATTTATTGAGGTAAGGATTTTCATATTACTTCAGCTTGCCAATTTTATGAAAATGAAAGAATAAGAAGAAAAAAAAGGAGAATATACCTCACAATTTGATGCTTTCTCGATTTTCCTTCAGAAAAAATGATTAATGGTCCTTTATTGCTGTGGAAACAAAATATAAAAATTTAATTAATATTTCTCAAGTTATTTATTCACTTCGATAGAATAAAAAGAAGCTAATATGATAGTCTACTAATTTCGTAAACAGAATAATGATAGAAAAATGTTCTAAACCAACTTGAAACTTATAATGCATATTTGAATTGACAAAGCAGACGGAAGACATGAATTCTTCATTAATGGTCATGCATACTGCATTTTTTCATTCCACGGCATGTTGAAAATGTGTCCAAAAAACTGTTTAGCTATAAGTTTAAAACCATAGTGCAAGATGGCAAGTTATGATGGAGACTTTAACTACATATATCTATAAGATGCCAATAAAGCCCTCAACCAATATAAACTACAAAAACCCGGTGGCTATATTCTACATTTTCCTTTAAAATATATATATATATATAAACTACAGAAATAACCAATTAGCCTATAATAGATTGTTCACCATAAGTATCATGGAACAAATGAAGCACTTCCCAAATCAATAAGACATCATATCATCTTCTATTCTACTCGTAATTTCCAAGAAAAATATCCTATACAATCAATTTAAAGACTCATTCCCTACAATTTTCCAAGTTATACATGCTAACATCTTTCTTCCTAAACAAAAGTAAAATATGTAATTGAGCCAAAAAACATCAATTAAGCAATAAGATTTCACCTGCAATGTAAAGAGACTGTCTTCAAACTGCACTTTATTTGTCAAGAAATTCGGCCCGATCGTCGCCTTATACTGATGATTGAAATTTCGATTCACGTACCTAATCACCACATCCCAAAAACCCATTCAATTAAACCACACATAAAATAAATCCCATCAAAATCAAGAATTAAAAATTTTAGGGGTTTGAAAATACTGATTCAGTAGCAACGTCTTCCCAACCTTAAATTAGCAAAATGAACATATTAGCAAATCAAGAAACCCTAAAATGGAACATAAATAACAGATCGGGACCCGTGATTGCCGAGGATCGTCGTTTCGTCATGGGAGGGCGACAGGGTGCGTCGAAGTGGGAGTGGCAGCGGGGTGCGCCGGTGTGGGAGGCGGCAGCGTCGGAGGTGTGCGCGGGAGGAGGTCGAGGGTTGGGGAGGTGAAAGTGGTGTGCGTCGAAAATGGCAGTGTAGTTCGTCGGCGGCGAGGTTGAGGGAATGGGAGGTCGAGGGTTGGGGAAGATTGGGAACGGAAGAGGTCGGAGGTTGGAAAGATGATGGGTTTTGAACTGGTAGGAAATGAGAATGTGTGTTTTTATTTTCTTTACGTGTTGAGCATGTGTTAGTCCCTACTTTTGCTTTCTTTTCTCTATTTCAAAATGGAGAAAAGAGAAGGGTATGCCTATTTGTATATATATATATATACTAGTGTTACTCTGGGCAAATTGCACAGCCTAAAATAATTTTAAGGGACTCATAAAATTATATAGAACTCTCAAAAAATGTGAGATAATTGGGAGAAACTTATAAATATTATTTATACCGTAATTACTGATATCTTTCCTCACATAAGAAGATAGTTTAGAGAATCACTGCTAAGCCATAATTTTATACAATTAAATATTACTAAAGCTGTTGTGGGGGTGCAGGAGTAGGGATGGGGGTGGTTTGGGAAGAGCCGTGAGATTTTGAGAGGTTGAAAAATTGAGAGGGTAAGAGACTATGTTTGAGGAATTAGGGATTTTATTTTGTTTTTGTTTTTGGTAAAAAGAAAATCATGCATAGTGCACGTGTTAGTTAAATAGGAGGAATCTCTACTTTTACTTTTCTCTCTCTATTTCAAAATAGAGAAATGAGAGAGGGAGTAGACTCTCTTTTCTATTAATATAAGATATAGATATAATATATATTCTCATTCAATTTTTCTCAATCTCTTCATCGTCTTCCTCTCTCCCCTAAAACTTCCCCCTTTCTTCGTGGAAGTTCTCTTCATCTGCTAATTTCTCCCCAAAAAATGCAATCTTTTTATTTAAAATCCTTTTTTTTCTTCTGGTTTCTTTGTAATTTAGAGTTTCTTATAGGATCCCCCAAAACCCGACCCTACACGACCCACTGATTCAAGAACTAGGGTTTCGCACAATTCGTGATTTAGAGTTTCTGATTATTTTCATGACTTGTTGGGATTTCTCCTTCGAATTGGATTAGATTATTGGAATTTGAGGGTTTCTTTGCTAACCAGATTAGTGGTGGGAGTTTGAAACCCTAATTTTGGTTAATTATGTTTGATGATTTTGAAAATTTAAGCAAGTTGGGGGTAATTAATGAATAGAAATGATTTTAGGAAACCCTAAATATGTCAGCTGAGTTTTATAGGTAAATTGTTAATTGATTGGAGAGAGTTGTGCTTGTAGGAAGAAGTAACCTTTATTCAATTTCTTGTGGTTCGTATATGTTATTTATGCAATTTGGAATTAATTAATTGCTAGAAAGGATTGTGTGAACCTTGATTTAATCAGCTCGGATTTATATTGTTAAACTTATGTATCAAATTTATGGATAAATTGTTGAAAATATCTTTCAGTTGTTCGGAAATAGGTGATCGGAGAAAGACGTGATCTCTATTACTCCCTCTATCCTAAAATCTCTGTCATTTTAGGTTTCTTCACACTATTTTAAAAACTCTCCCTAAATTATCATAATTAGAACAAATGTTCTTCTTAAAATAGCTATTAACCGAGGTACTCATAGTAAACTTTCACAAATGTCGTCCTCCACAAGTTGTTTAGGTGAAAATGAGAAGTTACTAATCTGATCAAAGAAATCATTAATGAACTCTTGAAAAGTTTAAACATTCCCTTGGAAACCTAAAGCGGCAAATAATTTGGGGGAAAAAAGGTCTAGAATGACATACATTTTGGGATGGAGTAAATAATAAGGTCATATGCATGTTACATGTTGTTGAGTGTTTGGTATAAAGTTCTCTTCTGATGAAAGCTTAAAGAATGCAGTCGACCCAGAGCCTTTTAATTTCACCGCGAACTCTACTATGAGAAAAAGGCAAATCCTGGCTTTTTTGTTAATAATTGGTCGTTTATGGAAAGGTTTAAACAACATCAACAAGTGAAGCAAAAGAAGATCGCGTCTGTAAATCCCAATTCCAATGCTTCAAGTGGTTCTTCAACCCTTGAAGATCCTTCATATGATTAAGTCAGGATGCTCTCGCTTTCCTGGGTATTAGCTACGAGCTGTAGCTATTACTATCTTTAATTACAATGGCTAGAAAGGGTACAGTTAAGTTCTGATATTTTCTTTTGATTTATATACTGAGTTTATTGATTCGATGTTGTTTCGCAGGCTAAGAGGCACACCATTCTCCTTATGCAGACATCGCAAAATAGATCGTGTTGAACATTTAAGGATTATAATTTTGTAAATCAAGCAATGGATGGTAAAAAAAAAATTATTTGTCACATTTAGGTGACTACAATATTTAACATGTGCACCTAATTTTCTATGGCTTAGATATTTCCATCTGTAATAGTAATATTCAACTTTCCCTTCACGATTTTGCCTATAACGATCTGAAATATTAATATTTATATTACGATATTGAATTCTGACTATAATAGTCAATTCAGATACTCGATCATGTGATTCCAGGTTGAAATTACTAAAATATTTTGATACCACCATTTTCAAATTAGTACACGGTTTTCTTTATTGGTTTTGTATTTACCTATCTATAAACAATAGTTTGTTAGAAAATTAACATTTTAACTGTTTGGATTTGAGTCTTTTATTAACATGAACAATTTATTTAAGTCATCCGTTGGATATATAATTGTGATTTAAGTATTTAGTTATCTGAAAGATTATTGTGATTGAGTTCGCAGGTGCCTTATTACCATCAAATGCTTGAGTTTGAAAATTGTGTTTTCTGTAACATCCTTATTACATAATTGTTGAATGTTGATATACTGGTTTATAATAATACAGGGAAAAAGTTGTATATATGAGTAGGTTCTGTCAAATTTTTTATTGAATATTATTAATGTTTTAATATATCTTTTGGTAAAGTCTGTGCAATTTGCACAGGGGGTATACTAGTTCCATATTAGTGTCTCGATCAATTCCAAAAGTGATCAATTTGATATTCAACTGCATCATTATAAAAACTAGAAATCTGCACGTGTGCTGCATGTCCTAATACTTTTATTTTTTTTAAATAAAGACTACGACGTAGTCTGATCTCGAACCTGAGACCTCTCTTGACCCATCTCAAACCCTTACCATACTTTTTACAAATTACCCTTAGTGGCACAAATTTTATTTTATATGAGTGACACTTTTGTAAATAGTTATGTCATAAATAAATTTGAACTTTGAGGGTATTATGGTAAATGGCAATATTTTAGTAAATTGATGGTTAATATAACTCCCACTTAAAAATGAGTTGTTGAGATTAGATGGTTGGTTGTCTACAAATTGCACAACCCCAACTCTCTCATTATAGTATTAAAGATTATGAATCTTTGAAATAATTTTACGAAAAAATTCTTAGGCGGAATGATTTAGAAGAAAATAATATTGCAGGCATAAAAAGGCTATTGTGATGTAATAAGACTCTTTCACTCAAAATTTTTTCTCGAAAGTAGGTTTAATAAATCAGAATTTTCATTATAATTTTGACACTGACTCTTCGCTTTCAGAGTTGATCAATGGACAAATATTAAATTAGCAAATTGTGACTAATATAGAATTTCGATAATCTTTGGGGACCTGTGTGGAAAAAAAACTCTACTTTATAATGTTGATTTGCTTACCTTTTTATGTTAATTTTCTTCTCATTCGAAAATTATGAGCTGAAAAAAAACCTGAAGTTATGTTACATGCATTGATCAACGAAAAAGCATGCAAATCCAATAATAATTGCTTCATTTAAAATAGGTTTTGAAGTTGCAGGATTTGCATGTTGAAGGTTGGAAAGGTTACAAGTTTGCTTTCCATGTTAGCATCCACGATTGGAGTCCATGCATCAAATATGTTGGATGGTATTTAATAAAGTACATGTTGCTGCTTATTTCTGTGTGTGAGCAAATGGATTATATAAGTTCTTTTAAAAACAATAAAAAATTGAACTTTTTTGGGCTTTCGTTGGTATAGACCGCTTTCAACTAATGTTGACTCTTGAATCTGACTCGTTTGAACCGTTGAATTTAATCTGAATGGTGACGATCGCTCCGATTGACCTACAAAAGTCTGAAACACCGGGATTGATCCTGGTGATAGACCCTATGATGCTCATGTCATAACTCAAGAATAGAAATAGAGTCTTTTGTCGGAAAAACACTGATTACCTTGGGGGGGGGGGGGGGGGGATGGGTATTTATAATCGTTTTGATTAGTTTCAAAAAAATGATTTATCTCTACTTTTTGATGTTTTTGGATTGAACGAGTTATCTCTTTTGCATGAAGAGATAAGAGTTGTTGCTGCTAAATTTGGTGTATGAGCAAACAGATGATTTGTGAATTCTTCTAGAAACAACAAAAGCGAACCTGCTGACTTCTTGCCGACGTTGACCGTTTCTCAACCCTACCGCTGACCTGCAAAAAGTTCAAGATGCTGGGATGGATCCCGGCAACGAAATCTCTGACGCTCAAGTCAGTAATTAAGTTGATTATGAAAGAGCTTTTGTGGGAAAAATATTGATTACTTTTTTTTGGTGGGGGTAGGGGTTGTTTATAGTCGTCTTTAGAGTTGCCTTAGAGATAATCATTTATCCTTATGTCTCGGTGTTTCTGGATAAGAAACAGAGTTTAAATCGTTCCATGATAAGAGATTTGGTTTAAACCGTCTCTTAGAGATAATCATGAATTTGAATTACTTTTTAACTATCATAGGTCTGTTCATAATGGGTTGTCACCTTGGCCCAGTAAGACATATCCGTTTTTGGGTTATTGGGCTTGGAAAAGAACCAGTTCCCATTTTCGAACCCGTTTATAGGTGAAATTACCGTTTTACCGCTGAGAGCTTTAAGATTCGTGCCCAATTTGAACGGTTCCGATTTAGTTATATTTTTACTCATATCACAAGCCCCCCACTCCCGAAGACTGAGTTTCACAACCTTTAAGGAGTAGTTTGCCCGTTTCGAATGGTTCATAGAAGTTGTCAGCGTTCTCGGGGACGTTTTGAGCTTGCTTGGAGTATAACGATGCTCTCCTGAGTTTGTAAGATACTCAGAATTATTTTTTTTTAAATCTGGATTTTTTCTGGATTTTTCCAATTTCTAATCTTTTTTTTAACTTTTAATTAATTTCTAAATTTTAATAATTAATTTTGGAAATCTTTTAATTAATTATTCTAAATTAATAATTATTTTTCTGAAATTTAAAAATATTTTTCCTAATTAATAATTATTTTTAGAATTTTTAATTAATTTTTTCAAAATTTTAATTATTTTTCAGAATTTTTAAATAAAAAATTCAATTTAATAATTAAATAAAGGATTTATTAAATTACTTGACGACGTGGCATAATCTGAGTCGTCGATCATGATCAGGTCGAAGGTCTGGGAGATCGAACGGTCAGGAAAGGCGAGAACGACATGAGTCCGTTAACCATTGACCGTTGACCATTTTTCGTGATTTTACGTTCGGAGGCGTGTTTGCTCGAGGTATGCCACCGAAGAGCTGAGTGGCTCGGCAGAGTAACACGTGTCCCCTTTGACCGTTGACCGTTGACCTGTCAACGGCTTTTGCATTATTTCGCATTCGGGAATGCGTTTGCTCGGAGCACACCACCGAAGAGCTAGGGTGGCTCGGCAGAGTGACACATGTCCTCCTTGATAGTTGATCATTGACAAGTCAACGGATTTTGAGTGATTTCGCATTTGGGGACGTGTTTGCTCGGAGCACGCAATGAAGAGCTAGGGTGGCTCAGCAAGTGACACGTGTCCCCTTTGACCGTTGACTGTTGACCAATCAACAGCTTTTACGTGATCTCGCTTTCGGGGACACGTTTGCTCGGGGTACGCCACCGAAGAGCTAGGGTGCTCGGCAGAGTGAAACGTGTCCCCTTTGATCGTTGACCAGTCAACGGTTTTTGCGTGATCTCACATTCAGGGTGCGTTTGCTCGGAGCACGCCACCAAAGAGTTAGGGTGGCTTAGCAGAGTGACACATGTCTCCTTTGTCCGTTGACCATTGACCAGTCAACGGCTTTTGCATGATCTCACGTTCGAGCTCGGGGTATGCCACCAAAAAGCAAAGGTGGCTCGGTAGAGTGACACGTGTCCCTTTCGACCGTTGACTAGTCAACAGTTTTTGAGTGATTTCAGGGACGCATATGCTCGGAGCACGCCACCGAAGAGCTAGGGTGGATCGAAACAGTGACACTGATCCCCTTTGACCGTTAACCATTGACCAGTCAACGACGGTTAATACGGTTTTGTACTGTATGAGATTCCCGCTTGTTTGAGTTTCATCACTTAGTATTCACGACGGTTTAGTCTTTTGGGCTTTCCTGTGATTTTGGGGCCCAAACGACGCCCTCCTTTTCTATAAGACTTCAACCCCCCCCCCCCCCCCCCCTCATTTCCTCATTCTCTTCTTTGACTCTTTGAAAAAAAAAAATCTTTCTCTGTTGGGTGGTTTTGCTAGCAATCGCAGCCGGGCGTTTGATTTTCTGGTGAACTATTCCGACCGTAGCAGTCACATCAAGGTAAATATATATATTTTCGCTTATATATTTTATCACGAGATGTCTAGAGTTTCCTCAGGGGATGAGACCTCCACTTCGGACCATGAACGGGATCGACAGTTGATCCTTCCCCCGACAGTGGATAAGGGGAATGGGGTGGTAGGGTCGGTCATTGCTGAGACAGTAGTAGAGAAGGAGAGGGAAGCAGGGGAGTTAGGTAGGCTTCTATGCCCCTTAACGAGCCTTGGCAGAGTTAGAGATTATTTGGACGACCTTCTGTCCATAGTAGTATATGGAATGTCGTCTTTGTACGAGGAGAATAGACCTCGAGAGCACTCCAAAGTCGACAACATCCCATCGATACTCTCGAAGGGGGACTTGGTTCGCATCCAAGAATGCTTCAGAATCCCGAGGAAGTTCAATCTTCTAATTTCGGGTCCAGGTGTCAAGGCCTGTTCGCCGACCTCCCTCGACACGTGCTTTTTCCCGTTCGACACATTCTGCGCCAGCCTTCGTCTACCTCTTCCGTCGTTCATGACCGAGGAACTAAAGTGGTATTCTCTGAGTCTGATCCAATATATGCTGAACATGTGGAGGCATGTCAATGGCTTCATTCTATAGTGTCAGGCGGCAGGAGTGGAGCCTCAACTTATCATTCTTCGGAGGCTCTACCGAATCCACCGTAAGAGCATGGCGGAGTATAGGTACTATTTGTCGCCGCGCCGGTGTGTGAAGCAGATCGATAACCCTGACTCCATCAAGTTTTGGAAGGAAAAATACTTCCTTGTTCAGGGTAGTGAACCGTGGGAGATTCCCACGAGGTGGAGGGAAGAGGTGCAGAAGTGGGCGAAGGTCGAGCTAGTTTTGAGCTGGAGGAGGATAAGGTTGTTTCAAAACTTCTGGGTCGACCCCCTTTGTGTTGGAAGGATACCGAGGAGGTCCTTTTCGGTGGGGGTCTCAGTCTGATCAAGCCTAGTATGCATCTTATGTTTCTCTTCTTTTTTTTTGTACATATTTAGAGACTTACATATCTGCTTGTGCTAATCCCCTTGTGTCTTACTTTGCAGAAGAAATGAACAAGGACTTCAAGTCGATGTTGTCCCAACGTGGGGGTCTAAGTGGTAAGGCTCCCGATGGGAAGAAGAGAAAGAGGACTGTCGCGGGACCCCTGGTTGCCAAAGCTTCTCGTGGTTCGGCGCTTACCCCTCCGACAGTTAACTTGGAGTCTCCCTCTTCCGCCTCTCCCGCACCATCTGCCGGAGAGTTCTCTCTTGGTGTCGCTCTGGCTTTGGAAGCTCCGCCTCTTACTGAAACGGCGGAGGCGATTCTCACCGAGGAGCACAAGAAGCTCTTCATCCCAGACTAGCATGTGATGAAACACGACGGCTTCCTCGGGGATTCCACCATCTGCATGCAGGCGGTGCAGCACTTGGCGACTCCGAAGGATCGAGCCGCCATGAAGGTCGGGTCGGTTGGTGACGACGTCTTAGAGATAGCGAGGGCAAATATGTCGATAAGTTCTGACTTGAACTTCTTAACTTATAATTTTTCTTTTGCCTTTGTACTTTAGAATTTTTTCGTTTGCTTTTCTAACATAGAATTTTTTTCTTTGTTCTTGTAGATTACTTGCCACTTTAGCCACCTACTGGAGCAGTTCGCCGAGCAAGAGAAAGAGCTCACGGCAGCGAGCGACATGGGCCGGTCAGAGCGAGCGAAGACCGCAAAGGCGTATGAGGAGGCAAAGCACCTATAGGAAACTCAAGCGATTCAGATAAGTTTGCTTGAGTCCTGGAGAATGCGAATAAGAAAATCTCCTTGGAGAAGGAGAGGGAAAACAGAGAGAGGGAGCTCGCCGCGAAGGGGATAGAGGCTGCGACCAAGGAGAAGGAGGAGGTTGTGGAGGCGGCAAAGACCGAAGCGAAAGGGCACTTGTGCTCGAATATGGAGCAGTCGTACGCGAGTGTAAAACCCCGCAAAATAGTATATATCTATTTTTTTATTTTTAATCCGTGCACAATTAAGAGTTGCACGTATTAATGATTTTTCTCAATTTTAATTAGGTATTGAAACATATTATTATTTGATATGTTTTGAACTCAACGAAGGTGCAATTGTATCATCTCATCCTAACTCTACTTTCTCATTTCCACTCCAACTTTAACTAATATTTCCATTCTAAACCACTCCAAATCCCCCCTCCTACAATTGAGTTGTTGTTTTGGAGGCAAGAAGGAAAAGAAGGAGCCCAGGAGAAGTCAAGGAGGAGCCAAGGAGTGAAGTACTTGGAGCAAGAAGGGTCAAGGAAGCTAGGAGTTGAAAAGGCAAATTTCTACATTTGACAAAGTGGGTGTTTCTAAATCTTTGTAGTGTTTAATTTTTGTGTGGTGAAATTGTGATATAGTCTTGACAGCATGAGAAGTTACGAAATGTGTAATTAAGGGGTAGAAATTCGTTGCATGCTAGTTTATTAGTGGAAGACTAGATAAAAACACTGTAAAGAGGTAACAGAAAACTGTGCTAGGTCTAGATGTTGTAACTCAAAAATTACTTGGAGTTTGAAGTTTAAATTTTAAACATAGATTCGTATCCATGTTATACACCTTGAATCAAAATTTCATAATTTTGAAATTTATTTGCTATTTTAATTAAATACGAACTTGAATTCTGACTGCACAGAAAACATACTTAGCTTGTGTTCTGACTATGATTTTCCAAGGCTCATAACTCTGTAATCACTTACGATATATTGCTAAAATTTAGTATGTGTTTCTAATATGTGTTAAATACTTGAATATAAAATTTTATAATTTTTGGACATCGTTTGCTATTTTTAGAAAATCCGAAACCACTGGCTATTCTGAAAAGAAAAGACAGAGTGAAGATGATCTGTTCTGTTTTTAGTCAATATTCAAGAAGTCATAACTTGAAAAGTACTTGGTAGAATCACTTGAAATTTAGGTATGTTCTGTTAACATGTATTTAGAACCTATGTTTCAAATTTCATGAAGTTTAGAGATAGTTTGATATTTTTAAAGTATTTTTATGTTAGCACTGGTTAGTGGCTGCTCTGTTCTGGAAATAATTCATGCATGTTAAAGAATGACTTATTTGACCACTTTAGTGACACAATCTGAAGAAGCATGTAACTAGAAAGTTTTAGTAGACACATATATCTTTCTTTGATGTCTAAGAACTCATGATTTGGGTAAGTATACGAATTATAATGAATTTTGTAAGTGACAACAGAAACACACAGATTCATAAAGCTCATTGTTTTGCACTATGCCTATGAGTTTGAGTTTGTACTTGTAGAATCTGAGTTTTAAGTTGTTGTGGGTCATAAATCATGTTGTGGATATGGGAATGAGTTAGGATTTGAATTATCTGAAGTTTCAAGTCATGAGTAGCTCATGTGTGCTTGTAGACCTACAATATAGACATGTTGTTCATTGTTTTGAATAGGAATTTTGATGGATATTTATGTATTGTTGTTGAACACTTTAGGATGAGATTCATGCCCAATTTGTGCTTGCACTTGCTGTCTACCTTGAGTAGAAGTATGGGGAGCACCCGATCACATTTCTTTGAAGAAACGGGACCGGGAACGACCCCGTTTTGGCAAGAATGCCAATTATATGCTTGTTGTTTGGAAATGTGATTTTTCATTTTTAGAGCTTTATAACACTCTTTTAGGGTATTCATGGTGTAGGATTTAATCCTATGGTAGTTAACTCTTGCTGGTCTACATTGGTTAAGTATTGAGTGTAGCACCCTGAATTCCTAACATAGGAACTCGTGACACACTCCAGGATCTTTCTTCAAATAAGTCACAACACAACAAAAATCACAGGAAATTAAAACTTTTATTATATCAAATTGTTATTACAATGTCTAAAGATGACAACAATTACAATTAATTGGTACAACATGAATGTACAATAAAATTTGGACAGTAACTTCCACTTGGATGCTTTCCCCTGCTAGAGCTTTCTCGTGCTCCCAAGTCGGCAATCCTGCACTGATAACTGTGGGCACGTCAGTTGATTACAACTGAAGAAATTCTATACTCGGCTATCCTCTCTATGCCATAATATAACGATTCCAACCTCAACAACCACTAATATTTGATGCAAAGAAAAAGATGATGTCAAACAAGTGTCGGTGTTTGCCATGGCCTAATCTAATGCACACACTATGCACACATGCTCCTAAAGCTAATGCACGCTTGGTTGAAAGATATGCATCCCATACCACATCCCCCAACCAAACGACGTTCTTCAGTTTGATGGGGCTCGATCCCCCGCTATGCATCCTACTCTTGTGCTCTCTCCTGTCTCTGATTCCAGTGATGGTGAGGCTGCAGTCATCCAGCTTACTCCAGTCGTTGCTATCATTAGTTGGGTCCACTACCTCGTGTTTTATCCACTATGCCTGGGATCTCAGCCGCAGGCTTACTCCTTCACGGCTGGGGTTACAGTCGCAGGCTTACTCCTTCATGACTATACCCATGGTATGTTGCTGTATTTACGTCTCCCCGGACCTCACCAAAAGCTGATATACGGACACCAGGGCTCCCCGCCGAAGGACTTAGAGTCTTTCCTGTAGAGTCCCACTTACCGGGTCTTTCTCTAAACCTCCTGCCCGCATTGATCAACAAAGGACCAGACGGATATAGGGTTTTCCCAACTCCGCTACACTCATCCTTACACTAGAACAGAACTTGCAGTCGAGACGACGTCAACACTCCAAACTTCCTCAAAGGTTGTTATGGACATAAAGGCATTCATGCCGAAACAGCGGAGACCCACAGAGTTTCCACTTCCCTGGGCAGCTCGGGGTCCCTGTCCGCATTAAACAAACCTAGGATTCGGCCAGGCGTGATGACGTCATGCGTCCCCCTGGCAGGCGAACACCCTGTCTAGTGCCTGTCCTTACATTCAACCAAGACTTGATCTAGTCCTGCCAAAGTATCAATGCTACCCCACTCCAAGATTAAAGGTAGGATTAATCACATGATCACTAGCATTTCTGTTATCAACCGATTACTAAAAACCATCACTCTAGCCAAACTCTAATTCTCTTTCATTTTCTTATTAGAATTATGGACCTCTAGGCGAGCCTAGAACTATCTCATATTACCCATTCCCTTAGTTAGGCGATCTATCTACCGTTTCCAAATCCCTAACTTGGTAATCAACTTAGCTTGCTATGAACAACTAGTTAAGTTCTACTGGTAGACTCTTTCTAGTCAGTCACCTTTATCATTAATGGATCTCAACCCATCCCATACTAGGACTCAACTAGCCCTCAAGTCCGTCCCAAGGGTTGACCCACCTCGGCCCACACTTGGCACGAACCAACGACGAATCGACCCCGTTGATTGCCACAACTGCCATCTACACTAGGAGTTCGATCGCAACCTTGGCCCGACCAACACGTAGCTCCCGCTCAACACGTAACTCCCGCTAAATTTAACGCTCCACGGTCCTCGACAAGTGGTAACTCCAAACACAACCATGTAATCCATCCATGCACGGCGAGTACGTCGGCGCACGAGTCATCTCCTCCAACGCGTTCGATGTGACATTCTACCCGTCTAGATTGTCAACAAGACTTAATTCCAGAGTCTCAATACTCAACTGATGTATCCCAACAAGGTACACTACACTATGAGTAAGTCCTAACCCATGAATACCCAAAAAGGGGTTCTAAGAGCCCTAAAAATGACAATTTATAATTCCAAGCACACGTTTGGCGTTTATGCCAAAACGGAGTCATTCCCGGTCCCGTTTCTTTAAAGAATCGAGGTCGGGCGCTCCCATGCTTCTACTCAAGGTAGACAGCAAGTATAAGCACACTTTGGGAATGGATTTCATCCCAAAATGGCCAACAACAATACCCCAACATCCAATACAATTTCTGCTTCAAAACAGTGAACAACATTGTCTATATCAGGGTCTACAAGTAACTATGAGCTACTCTTAGAAAGGAACTTTAGATAATATAAGTTCTAACTCATGTCCACATCTATAACATGATTCTTAACCTCAAACAGCAACTCTAAGCTAGTAAAGTACAAGTTCAAACTCATTTCCATGAACATGGTGCAAAACAGTGAGCTCTAAGATTCACTGTATTTCTGTCGTCAATTGCAAAAATCATATAAAATCGTACACTTATCCAAATCATGATTTCTCAGTCATTCCAGAAAATTCTAAGTGTCTACTACAACTTTCTAGTTTCAAGTTTCTTCACAATAGGTCGTTTACAAGTTCTTATGGTCCCATCTTTAACAAGTATGCAGATTCTCAGAACAGCACATCATATTAATACAGTCATGGGATAAAAATCAATTTAAAATAGTAAACGGGGTCAGAACTTTATGAAATTTTAGATTCTAGATCCTGACACATGATGTTACAACACTTCCAAAAATCAGTTGCTTCCACTAAGTAGATTTTTTAACTATGTCTCTTTGAATGTCATAAAAAACAGAGCAATAACAGCAATAGTTCTGTTTACTAAAATAACTAGCTGAGTTTGTATGATTTTATTAACAAAGCTACGGTGGTCCAAATCTCATGAAATTTGAAACATAAGTCTTAGATACACTTAACAATGACATACTAAATTTCAGATCATTCCCATAAGCATGCAGCAAGACACAAGTCATTCTTCTCACAACGGTAACAACAAAAATTGTTTCTTTTTATTCTGACCAGCAGGCAAGTTTGCATTTTATTTTAATATCAGAAAAAATCATTAAAATCTATAAAAAAATACTGAAGGTGCACGACACATGAATGAACAACATATAAAAATTTCAAGTTAATCCAAGTAGTAGTGTTCAAGTTATGATCTACGGACTGACAGCAAAAATTCAGCTTTTTAACAGGATTTTATGTTTTGGATTTCTTAGCACAAAACGAGTTACTAAGGTTCATTCTAGAGCATGCATGTAATTTTTCAGTCATTACAACCACCATCTAACTGACAAAAGCAACCAAAGAGATTAGAATCATCCACCTTGATGAGTTTGAATGGAAAAGAGAGATCCTACAAGCTCCTAGCTTCTTGATTAGCCTTCTTGCTCCTAGCTCCTTGCCTTCTTGGCTCCTTGGCTCCTCCTCCTTGCTTGGCTATTTGTTTTCCTTCTCCTTGGCTCTAATTTCAGTATAGGGTTTATTTGGGGGTGAGAATGAGAGTAGAAGAGTGTAGGATTTAAAGTACGAGAAGATAGGAGTGTGAAATGACAATTATTGCATTGTGGGGGGTTAAAATGCAAAAGGTGGGAGGGGTTCAGATCTGACCTGATTTGGCATCGGGAAGAGAAGAGGAAACTTGAATTTGATTGGGGTGGAAAGGAGGTAGAGTGTAAGAGTAGAGATAGTCTCATCATGAAGAAATTTGAGTTCAAACAAAGCCCAAACTCTAATTCTTTTTCCTCCCTTTCTCATGTAATCTTTGGGCATCATTTTTTTTTGTACAAGTCATGTCACTCTACAAGTGTGTGTTCATGGCTCAATTGTCAAAAGAACATGGTTTGAGCCCATGTCTAGGCCATGGTGAGTCTAGTTGAAGTTTATGAAATAATTCTATACTAATAGTTTCAAAAAGAAAAATTAATAAATAAATATAGTATTTTAGTGCTTAACAAATCATACATATATTCATATGAAAATCTAGGTTGTTACATTGAGACTCTAGGATTAAGTCATGTTGGCATATCTAGATGGGTAGAGTAGGAACCCGTGTCGTATCGAAAGCGTTGGAGGAGATGACTCGTGTGCTGATGTACTTGCCGTTTATGAAAGGATATTATGGTTGTGTCTGGTACTACCACTTGTCGAGGACCGTAGAGCATGAAGGTTAGCGGGAGCTACGTGTTGGTCGGGTCGAGGTTGAGATCGAGCTCCAAGTGTTGATGGTGATTGCGGTGATCGATGGAGTCGGTTCATCGTTGGTTTGGGCCAAGTGTGGGTCGAGGCAGGCCACCTCTTGGGCCGGACTTGAGGGCTAGATTGAGTCCTATTGTGGGATGGGTTAGGTTCTAATAATGAAAAAGGTAAATAACTAGAAAGGGTTCTACATGTAAAGCTTAACTAGTTGTTCTTAATAAACAAAAGTTGTTTACTAAGGTAGGACATGAAAGTGGATAGATCTCCTAACTAGAAGAGTAATGGTTAAAATGAAATGGAACTAGACTCGCCTAATAATTCACAATGAGATAATGAAAAAGGGATTAGAGATTTATTAGAGACTTGGGATTTAGATAATCTGATGATCGGGTTAAATAAAAAGCTAGTAATTGTATAATTAACCTCATTCTTAATCTTGGTTTAGAGCGGGTTAGCACTTGTACCTTGGGTTTGTGGTGTTGTAAGACTAGATCGAGTCTTGATTG
The DNA here is from genome assembly GCA_017893485.1 of Hemerocallis citrina. Lineage (NCBI taxonomy): Eukaryota > Viridiplantae > Streptophyta > Magnoliopsida > Asparagales > Asphodelaceae > Hemerocallis > Hemerocallis citrina. The sequence goes on along the minus strand of CM030362.1, from coordinate 260,223,908 downwards.
AATGTAAAGACAGGCACTAGCGAGTGGTGTTCTCCTGTCAGGGTGATGCATGGCATCATCACGCCTGACCAAATCATAAGTTTGTTTAACGCAAGCAGGAGACTTGGAGAAAGGCCCAACTGGGGAGCGGCTCAGAGGAAAAGGCTCTAATATCTTCGGCCAAAGTGCCTTTATGTCCGTAACAGCTTTTAAGGAGGTTTGGAGTGGGCGTCATCTTGACTGCAAGTTTTGGTCTAGTGTAAGGACGAGAGCAGAGCGGAGAGTAGGGAAAACTCTAAAAATCTACCAGGTCCTATGCTGATCAATGTGGGCAGGAAGCTTAGAGAAAGGCCCTGTGAGAAAGGCTTTAAGTTGTCTGGCGAGGAGCCCTTGTGTCCGTACATCAGTTTTTGGTGAGGTCTGAAAGGGGAATTACTACATCTCTACAATTGTTTGGGAAGCGACGAACGTGAGCCGTGCGACTGCGATTCCGGGCATATTGGGTAAACACATGGTATTGACACCACTATTGACAGCAGCGATGGGTATGAACCGAACAACTGCAGCCTCATCAACACTAGAGTATCAGAGACATGAGAGAGCACAAGAGTAGGAAGCATAGCGGGGATCGAACTCCATCAACTAAAGAACGTCGTTTGGTTGGGGAATGTGTAATATGGGATGCATCTCTCTCCAATCAAGCGTGCATTAGCTTTAGAAGCATGTGTGCATTAGATTAGGCCATGGCATATACCGATACTTGTTTGACATCACCTTTTTCTTTTGCATTAAATTTTGGTTGTTGAGGTTTGGAATCACTATATTATTACATAGCGAGGATTGCTATATTATAGCATTGCGTCAGTTGTATTCAACTGACGTGCCCATAATTTGGTGAGTGTGCAGGATTAACTGATCGTAGGGAGCTGGGGAAAGCTGAAGCCGTGGGAAGCATCCAAGTGAGTGTTTACTGTCCAATTCTGTTGTATATCCATGATATACTAATTTATTGTACTCATTGTAATCATTGGACATTGTAATAACATTTTGATGTAATAAAAGTTTTTAATAACCTATCATTTTTTTGTGTTGTGACTCATTTGAAGAAAGATTATGGAGTGTGTCACGAGTTCCAGTATTAGGAATTTGTGGCATTACAGCGGCCACTCAAGCACGTAGAAGCGCACGTCCCCGAGTTTGATTGCTCAGGGTACTATCTATACGACCCCGTCGACGGTGAAGAGAAGGAGGAGGGTGAGGAGGAAGAGGAGGAGATCGTGTTTGCGGATTCTCAGTCTGCCATAGTCGTGGTGCCAAGCGCGATTGAGGGGAGCGGCCGCAAGCCCACACCCCGTGTAGATCAGTCTGCCGAGGAAGACCCTTGACTTATTTGGTTGCTACACCACTTTTGTTTGTTGTTTGTTGTTTTTTTTTTTTTTTTTTTTTTATTTTTTTTTTTATTTTTTTTTGAATGCTTTTGTATCTTTACTTTAGCAATGAAAAACTTCTTTTTTGGCATCCTCATTATGTGTGGCACTGAAGCTCTCTTCTCTTGTTTTTTTTTTATTTTAACTTAGGACTATCTTGTAGCTTTCACACTTCGACTTAGAGCTATCTTGTAGATTTCACACTTCGACTTAGAGTGATTTAGGCTTCTTTCTTTTGTTGGCAGGTTTTTGTACTCCCCATATATGTTTCTCAGGACAGCGGGATGTCACAGCTTTGTACCAAACTCTGTATTACTAAGTTGGGATTTGCTCAGTCTCGGGAAAGAATTTCGAAAGCCGAAGCGGAGCTTAACCACTTAAGAAGAGTGTTATCCCGTCGAGAGATAGCAGCGTGGTGCGGCGATGAGGCTTCGTGGGAAGTACCCCCTGTTGGGGTAGAAGATAATCCTTCGGGGGAGGCAACTACTCGAGAGTCTTCACGGGTTAAACTCCTTCGTTACTCCCTACTTTCGGCTACCACTGAACGAGATGGGTTGAAAAACTTGGTACGCAAGAGGAGTATGGAGGTCGCCCATCTTAAGAGAACAATTCTCAAGTTTTCTACGGGGAGTGTGCCTCGTTTGAAACTTAAGGTGAAGGAAGATTCTCTCAAAGAGAGAATAGTTGAGGTAGATATGGAAGTTCACCAATTGAAGAGGCTTCTTGATGGTGGCAATGTCAGGAGCACGTCATGCTAGCGAAAAGAGCGCACTTAAGGAAGATCGTTTCACGAGTTGACTCTTCGTTTGCCCAAAGTCCCGTGAATCCCAGGGGATGCTCAGAGCGGAGTAGCTGGTTCATCTAGTGGGGCATCTCGGTTGAAGGGGCTGCTAGACCAGTAGGCCCCGATGGTACGTCCCAGCTTGCGGGTCCAGAGATCTCTTCAAAGGGGTCGAGAGAACGGCATAGCACTCGTCGGCTGTGCGTATCTCTCAACAGGAGCGTCCCTCTTCCCAGGAAGAGTTAGGGTGATTCTTGGAGTTTTGTAGGAGCTTGTGTCCCAATAAAACTTGTAACCCCAATTTTTGTAATGAAATAAGATATTCTCAACACTTAAGCAATGTTTTTGTTGGTTGTGCCTTTCTGATCTTGTAATTGATTTCTTTTTGGAGTAAAAATCTACCAAGTATTTAAGTGTTATTTTCTCTGAGTTGGATCACTGGAATGTCGTGAGTTTCATTTAGGAGTTTTCAACAGTTGTGGGAACAATTCCGAATAGCAAGCTACTTCGCACTTGTTTGTTTACAAGCAGCTAAAATGGCATCGAACTAAGTGTTGGACTCCGAACTTGTCGTTTGATAGTTTTCAACGGTTGTAGGACCAATTCCGAATGGCAAGCTACATCGTACTTGCTCGTTTGCAAGTGACTAAAGTGGCAGCGAGCCAAGTGTTGGACTCAGAACTTGTTGTTTAAGAGTTTTCAACAGTTGTGGGAACAATTTCGAATGGGCGAGCTACTTCGCACTTGCTCGTTTGCAAGTGGCTAAAGTGGCATCGAACCAAGTGTTGGACTCTGAACTTTTCATTTAAGAGTTTTCAACAGTTGTGGGGGCCATTCCGAATGGCGTGCTACTTCGCACTTGCTCATTTGCAAGCAGCTAAAGTGGCACCATCGTTTAAGAGTTTTCAACAGTTGTGGGAGCAATTCTGAATGGCGAGCTACTTCGCACTTGCTCGTTTGCTAGTGGCTAAAGTGGTATCGAATCAAGTGTTGGACTCCGAACTTGTCGTTTAAGAGTTTTTGTACTGAGTGTGTATGCTTTTAGGGTAAAGCAATCAGTTTTTTACAATAGTTTTTCAGAGAAATAATATGTGTTTTTATAAAGGAGAAAACTAAGTGGCTGCATCTAAGTTATGAGCCTTTATTACATGACTGAAATAAAAAACAACAGAAGTAAAGAAAAAACAAAGGAATCTAGCCATCTTGAAATTTTATCAAATGCTCTGAATTCCAAGTTCCCCGGGTCTTCAAGTCGATACACGCCAGGACGGACAACTCTAGGGATCCTGTACGGCCCCTTCCAATTTGGAAATAGTTTTCCTTTCTTGCACGAGAAGGAGATCAATAACTTTCTAAGGGCCATGTCTCCTTCTTTGAGATTTATAGGGCGAACCTTCTTGTTGTAGGATTTCTTGACCCTGCACTGATAGACTTGTTGGTGAATGGATGATCTTTCTCAAATCTCGTCAATGATGTCAATTTTACCATGGAGATGCTTGGAATTCCATTCTTCACTGAAGGCTAACAAGCAAGGAGAGGGTAGGCCAACTTCAAGTGGGATTACGGCTTCTAAGCCATATTTCAAGTTAAATGGAGATTCTCCTTTTGGGGTGCGTTTAGTGGTGCGGTAAATCCAATGGACATTGGGAAGTTGTTTAACCCACAACCCTTTTGCAGATTTGTCGAGTCTCTTCTTTATGCCAGCGAGAATTTATCGGTTGGCATTATCTGCTTGACCATTGGATTGCGGGTGTGGGATACTGAAGAGAATCATTGTTGGATGCCGAGATCCGTAAAGAAGTTGCAGAAGGTCGTCCCTGTGAATTGGATCTCATTGTCAGTCACTAGGATCGAAGGGATTCTGAATAGGTAGACCATGTTCTTCCAGAAGAACTGGTGGACCATGTTCTTCATAATTGTTCCTAAGGGCTCGGCTTCAATCCATTTCGAGAAGTAATCGATCACAACAACAAGGAATTCCTTCTGACCATGCGCCGGAGGGAAAGACCCAAGAAAGTCCATCCCCCACATAGCAAAGGGGATCGGACTGGATAAGGAAGATAGCTTGGCTTGAGGCGTACGCCGAATGGATGAGAACCTTTGATAGGGAGCACACTTATGAACATGTTGTTCTGCGTCGCTAAGGAGGGTGGTCCAGAAGTAGCCATGATTCAGGATTTTACAAACAATGGACCTTGCTCCCATATGGGCGCCACCTACCCCTTCATGAACCTCCCTTAAAGCGTACTGGGCTTCCTCAGGGGAGAAGCACTACAAGTAGGGTCTGTCGTCAAATTGGGTTTAGGAGCGCTTGTACATGACTCCCTCGATGAGCATATATCGCTCGGCTCTAGTTCTGACTTTACTATCCTCTTTAGGGTATGGGGGGAGGATTCCTTTTTCGTGGAATTCGAGAAAGGGCTTCATCCAATTTTTCTCTTGTGCCAGAGGTGGTATCTCCATTAGGCTTCCTTCCTCAGTGCTGGGTCTAAAGAGAAGAGGAAGCCAACTTTGACAGGGCATCTGCTTGCCCATTTTCTTCTTGGGGGATCCGTAGGACTTCTGCTTCTTGGAAGGTGGCTAGCATCTCTTTGACCTTAGCCAGATACTTCACCATGCAGTTATCTCTAGCCTCTTACTCCCCCGAGACTTGGTTTACCACTAGCTGGGAGTCAATAAATACTTTGACACGTTGAGCGCCAGCCTTGCGTGCCAGGAATAGACCGGCTATGAGTGCTTCATACTCTGCCTCATTGTTTGACGCTCGAAAGTTGATGCGGAGCGAGTACTGGAGAACGAAGTCATCTGGGCCGGTTAGGATGACTCCTGCTCTGCTTCCATTGGCCCACGAGGATCCATCAACATAAATGCTCCAGAACAGGGGTTCCTTGATTTCATTGGAAGGATCGGGGATAGTGCTTTCCACTATGAATTGTGCTAGGGGTTGAGCCTTGATAGTGGTCATTGGCTGATAGCTAATATCGTGTTGGCTCAGCTCGATGGACCATTTCATGAGGCGCCTCGAACTTTCAAGCTTGTGCAACTGTAACACCTATAATTTTAAAATTCTTAAATATTTGGTTTATATTATTGTTATTTGTGGTTTTGAGTATATTTTCTCATATTAATCGATTTTATTTTATTTTAGAATGATTAAATTGGCATTCGGGATTAAACGGGAGAAATTGGAAATATAGGAGTTTCGAAGTTAGTTTACTTGAAGCGGATGATTCCAAATTAGCCCGATATATTTCTTGTGTACTTGTACATAATAAAGGGTTGGAAAAGTGATAGTTTGAAGGAGTTTCTTGGTTATAGCAAGAAGATGAAAATTTTGGAGTTCGGGGTTGAAAATAACCATAAAATGAGCTTTTATGTGAAATTGGGCTTAGGCCCATAACCCAAACCCCTTCACTATTTAAAAATCCCCCTATTTACAAGTTTGCCATCCTCATTTCTTCCTCCCCCTTCCCAATTCTTTCCTGGCCGAAAACCCCCCAGACCGAAACCCATTTTCCCCCCAAAAACTCAACTCGGAATCCTTCCACTTTTCCACTTCAAGCTCCGAAATTATTTGGGGTTTTTAGGAGATTTCTGCGTGCTGTTCAGCATGTTAGGGTCGGTTTGTCGAAAGAGCTTCGAGAAGGTATATCAATTTGTATCTTTAGTTATGGGGTTTTGTGCTTTTCATTTCTTTTCATAAAATCATAGTAGAAGGATGCTTAGAGTTTGTAGAACATGCTAGAGGTGAAAGATTTCGATTTCTATAGTAATAATATGGAAATTTTACTAAACCTAGGGTTTGAGTTTAGTAAGGGTATGGAGAATTGCATCAATGGAATGCTAATAATTATTTTGGATGATGTAGAATATTATGAGATAATTTATGAGCATTTATGATAAATTTTAATAATTGTTTGACAATTATAAGGAATTTTCCCAATATTGAGAATTTGTAAAAATAGAGTTTATTGATGTGAAAATATGATAGGTAAATATGTATACGTAATAGACTCTATTCCCGAGATGCATATATGAGTTAATTTTGGGATAAAGAAGTTAATTTGGGGTATTCAAACCTTAAAATATAAAATATTGATTAGAACTCCTTCGATCGAGGGGTAAAATTAGGATTTGGCCATTAGACTAGAGAAGTGTTGATTTGATATGCTTAGGTATGTTGTATGTGATGTATAAGTATGTTGGATGTGAATTCGGGTGATAGATAATGTGTGTTATGGGTTAATGATTTATGAGTTCGATAATTTTCTTTATAAGTGTTGAAAAGTGAAGTTATATTAGCGACTGGGCGAGCGAGGAGTGTCTTCTGGCTGGTTCATCAGGTGAGTATGATTATACTAGGTATATATTATGTTGTGACCAAATTTTATGCGAATTCGATATGGTTTTTGTGAGTTATAACTAAATGAAGATTTAACCAAAAATACATGTCGAAATTGTGTTATATGGTGATGTGTGATTTTGAATATTTAGTGTTATGGATGATATATTGGGTATATGTATGATAATATGAAGTAATTAGGGTTGATATATGTATAATATATGGTAGATAAACAAAAATGACATATATATATATGGTGTTATGATGTATTGACCTATATGGTGCATGTTTGTGATATATGGGTGATAATGAGTTGTAGTATCATAATCAATGAAATTAATGAGTCCGTATGTGTATAATATAGTGATGTTCAAAGTGAAACTAATGGGCGATAATATGATATAATCATGTACTTAATTTGGTATATTCACAAGATATTATAATGTGATTAAATAAATACTTTGGTGCATTTATGATACAGAGTAATATGATATAATAATCTTATAAATTAAATAACCGAGTGTATGCAAATATGTGATATAATGAGGTAATAAATAGCATGGTATACACATAATGTGTGATGTTGTGACAAATAAATAATATGGTGCATTCATAATACGCAATAATATGATGTGATGGTTTTATAAGTTAAATAACATGGTGTATGCATATATGTGATAAAATGAGAAGATAATTAATATGGTGAACACCGAATATGTGTTAATATGTTAAGATAAAATATGAGATGATATGTGATAATAAAATGAGATAAATAATTCTCATGGTAAATGTCAAAGATGTGACAATTTGTTGAAGTGAAAGATGAGATGCTATGTGTTGATAATATGAGATAAAAAGATGAAATGAAAATGATAATAACAATTAAATTTTGTTGACCAGTACCTACAGAAATCCTGGGGGTTTAGGCTAGACCTCCTAACACCCAAGGACCGGCTTAAGGTGCGGTGTTTATTACCCAAACTATGTTTGGGGTGCAGTGTTTTTATCGCCCAAGCTATCGGCTTGAGGCCCGGTTATTACCCAGCTTGTCTGGGGTGCGGTGATTATTATCCAGGCTATCAGCCTTGGGGTGCGGTGATTATTACCTAAACTCTATTTGGGGTGCAATGTTATATGACCCAGCTTATCTGGGGTGCAATGATCATTACCCAAGTTTTACATGGGGTGCCGGTGTTTCCCTCGCTGGCATAGGCTGGGAGGAAAACGTAGCCTCGGATGCGTAAGACCCCCCCCCCCCCGGGGGGGGGGGGGGGGGGGGGGGGGGGGGCAGAGGTCCGCGTGTTTACTAGGCTATCGGCTTTCAGTATATTGGGATACTTTCACTGGTCGACTAATTAATAAAATGAATTAATGTGAAATGAAAAGGAGAATGAGAAAGTAAAGAAAGCATATAATGTGATATGAGAATGAGAAATAAAAGAAAGTATCCGATCTGAAGTGGAAATGAGAAAGTAAAGCAAGTATATGAGTTGAAATGAATAAGAAATGTAAAAGATAATGTATGTGAATGAAAATGAGTATGAAAGAATATGAGTCACACGTATGCAATGAAAATGAATGGTAAATGAATTATGTGATTAAATATGAAAAGTGAAGGAATTATATATGTGAATTAATATGGTGTTATGTATATGAGTATAAAAGTAAAGGAATTATGTATGTGAATTAATGTGAATAAATTAAAGAAATTGTGGTATGGAAATGAATATGAGAAGTCAAGAAAATATGTATGTATTATACGAATGAAAAGTAAAGTAATATGTAATATGAGTGTAAAACATGAAATAAAGTGTATTATGTGATGAATATGAGAATGGTTATAAAGTTAAAATATGTTATGATACTGGAATTATGTCGAGGAACTACTCGCCCGCTATTTCCATGGAAATGGTGAGAGCTACCCGCCTTGGCACAACTCCCAGGGTGAATTGGTGGGTTTTTGATATGATAGTTGTATTGCGAGATGAAAATGAAAAGTAAAGTAAATTGTAAGATGAAATGAAAATAAAGTAAAGTAATATTCCAAGATATCGACTTGAGATGTGATGTTATATTACCCAAGTTCTACTTGGGGTGCGGTGATTATTACCCAGGCTATCGACTTTGGGTGCGGTGTTATATTACCCAAACTATGTTTGAGGTGCAGAGTATTATTTGATAAGAATGAAAGTTAAAGTAAAATGTAATATGAGATGTAAGTGAAAATGAAAGAAATATATATTATCAACAAGAATGAGAAATAACTTAAGTTGTATGATGGGATGAAAATGAATTATAAAGTAAAATATATGATAAAATGAGTATGAGTATTAAAATAATCTGTATGATGAAATCAGAATGAAAAGAAGATATATTGTAATATAATGATAAAGAAAGTTAATGCATTACGAGATGTTATGATATATGATATTATGAGATTGAATGCATGTGTATTAGATGCGATGAAAACGCATGAATGTGATGATATGTGATAGAATAAATATATGTGATGAGATGTGATGAAAATGCATGTGATATTATATGATATAATAAATGTGAAGTTATGTGATGAGAATAAATATCAATATGTCATAATATTAAATGAAGGTGATGTTATACAACGAGAATGATTATAAATGTAGTATGAGACTGCATGAATGAAATGCTATAAGATTGAATGACTGTGACGTTAGAGATGAGAATTAATGTGAATATAGTATGTCTTGGAATTGTGTCGAGGAACTACACGCCCGCTATTTCTATGGAAATGGTGGGAACTACCTGCCGAAACACAACTTCAAGGTAGTGAGAGTGGATATGGATATGTAGAGGGGTGCAGATTCAGAAGAGTACTTTGGTATAAAGTCAGTTTTACGATGTTTTTATATTCAGATTTCAGGTTGAACTTTATTATCATGATACTTGTAAGTTCTTTCTATTTCTTTTATTAAGTTTAATTTATTTGCTAAACTAGTAAATTATACTCACACCAGACATGGCTAACTCCTATTGTTTTCTGGGGGTTAGGGGAGTGCCTCTCTGAGAGTGGACGTCCCTAACCCTCTTGCAGGTCCTGATTAGCAGTGAGGTGAGATAGTTGTTAGGATTTTGATAGCTATACTTTTCTCGTAGCCGAATGGGTTGTATATGTATCTATTATATATTTTATTATCCTAAGTTGTGTAGAGATGGAGATAGTGCTTGGGTGATAGTTTGTAGTATGGAGGAATATGTGTATAACTGTAAGGTATGATGGTATATTTAGTGTTGTGATGAAGTATGTGTTGGATCCTGTATGCAAGGCAAATAACACTATAGGTGGGGGTGAATAGTGTTATGTACAAAATAAAAAAATTTTAAAAAAAAATTAAACTTGTGGCAACTGTTTAGTCGACTGAAATGCCAAATAAAATAGAGTTATTCAACTGAAGAATAGCGAGTCTGTTAAGTCGACTTATTAAAGGAACCAGTCGACTGATCAAACACAGACTTACAATAAAGTGCAGTGAAATTAAAATTGCAAGTCAGAGAAATCAAACTACAGATAATCAACAATGCTAACACGGCGATATATCCTGATTCGGTCCTCCCGACCTACGTCCAGTCCCCAAGCAACCCACTTGAGATTTTTCACTATTCTTAAAAAAAATACAAGAATACCCTATGACCTTTGGCAACAACTATGCCAAACCCATAGACCTCTCTCACCACTAGAGAGAGCAAGAACCCACTCTACAACCTAGAGTGAACATTGACTCTACACCAAGAACCCTTCTCTCCAACAGAGAGGACCACTCTCACAGCCCGAGAGTGAAACAACAAAGAAATAGAAGATTAAAACACCTAAAGCCTTAATTTTTCAGTGTGCTTTTTGTATAGAGGCTATAGGTCAACTTTTAATCGCAGTCATGAACTTAATCGTTGTTATACAAGACTGAAATTAGAGAACCAAGTCTAAAGAATGAGCGTACTTGAAAGTTTTAAGTTCTTTTTCACAAATAAAAGCAAAGACTTAATAAAAACATTGGGTAACCTTTTCCAAGTTCATTCTGAACTCTATTTATAGAGTAAGAATCTCCAAGGACATTGGAAAACGGTTCACCAATTGCTAACAAAACGGCAGAAAAAATTTGAGTTTGAAAATCAAATTTTTAAACTTCAGAAAATTGTCAAAACTGCTTGAACAGTCGACTGGGTTGCCAAAGGAGTCGACTAGTCAGAGCTTGAGTATGTTCAGACTGTTTCATACTTGAACAGTCGACTGCTTATCGAAGTAAGTTAACTGGTACTTTGACAGCTTAACTTATACATGCTTGAATTTGACATTTTGATTTTTAATAATCTCTATTTTAATCCTAGGGGATGTGTGAGTGTGTGCATCAAGGCTATTACAAAATTTCTAAGACTTATCAAAAAATATAATAAATTTACAAGAAACTCTTTTGAGCTGATCACTTTGAGAATTTTTGAAGCTCTGAATAACCCTTGTTTTGTATCTTGATCTTGAATCTTGAAAAAGCTTCCTTATCTTGTAGCTTGATCTTGAGCCTTGAAAGCGTTAAGTACACACTGCAAGAGATATGTAAAATAGATTATATGTGAATCGTGTGGTAGTCATCAAAATCAAGAATTTATATTCTTCCCCTTTTGATGATGACAACACCATAACTAAACAATATAGAATACATGCTTCTCCTAAACATAACTAAACAATTGAAGATTGCTCCCCCTAAATAAAATAAGATATGCACACAACAATAAAAATAAGATACACAATATCATAAAGCATCTACACAACCAAGCATGATAAAACTTGCACGTATAAATTTGTCCTTAACCAAGCATGATAAAAAATTTACACAATCAAGCATGATAAAACTTCTCCCCCTTTGGCATCAACAAAAATAGAGAAGGAATCCAAATTCATATACAAACAATATACCATAAAAGACAATTCAAAGAGAGAAACATAAAGGTTTACATAAATTGCCAAATGTTGTGCATAATTCAAAAGATAAAATCTTACAAACATAGAAAACATAATGCAAAAGAAAGAAAAACAACTTCAATCTTCATCTTTGTCACTGTTGGAGGCATGAGTAGGCTGAGGAAATTGTCGAACAAACATCCGAGTGAGGTTAGCAAGACTAGCCTCAAGAGAATCCTGTCGAGCCAAAATGAGATCCTAACGATCCATAAGGTAGTTTACAGACGTATAGAGACTCTCAGGATGAGAAAAACTAGCCCTAGGACGAGCACTGGAAGACGAACTAGATGCCGAAGAACGATGGGGAATGGAAGTGGCTAAAGGTATAGGTGGAGCAATATGAGGAGGTGAAGTAGGAGGGGTATGAAGTAATTTCATACGGGCAAGACTGGCTCGATCAAAAGATTCAAAACGAGACACAACACTAGACTCTGAATCTAAATCTACCTTAAAGTGGTTAAAGACATGAGTGGGAAAGCACCATAAGGTAGAAAAGAGGAGTTAGCTCTGGAGACGACTAAATATAACATAACTCCAATTGATTTGAATATTCCCAAAAATAGCATACACATTCGCTTGTAATTCATACGAAAATTGATCATAACTTCTCGTTTTAGGGATAATATTATACGACAAAATTTGTGCAACAAGTTTTGCAAGCGGGGTGATGTTCTTATTGGTCATTGGAGGACCACGGTTGGGAAGAAAAATTTTAGACAAAAAAGAGTGACCATCAAGTTCAATCTCACCTAAATCCAACCCATCAAAAGGAATGTTCAAAATTTGCAACCCCTGTTTTTCATTTTATGTATTTTTGGGTGTATTTTTCTTTTTTTGTATTTATTCTCATTATATCTCTTTTGAACTCTGTATTGGATCTTCTTTTGCAATATATATTCATATATTTTTTTGTCGTCTTTTTATTTGATCTTCTTGATTCTATTGTCTCCTATTGTTTCGTCTATGTTTGATCGAGCTATTATACCTCTTTATTTTATATTGTTCATGTCCTATTTTATCTATTTATTTTGGTTCCACCTCTCTATTGGATCACCCTACATTTCTATGTGGATCTTCTTAATTAATCCTATTCAAACCCTACCTACAAACCCATTTGTTATCTAATACCCATACCCAAATCCCCTACAAACCGAAACCCAAATATCCATCTGCACCCTAACCCTAACTTCATCATTATATATATATTCATATGCCCCTGCATATACCCTATCACCTCTAAACCCGATTAGTCGCCTGCCACCTTCCTCCCGTTCTCCCTCTCCCTGCATCTCCTGGCCTCCTCTTCATCCACCACCTCGGCATACCCCTCCTTCCCTTCTCCTCTCCCACAGCCGTCGCAGCCCAGTGACCCCTCCTGTCGCGATCACCCCGACAGTAGCCAGTGCCTCGCCCCGGCGACCTTCCCTGTGCCGCGACCTCCTGAGCGTCACCGCTGTGCGCCTCCCCCATCACGACTCCACCTCGGCAGTAGCCCCTGTCGCCCTGCCACTCGACGACAGCAGCACCCTGTCGACAGTCGTAACCCCCCTGTCCGCTGTCGTCCCCGTTCAGCCGTTGCCATCCCCTCGTGCACCCGGCCTCTCTCTCTCCCTCTTGTGTGTGGATGTGTGATCTCTCGTTGTGACTGTGTGTTCGTGTGATTCGTGATTCGTTTGTTCGTGGAGTTCATGCCTGGCAATCCGTTCCCGTTATTCTTGTTCTTGCTTTGTCATTTTCGTCAGCATCTATAAGACAAGTAACTTGTATTAATTTATGTTGTAAATACAAGTACTAAATACCGTCTGTAGTGTAGTTGTGTTCTAGAGACAATGAATATTTCTATTTTTGCTATTACCACATTTTTGTTCAGTATTTTAGACCCTACTAAGGTCAGTATATGAAAACTATTTGTGAATATGAATTATAGAGAATTCTGTCCACTTTCCAGAATTTTTGACAGATCTCAGTTTCGATTTGTAAGTTGCAAGTTATTGCATTTTTACTACAGAGGTGTAGAAAATTCCAGATTCTATTTTATATGGATTCTGTATGGTTATTTATTTTTATACTGAAGCTAAAGATAATATTTTGATCCAATATTTTGCTGATTACAACTAGACCTGATTGGGATTAACCCCTAACTTTTGTGTATTTAATTGATGACTTTTATAAACTATTCTATACTTGCAAACAACTACTATACTTGCAGATTTTCGTGCAGTTCTGTAAAGAACCTTAATTTCGACGTAATCCTATTTGCTATTTATAAAAACTTTGTGAATATGAATTGTAGCCTATTGTATATATTTTATCACCCTTTTGACGGATATGAATTTCGATTTATATTTTGTAACCTATTGTTGTTTTAGTACTACGGTGTTTGTGATTTCAGATTTACAAATCTGCTACATCTTGCTGCTTTCTGATTTTACTTGACTATTTTATCTATGTTGGAAAATAATGAAACTCTATTTTCTGATACTAAACATACTATGGAATATCTCAGATCTTTCTTGGATTTAATCAGTAAGTTTTTATGTCGTTTTCCTGTTTATGAATACAAACTTCTGATTTCTGGTTGAACATGTTTTCTGGATACAATTCTGTTTTGAGTCCTGTTTTTATGAAGTACCATAAGACTTATATATATTTGCTGGATTCGGCCGAAAGTCTATTTTTCAGATTTTTTGACGGATCCAGTTTTGCACATTTGTAGCAATGGGAATTCTAGATTTAGTGCAGTACTGTCTTGCTGTCCTGAACTAGAATTTTCGTTGTTCTATCCTTTTATGAGCTGTCCTTCACCTGTGCATGCTTATGTCTGACCTGAACCTGTTACTTATTCATGCCTTTTTATTCTTGCCCTGTTTTGTGCACGTATATGCCTGTTTAATAATAATAACAAGTAATCAAGCCGGGGTTAAGGGAAAGATCTTAGTAGTGGACAATATAGGTATGTATACTCAGAAGGGGCCCGTGTTTCCCATTTTATATTTGATTCATGTTGATACATGAACATGTTGCACTTTATGTCTGATTCATGAATCTGTGGATTCGTGAACCTGTTGTACTTTATGCTTTGATGCATGAACCTGTTGGTTCGTGTACCTGTTACCTGTTGATTCATAAACCTGTTGATGCATGAATCGGTCGATTTGTGTACTTGTCTGATTCATGAACCTGTTCCTGCTACCTGCTACCTGCTACCTGACACCGGAGTACATGGCCCTATAGAAACCCACTACTAGGCCTAAACGTAATTTGCATGTATGTAGCAACCATGTAGTAAAAACTTGGGACGCATAAAATGCTACCTAGATAGTAATAAATACAAGACTTGACATGACATAATACCTGTTACATGCATACCTGATACATGATTACATGTGCATGATATTTGACACCTGTTATATGTTTACCTGCTTGCATGATACCTGTTACATGTCACATGTTATATACACCTGTTATCTCACCACATTACTTGATTTTGTTCATGATTCATGCTAGTTGTTCTATTTTGTTGTCATGTCTAGTCCATGCAATGTTGCTTCCGCTGTTACTCTATATTTGTTATTTTCCATGTACTTGTGCCTGCACTACAAGCGGCCCGTAACTTGCATTGACAGGAGTTTTGTTTCTCTTTCTTTCTCCTGCAATTTATTAAATTGCAGATTTTGGAGATCAGCTGCCCGATGGAGTAGGTGATCTGAGATTCTAATTCTTGGAGTTCTTACTATTATTATTATTATTATTTCCTGTTGCTTATTTTGAATAAATGTATCTGTTACTTGGATGATTTTGTATTGGGCAATGTGACCCAGAAATTATTGACTTGTTCAAATCTGGTTTATTTGAGATTATTAAGCTTTATTTTAAGTAAATCCTGTTGGTATATTGATTCTTTCATGCATACGTGGTTGATTTCTCCTTATTTACTCTGATATTCTTGTGAAATGTTGTAAAGATCCTGACAGCATATGGATAATGAAAATCATTTGCTAGACTTAGTCACGTATCCGTATTCTGTATCTCCTTTTTGGGAAGCGGGGCATGACAAAATCTGTCCTAATGTCTTAACATCCAATTTGATCCTCACATTTTTAACAAAGGTAGTGATAGTAATTGCATCACCATCATCATTATTAGCAACTTTCATATTAGTAAAAAACAAATAAATAAGTTATGGGAAGTAATAGGGTTGATTGACTAAAGATAAGAGATCAAACAATCCACATTGTTGAAAAAGTGGAGCAATAGGATAATTATCCAAATCAGGAAAGTTAATAAACCTTCCAGGAAAAATAACTAGTTAGCAAATGATAAAATATTTTTCAACTAGACTAGGATTCCTCAAATACTGAAGATAATTTGGATGAGTTTGTTCTTCCTCAACATGGGCAGACCTAGATCTTTTGGATTTCAGCATGAAGAAAATGGACTAATCTAAAAGACCTAAATAGATCAGAGGAAAAACACAAAGAACAAATGTACCCAACAACAAAGCGAGAAAACGAAGCTAGTTGAGGACCAAAGTAGAAGGAACTCCGAGCTAAAAAGATCGAGCTGCCAACTCCAATCAGCAAGCGCGAGAGCAAAAGAAACCCAAAACAACTTCATAGCAGCAGCCGTCTGGTCTTGAGGTTGAAGAAGAGTAAAAAGTAAAAAAGGGAAAGTGAAATGAGGCTAGGGTTTTTACAAATAATTAAGGGTGAAGATTAAAGAGAGGATGGATTGATGGCAAAGAGTTAAAAGTAGACCAGGTCGGGTCTAATAAGATCAAAAGAAACCCCAACAAGTGACAATTCAAACAATAAAAAGTCTGAACACAGTCGCGACAGTCGAAAAAAAAAATGATTCCAAAAACAGTTTTATAAAGTATCGTCAGTCGACTGGGAAAGAAAGACAGTCGACTGGTCATTAAGAAAAAATTAAGAAAGAAAAACAAACACATAAACTCGGTATAAGTCGACCGAAAACCAAAATAAGTCGACTTAGACACATATTTTTTAGGAAATATCATGAAATGAGCAAATTCCTAGTTCTCGTCTAAATTTGATTAAAATGTCTTCTTTCAACGGTTTGGTAAAAATATTCGCTATTTGTTTATCAGTAGAATAAATTCCAATAAGATATCTCCTTTTAAAACATGATCACGTAGAAAATGATGTTGAATATCAATATGTTTTGTACATGAATGTTGAATCGGATTTTTAGATAGATTAATGGCACCGGTATTGTCACACATTATAGAAGGTTTTGAAAAAGAAATACCATAATCAAAAAGAGTTTGTTTCATCCATAAGATTTGAGCACAAGTCAAACTTGCAGCAATATATTCAGCCTCTGTGGCAGATAGAGATACAGAATTTTGCTTTTTACTACACCAAGATACTAGGAAATGTCCCAAAAAGTGACAAGTTCCACTAGTACTTTTACGGTCAGTTTTACTTCCAGCAAAATCAGCATCACTATAAGATAGTAACTGAAAATTATTGGTGCGAGAATAAAATAAATCATATTCAGATGTGCCTTTAATATATCTTAAAATCCGTTTCACTGCTTTTAAGTGAGATTCTTTTGGATCAGACCGATATCTAGCACACAAACATACGCTAAACATATTATCTGGTCTACTAGCAGTTATATATAAGAGTGAGCTAATCATACCTCGATAAAGCTTTTGATCGACACTCTTACCTAATTCATCTTTGTCAAGTGTAGTAGTAGTAGCCATAGGTGTGGTCTTACTACCAGTGTCATCCATGCAAAATCGTTTGAGTAATTCCTTAACATATTTTCCTTGATTAATAAATATGCCATTTTGGAACTGTTTTATTTGAAGTCCAAGGAAGTAATTGAGTTCACCCATGTGACTCATCTCAAACTCATTTTGCGTGGTAGTAGCAAACTCTTGACATAGATTACTGTTAGTTGATCCAAAAATTATGTCATCTACGTAAATCTGTATAATTAATATCTCTGATTTTATTTTCCTAATAAACAATGTAGTGTCTACTTTACCAATTTTAAACCCTGTTTCTAAAAGAAAAGTTTTTAGATGATCATACCAAGCACGAGGTGCTTATTTAAGACCATACAAAGCATTTTTTTAATTTAAAAACATAGCTAGGGAATTGTTCATGTTCGAAACCTGGTGGTTGCTTAACATAAACATCCTCCTTAATGAAACCGTTTAAGAAAGCACTTTTAACATCCATTTGGAAAAGTGTGAAATTCATAAAACATGCAAAAGATAACAAAATTCTAATTGATTCTAGTCTAGCAATAGGAGCATATGTTTCATCAAAATCAATTCCTTCTTCTTGGTTATATCCTTTAGCAACTAGTCTAGCCTTGTTCCTAACAACTTGTCCTGATTCATCTAACTTCTTTTTAAATACCTATTTGGTACCAATAATAGTATAATCAGGGAGTTGTGAAACTAAATTCCATACATCATTTCTTACAAATTGGTTAAGTTCATCTTGCATAGCATTCAACCAAAATTCATTCTCACTTGCTTCTTGAATATTTTTCGGTTCAAAATCCGATAAGAAAGCAGCATGAGAAATCATATGAAAATGTGACCTTGTTTGAATGCCATGTGAGATGTCACCAGTAATTAAGTCCTGAGGATGATCTCGAACTTCAACAAATGATTTTGGTAAAGTTGGAGTTATCTCAACAGGATCAGTCATCTTAATGAACTCATCAGCAGACTGATTGAACACATCATTCGACTTATGAAATCCATCTGTCGACTTATCTAGAGTAATTTGCTCAAGTGTTTTAACAATGTTATCTAGTGGTGAAGATACAATTTTATCATCTTGAATAACACTAGATGAAGGTAAAGATTCATCAAAAGAAACAGGCATAGATTCTTTAATAGTCAAAGATGACTTATTAAAAATTCTATAAGCCTTACTTCTATTTGAATATCCAATAAAGATACCTTCATTAGATCTAGCATCAAATTTATCTAGGTTATCTTTTGTGTTTAATATGAAACACTTACAACCAAATACTTTAAAATAAGAAACTTTAGGAATACGTTCAAAAACAACTCAAAACAAGTCTTCTTAAGCTTTGGCCTAATTAGTATTCTATTTAAAACATAACATGTTGTAGACACAGCTTCAGTCCAGAAGTATTTAGGCAAATTACTTTCAACAAGCATGGTACGTACACATTCTTGCAAAGTCCTATCCTTTCTTTCAACCACTCCATTTTTTGGTGAAGCTCTAGAAAATGCAAAAGTATGTGTTATACCATTCTTGTTGCAATATTCTGAAAATATTTCATTCTCAAATTCTCCACCATGATCACTTCTAATAGTGACTATAGTTAGAGATTTTTGATTTTGAACACGTTTGCAGAAATTTACAAATTCTTCAAAGGCTTCATTTTTATGTCTTAAAAAGAATACCCATGTAAATCTTGAATAATCGTCGACTAAAACTAATACATATCTACTTTTATTTAAGGAAGCGACTCTAGTAGGACCAAATAAATCCATATGGATCAATTCGAGAGACCTATTAGTAGAAATCATTTTCCTTTGTTTTAAAAGTGGATTTTACTTGTTTTCCTAGTTGACATGCATCACACATTTTATCTTTCTTAAAAGATAATTTTGACAGTCCTTTAATTAGGTTATTCTTAGAGAGTTTAGCGATATTTTTCATGTTTACATGTCCAAATCTTTTATGCCAAAGCCAAGAATCATTGTTCGAGGCAACTAAACAAAAATCATCCGAAAACTTATTTGTTTTTAAACAAAGTTCATAAATGTTATTTTTTCTAATACCTTGAAAAATCACTTTTTTCAAAGACGAATCATAAATCAAGCATGCATCTTTTTCAAACACTAACTTATAACCTTTATCACATAATTGACTAATACTTAACAGGTTATGCTTTAAACCACTAACTAAAAATACATCTTCAATAATAGGTGTAGTATTCTTACCAACCATGCCTATTTCGATAACTTTTCCTTTGTTATTGTCACCAAAAGTAATGGTTCCTCCATCTATATCTTGAATGGAAGAAAGCAAGTTCGCATGGCCAGTCATGTGTTTAGAACATCCACTGTCAAGTATCCATCGTTCCCTTTTAGGTACCTACAAAATATTATTTGTGAATATGGTACCTTTTTCATTGGGTCCGATAAAGATTAGTGCTTGGGAAACCAAACCCAAAGTGAGTTTGATTTACCACCATATGCAGGTTTAAAATTAACAGAATTACAAATATTATTTACAAAGGAATTTATGTAAGAAATCTTTTCATTTAGACACAAATTAACTGGAACCCAAATATTTCTGCACTGTCCAGTCGACTTATTTTTACCCAATAGTCGACTGTTTTGTGTATTCAGTCTACTGGGAGGTAAAACTAGTCGACTTATATGAGGTTGTTGTCTTTTCGAATAAGACTTCATCCTTCTGGACAGGCGACCTATTTGAGGGGCCAGTCGACTGGTCTTTTCGGAAAACCTTCTATTTTCATGATTAACAAGAATTTTTGGCTTTTCAAGGAAATCATATAACTTATTCTTTACACTAGAAGCAGAATAAATCTTATTATTACTAGTGCTATTAGAAGAATGACCTTTTTCAAGAATTTTTTGAAAACCAAGTCCAAATCTTTTATTAGACTGAACTTGATTTTGAAGAACTTCATTTAAATTCTCTTTTCCCTTATTGAACTTAGATACATTCTTAGATATCTCTTCATAACTCCTTTTTAGAGATATAAGATCTATATCCAAGTTGGATGTAACACCCTGCAAAATTGAAAATGACAATTTTGCCCCTCGTGTGTTACGCACGTGTATTTTGTATCATTAATGGTGATATATGTAACGTATTTCACTGCGTATTTTGTTTTCCGACTATTTATGCATTTTTTGTTTTCTCAAAATTGATTTTATCCTATTTGAGTCAATTCAAATATAAAATTCTGATTTTTGTGTTTTTGCGTGCTTTATGCGTGTTATCGTGCACGTATAGATTATGTATTTTTCACCGCTAAGTATAATATTTTCTCTATGTTATTATTATTTATTTTACGCGTTCAAATTCATTTTTATAAATAGAAATTTATTTTTTTCCTATTTTGATTTAAATACTTTTGTACGAGTAATGCACGTGTTTTCTACGTACGTATTGATTACGTCGTGGAATATATAAAAATTAATAAATACATTTTTCTTATATTGTATTTCGATTATATTTAAATATTTTTCCGTTGATAAAGTCAAATTTTGTACTTCGGTATTTTTACGGGCGACGCACGTATTTTCGGTGCACGTATTTAAGCGTATTCTTTTCAAAATAAAATTTTGAAGTGTGTGCGTGTTTATTTTATTTGTGCATGAAAAACTATAATTTTTAACTAAGTTAATTTTATATGCATATTATATATATACAAATATTTGTTTTAAAAATTAAATAAATAATTTATTTTGTAGTGTACACAAAGCACGTGCACGTGCACACGTGTAATGTGCACACAAAAATGATGGTCGGCTGATTTGGAGTATGAGGGGAAAATACATTTTGAAATTTAGAGAGTGGAGATAGTGGATTAGTGGGGGGTGTTTAGTGGGCAATTGGTTACTATAACTACCCAATTAAATCCTATAAAAACTACCCCTTCACCCTTCTCCTCATTCCTCCTTCTTCTTCCTGTCATTGCCGAACACCAACCTCCAGCAAGCCTCTGTTTTCTCCACTCATTCTCATCACAAATATGTGTGTGTGTGTGTGTGTGTGTGTGTGTGTGTGTGTATTCACATATTTCTCAGTTCTCCCTTTCTTTCCTCCTCTGTTCATTCCGAAAGCCCAGACCAGATCAGCAAATCATTTAGACTTCTCCACCTAATACATGTACAAACCTATATCCCTACTTCTCACCATTCAACCATATATATAAATATGTAAATATATACATATATGTATATGAAGAGAAGGAGTTTCTCTGTTGTTGACCGAATGGGGTTGAGTGCTTTTGCTGTTTCTTTTTGGCCGAAATGGAGAGTTGGGGAGTTGCTCTTGGTGCGCGGAATTCGAGGATGCAAATCGGAGTTTCTAGGAGTTCAAACACTAGGAATTAAATTTCCTTGGCTGGGTGATTCTAAAATCCTTTCTAATTTAAGAGTAAAAACTTGCATGCTAGTTAATGTAGAATTTAATTTGTTAAATTGTGATTGGTATGTTAATTTGTAGATTGCATAATCTTGATTTAATTATGCTATGATGTGTGGAAATATTATTGTGAATCTTATAATCTAGAACTCTTGTTGAATTAGAAAGAAAATATTCATTTGTTGAACCGAAAAGAAATTGTGCATGGTAGAATATTTCCTATTATAGTCACAATAATGCAATATGTATGAAAAATGAATTCTGATGCTATTGTGATAAAGAAATGTGAAATTAATGTCACTAGTATTTATTTTATGACTATAAGGATTTTTATAAAAAGTTTTGATGAGAAACAACATTTTATTTGCAACTTGATTATATGTGTGTTTTTAATATAATTTGGAAGGAAACTCTTATTTTATTGTCAAAAAGAAAATTTTATAAAATTTTGAATATAATATGCTATACTGTATTATTTTGATAGAAATATATTCTGGACCAAGATCTACATTTTTGAATGAGTACAAATCGATTGAAAGATTGAGTTTATTAAAGGAAAATTAAATACATTGAGGTATATACAAAAATAACTTAACCATTTTCATACCGAGTTAGTCACTCAGACCAAGTGGTCTTCGGGTGCGTTTCTGGTGCGTTACTGTAGTGAGCGGAGCTATTGGGCTCGGGTACGAGTCTTGTTAGAGACTCTGTTTTCTTATGAATTTCAATTTTAATTAAATTACCGAAAGTATACATACACACATACATACATACATACATACACACACACACACACACACACACACACATATATATATACATATATATATATATATATATATATATATATATATATATTTCGTGTTCATGGTATATCAGTTAATCTTTCTGGCCTAACTGGTCAGCGGGTGCGCTCTAAGGTAGTTACTGTTCATGGCGGGTTGGGTTTGACCCGGGTTCGAATCTGGCCTTAGCCAGATTCCTTTTGACTTTTTTGGGTATTTGAGTTTTAAAATGAAATAAAAATTGGAAAAAATACTAATATTCTTCTAAAATTGTTTAGACTTTATAAAAATTAATTCTACAATATTTGGATATATTTGTGAGATTAAAAGGGGATTTTACATTAAAAAAACTCGAGTTTATCGATTAAAAGAATTAGAAGTGATTTTTATTGAAAATTGTTACTCTTGTATAAGTAAAGAGATGAAAATTTGGAGGCTAAATATAAAAAAAGAACACAAAGTTTTGGGCCAGTATTAAAAAAGTACACTAAGTTTTTTTGTTTAAAAAAAGGGACACAAAGTTTCAAAAAACTCCACTGGGTTAGTTAGGGTTAGGGTTAGGGTTAGTTCGGGGGGGTTATTTAAACATCTGATTAGTTATTTGATGTTTTTTTAAACACAAATAAAAGATGAATGTGATTTTTTTAAACACAAATGAAAGATAAAAGTGGTTTTTTTAAACCCTACCCTAACCCAACCCTAACCCTAACCCTAATCCTAAACCCAGTGGAGTTTTTTGAAACTTTGTGTCCTTTTTTAAAACAAAAAACTTTAGTGTAATTTTTTTAAACTGGCCAAAAACTTTGTGTCCTTTTTTATATTTAGCCCAATTTGGATCGCACTTAGATTCTTCTTAATGAGATTTTATGATTATTAATTCTTGATTAAGATTACTTGTTTTGAACACAATGCGATAAGTGATTAAATTGATAATGAGGTTGAATTGACTTAATTCGTGTTATAAGATTATAACGAAATGTTTCTCTTTGAGAAAGAGATTGTGAATAAAAGAAATTGAAATATTATTTTGAGATTGAATGTAACATATTGTTGATCTCTAGAAAGAGATAGTTGTTGGAATCTAGAGGCTATGCGAGACCTTAGTGACCGGCAGTATTTATTAATGATTTTGAGAGCAAACCAGTGTGGGTTGAACATCTTTTGAGAAGTGGCCAGGTTGGGCTGACTGTCTCTTTTGTTTGTTTTAAGTCCAGTAGGGTAAGATAGCTCTAGGTTGTGATGATTTTCTTTTAAAATAAATTTAAATATAAGGACTACACTATAGTGGAGATGTGATGAAAGTAAGAGAAAAACACAAGAGGGCCATTGGATCTGCGGTGTGAGAGTGTTCACAGGATGTCCTCATAATGCGTCATGTCAGGGCGTGGATACTACTCCAGGATATCGTACCGATGGCGACACTTGTGGAGTGTTTAGTGACTACGAGTGGTGCTATTGTCCATGGCAGAGGTGAATTGTCCACATGATGCCTGCATGATGCATCATGTGTTAGTGTGTGGGATTCTCTCCAGGATGTCTGGATATGGGCTCGTAACTCATAGAAAACCTGGGATACTTACTGTAGTTACAGTAGTAGTTTAAATCATGGCGAGGGAATCAACCCTACAACATGAAGAACGATTAAGGGCTTGTCCTCGGACCTATGTAGTATGGGATGCATAGAATCCGAACAAGTGCGCATTAGTGTTATGTAATATAAATAACTGTATTAAGGATTAAGTGCACAGCACCCACGACATCAATAGAATAGTCCCTCTTTAGCTTTGTTTGTGAACAAGTTTGTGGTTTGTTAAAGTATTTAAGAATCATTATACTTTCGACATAGCGAGGATGGCTGTGTATAATATTTCGTCGGTTGTCAGCAACTGACGTGCCTACAGTTTTATATGCAGAACTTGGAGTTTACAAGAACATATAAAGATGAATTTGTTGCTGATGATTACTTACATGCTAAAGTTGTTATAATTGTACATTTATCATTGTTGTATTTTATTTATTCCGCTGCATGTTGATGTAAAAAACTGTGTTGTAATAAAAGTTTTAAATTTCTTGTAAAATTGTAAGAAGTGAAGTATAAAGATCTTGTGGAACTTCAAATTCAGTCTTATTTAGAATTCTGGGTGTTACATTGGAAATACGAGAATTTAAATACTTGACTTCAACTTGTAAATCAAGATTTTCTTAGGAAAGAATTTGATTAACTTTCTCTAGATTCTTACCTTTTATTTTCTCTTTTTTTAATTCTTGAAAATTTCATTAAATGCTTCTAATAAATCAGTAGAATCTATATTATTACTTACATCACTTTGATTTGCCATGAAGCACGCGTTTGCAAATTTGTTAGATTCCTCATTTTCTTCTTCCGAAAATGAATCACTATCATCCCCGTTGCTTGGTAGGCCTTCTTGTTCTTCATGTACTGGTTCTTGGTAAATTTTTCCTTCTTGAAGTTTGAGACTTTGCCTTTAGATTTTGCATTCTCCAACGGACAGTCCTTCTTCATGTGACTTATCTTATTGCATTTGAAAGAAGTAGGAGGTTCATTAGTATCCTTTAATCTAGAATTAAATTTACCTTTGCAAAGAAATTTCTTGAATTTTCTTGTGAACATAGTCATTTCTTCTTCATTATCTTCTGATTCAGACATAGCCTTGAAAGCAAGAGTTTTCTTTTTGTCTTGTTGCGATTCTAAGTCCTTCTTACGCTCCTCCAATTGTACTTCATAAGCCATTAAATTTCCAACAAGATTTCCAAGCGAAAGTTGTGTTAAATCATTGGCTTCTTCAATTGCGATAGTCTTCTTTTCCCATTCGGTGGTAAGAGCATGAAGAACCTTTCTCACCATCTCTGCTTGCGTATATGTTTTGCCAAGAGCCACAAGGGAATTTGTGATATCGATGAATCGTGTTATCATCTTCTATACATTTTCATTCTCCTTCATTCGGAACATCTCGAACCTGTGAACAAGAACAGAAATTTTAGATTTCTTGACCTTATTTGTACCTTCATGTGTTACCTCGAGAGTATGCCATATTTGGAATGTCGTTGTTGCGTTTGACACACGGTTGAATTCTTCTTTGGTAAGTGCACAAAAGAGAGCATTCATCATCTTTGCATTGTTCATGGTATCACTCTTCATATCGTCATTCCATTGAGCATAGGGAAGAGTAGGCACTGTATACTTCGTCTCAGTCATGTTCCAAATCTCATAGTTGATGGATTGTAAGTAAATCTTCATTTTACATTTTCAGTAGTTGTAGTTTGTTCTATCAAAGAGAAGCAGTCTTTGTGTAGTTTGACCTTCGTGGTATTGATTTGTATTTGAAGTAGATGCCATTGCGATTAACCAGGCTTTGATACCAAGTGTTGGATCCTGTATGCAAGGCAAATAACACTAGAGGGGGGGTGAATAGTGTTATGTACAAAATAAAAAATAATAATTTAGACTTGTGGCAACTGTTATGTCGACTGGAAAGCAAAACTAGTCGACCGAAACGTCAGATAAAAGAGAGTTATTCAACTGAAGAACAGCGAGTCTGTTAAGTCAACTTAATAAAGGAACCAGTCGACTGATCAAACACAGACTTACAATAAAGTGCAGCGAAATTGAAAATTGCAAGTTAGAGAAATCAAACCACAGAGAATCAACAATGCTAACACAGTGATATATCTTGATTCGGTCCTCCCGACCTACGTCCAGTCCCCAAGCAACCCACTTAAGATTTTTTCACTATTCTTGAAAAAAAATTACAAGAATACCCTACGATCTTTGGCAACAACTATGACAAACCCGTAGACCTCTCTCACCACTAGAGAGAGCAAGACCCCACTCTACAACCTAGAGTGAACACTGACTCTACACCAAGAGCCCTTCTCTCCAACTGAGAGGACCACTCTCACGGCCCGAGAGTGAAACAACAAAGAAATAGAAGATTACAACACCTAAAGCCTTGATTTTTTAGTGTGCTTTTTGTATAGAGGCTATAGGTCAACTTCTAATCGCAGTCTTGAACTTAATCCTTGTTATACAAGACTAAAATTAGATAACCAAGTCTAAAGAATGAGTAATTGAAAGTTTTAAGTTCTCACAAATAAAAACAAAGACTTGATAAAAGCATTGGGTAACCTTTTCCAAGTTCATTCTGAACTCTATTTATAGAGTAAGCATCTCCAAGGACGTTGGACAACGGTTCACCTAACTGCCAACAAAACGGCAGAAAAAATTTGAGTTTGAAAATTAATTTTTTAAACTTCAGAAAATTATCAAAACTGCTCGAACAGTCGACTGGGTTTCCAAAGGAGTCGATTATTCAGAGCTTGAGTAAGTTCATATTGTTTCGTACTTGAACAGTCGACTACTTATCGAAGTAAGGCGATTGTTACTTTGACAGCTGAACTTATACAAGCTTGAATTTGACATTTTTATTTTTAATAATCTTTATGTTAATCCTAGGGATGTGGGAGTGTGTGCATCAAGGCTATTACAAGGTTTCTAAGGCATATCAAAAAATACAATAAATTTACAAGACACTCTTTTGAGCTGATCACTTTGAGAATCTTTGAAGCTTTGAATAACCCTTGTCTTGTATCTTGATCTTGAGTCTTGAAAAAGCTTTCTTGTCTTGTAGCTTGATCTTGAGCCTTGAAAGCGTTAAGTACACACTGCAAGAGATATGTAAAATAGAACATATGTGTATCGTGTTGTAGTCATCAAAATCAAGAATCTACAGTATGAAAGCTCGTACCCACCTCGTTGTGGAGTAGTGGGTTCTGTGGTTGGTTTTTGAAATGTTTTTCTAAATTTTTTCTAAAAATCTTATCGGTTTTCAAAAGAATTTATGGTTTTTAATTTGTATCTTGTTTGTTATGAAGAATTATGCCTCCAGAGCCGTATATATTATTGCATGTGTGATGTTGAATGACTTGGCCTGGGGAGGATTGATATATATTATAGGTACCTTGATTTTGTAATTGTTTGCAGATTTTCGTAAGGAATATCTGTAAAAGGACTAATATTTCAAGGAAAACTCTGCAGAAATTTTTAATAAAAATCTATGAGTATTTTTCTAAGACTTGGTGTAGATAAGTAATAGATTATGTTAGAAGTCATTTGAATAAGGAATAGTCAATACGAAACTGAACAGATCTCAGAAGAGATAGTTTTAAAAAAATTGGGGTGTTACATCAACACTTGCTTGAGGGGTTGGTCGGTAAGAACAACCATCGAATGGGTTTGGAAATATGGGTGGAGCTTTCAAGAAGCCATGACCAGCGCATAGGCCATCTTTTCTATCTTTGAATAGCAGAGTTTGGCATCCCGGATGACCTTACTCACATAATAGATCGGCCTCTAGGGCTTTGTCTTCTTCCCTCACTAGGACGACACTGTGGGTTTGTTCTGATGTGGCAAGGTAAAGGTAGAGGATTTCCCCAGGCTTGGTCTTACTCAGTAGTAGGGGGTTGACCAGATATGCTTTGAGTTGGTCGAAGGATTCGTACGTGATTGTCCCCACTCAAAGCCTTTCGTTCCTCTTAGGGCCTTGAAAAATGGGAGACTCTTCTCCCCTAACTTGGAGAGGAAATGCCCTATGGCGGCGAGGCACCTTGTGAGCCTTTGTACTTCCTTAACGTTGGACGGGGGAGCCATATTCAATATGGCTTGGATCTTCTCTGGGGTGGCTTCTTTGCCCCTCTGGCTAACCATAAACCCTAGGAATTTTCCAGACGATACCCCGAAGGCACATTTAGACAGGTTGAGCCTCATCTTGTGACTTTGCAAGACATTGAAGGCTTCCTGAAGGTCGACCACATGGTCCTGCTTCCTGAGGCTTTTTACCAACATATCATCCACATAAACCTCCATATTCCTCCCAATTTGTTCCTTAAAGACCTTGTTGATGAGGCGTTGATATGTTTCCCCGACATTCTTTAGCCCAAAGGGCATAACACGGTAACAATATAGGCCTTGATCTATCGTGAAAGAAGTCTTCGGAATATCAGGGGGGAACATCTTGGTTTGATTGTACCTGGAGAAAGCATTCATAAAGCTTAAGAGTTCGTGACCAGAAGTGGCGTCGATTAGTGCATCAATACTAGGAAGCAGGAACGGATCTTTTGGACAGGCCTTGTTCAGATCTGTGAAGTCGATACAAATTCTCCATTTTCCATTGGCCTTTTTCACCATCACGATGTTGGAAAGCCACTCGGGGTAATTAACCTCTTGGATGACTGAGCCGCCAAGAGTTTATCTACTTCTTCTTTGATGGGTTTCTAGCAGTCCGGTGCAAACTTGTGAAACTTCTGTTGGACAGATTTAGCTTTGGAAGCTATGTTGAGGTGGTGCATAAGTAATTCTTCTGAGATACCGGGCATATCGGCAGCGGTTCATGTGAATAGGTCTTAGTTGCTCCTTATGCATTAGACGATGTCGGCTTTGACTGGGTGGGAAAGGACTTTGCTCACTTGGAACGTCCTGGTCAGGTCTTCTTCATAAAAAACCACTTCTTCTAACTCATCGACCGGCTCCACGATGGCTTGGTTGCTCCCTTGAGGGAGCTCAAGGGTCTCGAGAGAGAGGACCAGACCCTCTACCGAAGTAATGTAACAATTCCAAGCAGTCTCCTGGCTCCCCCTGACTTCTCCTACCCCTGTGGAGGTAGAAAATTTCATCTTCATATGGAAGGCAGAGGGTACGGCTTGAAGCGCGGCTAGGCCGGGTCGGCCAAGGATGGCATTGTATGCAGCCTTTACATTGACAACCATAAAATCCATTGGCTCTGTTCGGGTGGTTGGGGTCTTGCCAGCGGTTACGTCAAGAGTGATAACTCCCTCGATTGTCACTGGTACCCCGGAGAATTGGTAGAGAGTGTAGCCGGCGAGCTTAAGGCGATCTCGGGACAACTTAAGGCCATGGAAGGCCTCCGAGAAGAGGATATTGACAGAGCTACTATTGTCGACTATGATCCGATGCACTTCGTGGTTGTCCATGTGGAGGCTGAATACGGGGGCATCACAGTGAGGCGTTCGGACGCCTTCCAAGTCTCTATCTGAAAATGTCACGGGGACCCTGAAGCCTTTGGGTGGAGGATGGTTCTGTACTGAGTTTACTTCTCGGATGAAGGCTTTTTGGGAGGAGTTCGATTCTCCCCCCATTGGGCCTCCGTGGATGAGGTGCAGGATTGCTTCATGTTCGGATTCAGGGGACTCAGCAGGTCTTTCAGCTCGCTTGTTCACCCCTCTGGGTGGAGGAGGATCAACTTTGTCCTTCATAATGAACTTGGCCAGTTGCCCTCTCTGAATGAGGGCCTCGATCTCGTCCTTAGGGGCCCGATAGTCGTCTATGTAATGGCCATGGTCCCTGTAGAAGCGTCACCACTTATCTTTGTTCCTCTTTTTTCCAGGGGTATTCATCTTTAAGGGAGGTTGGAGCAGCCCTTCTTTATCGACCTCCATGAAGATATCCGAGACACTGGTATTGAGAGGGGTGAATTTTTCAAAATGGAGAGGAGGGCGGTGTTGGTCGCTGTTATCTTTCTGGAGCTTCTTAGTGCCTTCTTCATCTTCTCCCTTCCATTTGTTCTTGGACAGGGCCTCCTTCTGTTCATGAGGATGGAGGGTTTCTTCCGCCCGGATATACTTCTCACTCCTCAGTAGGAGCTCCGAGATGTTTCGAGGTGGCTTCTTGGCAAGGGATGCCTTTAGGTTGACATGGATGATGTTGTGTCGAAACGCTGCTGAAGCCACCGACTAGTCGAGAGAGGCAATAGACCGAGCATCGGTGGTAAAGTGTCGAACATAGTCTCGCAGGCGCTTGCCCTTCCTTTGGCTGGGTGCCAGCAAAGATATGCTCGTCTTTTTGGCTTGGTGGCTGCTGACGAAGTGGGTGAGGAAGAGCTCCTCAAACTGGTCGAACAATAAGATGGAGGCGGGGGACAGTCGGGAGTACCATTGTCTCGTAGGTCCCTTCATTGTGGCTATGAAGGTCTTGCAAAGAAGCACATCTGAAGCTTAGTAAATCATCATAAGAGTTTTGAAACTCTCGATATGATCGGCTGGGTCTGACTCCCCATTGTAGGACTCGAAGTGGGGGGCTTGAAGGTCTCAGGAACCGGAGCTTCCATGATGGCTCTAGAGAAGGGAGGCCTGCTTGGGCAGAAATTCTTCGTTCGCTGTTCTTCTTCTAGGTTGAGTCTACTAAGGTGCCTCTCCATCTCTCGGAGACGGCGATGGACCGAGTCATCCCTCGACTCATGTCGGGTTGACCCTCGGGACTCTCCTTCATGAGAGGTGCCATGGCGAGGGCTAGGTGCGCGTTGATTATGACTTGGGGTATGGCGAGGGCTAGGCGAACGTTGATCATGGCTTATGGCCATGCTGAGGGCTCGCAGGATGTTCTCTTTGAAGTTCTGGAACTCTGCCTGAGTGATCGGTGCCCCTCCATCTAAGCGGTCTCTCGGGGTTGATCAACTTGTTGGGGTGAGACTTCTCCGCTGACGACGTGGAGGGGACTCCCTTCACCTCCTTTGGGAGGGGGTTCTTCTAGGTCTTGGCCTATGGGAGGACCGGACTCTTTGGGCCCTTCGGTGCTCGGGGCGAGGGACTTCATCAAGGGCTCGCCTCTCATTCAAGCGAGTTCGGAGGTCTACCCCCTGCTGGCGGTTAACAATGACTTGACGGAGATCTCCTGACCCTGGAGGACTTTAAAAGGCTAGGGAGTCGGTTGAAGGATTGTGCACCGAGACATGGTCATGGTGAGAATGTTTTCCCTGAAGGCTTCAATGGGAGCCCCCCGGGCAGCCCCGCTCGACCTAGGAGGGGCCTATTGAGAAGGAGGTTGTTCTGGCTGTGGTTGCTGAACCTGTTGGTCTGGTTGAGGAATTACATCTTGGAGTAGAGGAGGAGGAAGAGGGGTGGCTCTTCGGCTGGACGCCGCTACCTTCCTTTTCGTTTTGGAGGCATGGCTAGAAACTAATTTCACCGGGGATATGTGGTTGGATCGCTTTTTCTGTTTCCCACAGACGGCGCCAATCTGTTGCTGCTAAATTTGGTGCGGGAGCAAACAAATGATTTGTGAATTCTTCTAGAAATAATAAAACCGAACCTGCTGACTTCTTGCCGGCGTTGACCGTTTCCCAACCCTTCCGCTAACCTGCAAAAAGTTCGAGACACCGGGATGGATCCCGCCGACGAACCCTCCGACGCTCACGACAGTAATCAAGGAGATTATGAAAGAGCTTTTGTGGGAAAAATACTGATTACCTTTTTTGGTGGGGGTAGGAGGTATTTATAGTCGCATTTAGATATGGCTTAGAGATAATCATTTATCCCTATGTCTCGATGTTTCTGGATAAGAAACAGAGTTTAAATCGTTCCATGATAAGAGATTTGTTTAAACCGTCTCTTAGAGATAATCATGAATTTGAATTACTCTTTAACTATCCTGAGTTTGTTCATAATGGGTTGTCACCCTGACCCAGTAAGACAGATCCGTTTTTTATTGGGCTTGGAAAAGATCCAGTTCACATTTTCGGACCCATTTATAGGTGAAATTATCATTTTACCCCTGAGAGCTTTGAGATTTGTGCTCGATTTAATGGTTATGATTTAGTTATATTTTTACCCACATCAAGAGTAGTTGAGTGGGTTGAGTTTAAACTCTCCTCATGATAAGAGATTTGGTTTTCGAACCATCTCTTATGGATGATGATGAGTTTAAATTATATTTTAATAATGCAGACTCATTTATATTGGGTTGTTATGACAACCCAATAAAACAGATATGTTTTGGGTTATTGGGCTTGAGAGATGCCCATATTCCCTTCATTGACCCGTTTCTAGTGAAATTTACCGTTTTACCCCTGAGAGCTTTAAGATTCAAACCCGATTTGAATGGTCTCGATTTAATTCTATTTTTACCCATATCACAAGCCCCCCACTCCCGAAGGCTAAGTTTTACAGTCCTTGAAGAGTAGTTTGCCCGTTTTAAAATATTTACAGAACTTATCGGAGTTCTCGGGAAAGTTTGGATCTTGCTCGAGATGTAACGAGGTTATTCTGAGCTTGTAAAATACCCCCAAATTGTTTTTAGAATTTTCTGGATTTTTTTGAATTTCCAATTTTAACCATTTTTTGAATTTATATTCAATTTCTGAATTTTAATAATTAATTCTCAAAATTTTAAATTAATTATTCTAAATTAATAATTATTTTTTGGGAAAAAATATTTTTGAAATATTTTTCTGAATTAATAATTAATTTTAAAATTTTTAAGTAATTATTTATAATTTTAAATTTTATTTCAAAATTTTTAAGTAATTATTTATAATTTTAAATTTTATTTCAAAATTTTTAAATAATTAATTCGATTTAATAATTAAATAAATGAATTAATTAAATACTTGATGATGTGGTAGAATCTGAAGTGTTGATCATGATGGACGCGAAAATTACAGAGATCGAAAAGCAGAAAAGCGTCGTTGGTCGTTGACTATTGACCGGTCAATGGGATTTTGCTCCAATTTTGATCAGGAGAACACGGTGACTACAAGCTTTGAGAGCACTCGAATGGCGAGTCATACTCCTCATACTTGCTCGGGGGAAAGTGACTAGAGAGACCCTATCAACCATGAATGGACTCCATAGTTGTCCGAGTTTGTTTTGGGAGCATTCGAATGGCGAGCCGTGCCCCGCACACTTGCTCGGGGCAAGGATCTAAAGTGGCTCTAGAACCATGAATGGACTTTGCATAGGGTGACAACGAGTTTTGGGAGCACTCGAATGGCAAGCCATGTCCTGCACACTTGCTAAGGAGCAAGTGGCTAGAGAAACCTACAAACCACAAGTGGACTCCAGACAAGGTGATGACAAGTTTTGGGAGCACTCGAATGGCGAGTCGTGCTCCATATACTTGCTCGGGGCAAGTCACTAGAGCAACTCTAAGAACCATGAATGGACTTTACACTTGTCCAGGGTTATTTTGGGAGCACTCGAATGGCGAGTCATGCCCCGCATATTTACTCGGGTGCAAGAGGCTAGAGCGGCTCTATGAACCATGAATGGATTTTGAATAAGGTGACGACGAGTTTTGGGAGCACTTGAATGGCGAGTTGTGCTCCGCACACTTGCTCGGAGGCAAGTGGCTAAAGTGACCTTATGAACCATGAATGGACTTTGCACTTTTCCAGGGTTTTTTTGGGAGCACTCGAATGGCGAGCCGTGCTCCGCATACTTGCTCGGGGGCAGGTAGCTAGAGCGGCTCTATGAACCATGAATGGACTCCGAACAAGATGACGATGAGTTTTGGGAGCACTCGAATGGCGAGTCGTGCCCCGCACACTTGCTCGGGGGCATGTGACTAGAGTGACGCTATGAACCATGAATGGACTCTGCACTCATGTAATTCGGGTGCTTAGTGAGTGGATGGTGTTTCTCGGGGGCAAGCCATGTGTCTAACTCATTGTTTGCATCAGACGAAATTGTACAAGAATTTTGAAAATGAAAAGACTGAAAATTTATTGAAAAAATGTAACTAATTGGCTACTTCAATGCTAGCTTTTATTACATATGGTGACTGTTATAATTGTCGACCTTTATTACATGTCTGAAGCTAAGGAGGGTGTAAATCACCCTTGTTGTACTTCTTCAGATTTCAGTGTTCCAAGTGAAGATTTCTCGGTTCTCCCTAGTGCAAGTGATGAGTATTTTGTGACTTGATGGGAGAGTGCATTGTTCGCCCAAAAACACTTAACTTGTTCTTCTTGGGATAAGGAGATTTTTGCTAGTTCTTCTAAGGGTTCAGAGCTGGCTTGTCCCCTCTCTTGGGGGAGCTCCATAGCATCGAACGTGAGGACCAAGCCCCCTATTGTGGCTGTGTAACACGCCCGAGCAGCTTCTTGAATTCCTTTGCCTTCCTACACATCTATTGTTGTAGGGAACTTCATCTTCATGTGGTAGTCTGAGGCAACCACATGAAAGGCTGCTAGCCCCGGGCGACCAAAAATAGCACTATAGGCAGACTTCATGTCGACAACCATGAAATCGATTTCTTCCGTACTTGTAGTTGGACCTTTCCCCCACAGTTACGTCAAAAGTGATTATTCCCTCGATTAGAACTGGGGCTCCAGAGAATCCATGGAGAGTGTACCCGGCGAGCTCGAGATGGTCTCGCTTGAGCTTGAGGCCCTCAAATACATTTAGGAAGAGAATATTTACCGAGCTTCCATTATCTACCAGGACACAGCGCACCTCATGATTGGTCATACATATGATGATAACTAGTGCATCTCAGTGAGGTGTTCGAAAACCTTCGAGGTCATGATCTGAGAATCTGATTGGAGCCTGTAAGGTCCCCGAAAAATACAAATAATTATTTTTTAATAAAAATATCTATATTTTTATGCAATCTTTTTCTCAGAATTATATTGGGCATGCATTTGTGTTATACATGCATATATATATGTATGAATTGTATGTGTAGGAATATATATATATATATATATATATATATATATATATATATATATATATATATATATATATATATATATATATATATATATATATATATATATATATATGTATGTATGTATGTATGTATGTATGTATGTATGTATGTATGTATGTATGTGTATGTATGTGTGTATGTATGTATATATGTATGCATGTATAAGTGTATGTATGTATGTTTAATTATTCATACAAACCCTAAACCATAAATTAAAACCCTAAAACCACAAATTAAAACCCTAAAACCACATATGGGCTTGTTTTGGGGTTATGGTCACCCCCCTCTCCCTCACCCTCCTCTCCCCCCTAGATGGCCACCACTCACCCCCTCCCTATTTAAACCCCCAAAGCCCAATCTCAAATCCTACATTTTTCCCATGTTCTAGCATTTCTTCAACTTCAAAGAGAAAGGAAGGAAATTTTCTTCATCTAAGCTTAGGTAGAGAAAGTGGTAGAAGTAAGGATCTAGGAGGAGGGGCCATTCAAGCAAAGAAAAAGATTTTGAAGAGGATATCATCAACAACTTCATAGTGGGTGACTTTTCTCAAGTCTATGCATGTTTGTTATTTTCTTGTTTTGTGTGATAAAATATTGCTAATTTTGGCTTAATAAATGGCATTAATGAGATTTTTGCATATTCAACATAAGCTTTTAGACTAAGAATGCTAATTGGTAGGAAAATGTTGAATTTTCTGAAGTTTTAGCATGAGATGATTAGAAATTCATAACTTTGTGGTACGTTGGAATTTAGATTTGGAATTTTTATAGTATCATCTTGATTGTGTCCTAAATAACTCCACAAAATTTCGTGAATTTTGGATGAGGGTTGATATTTTTAATAAATCCATGTTGCGGTTGTTGTTGAATCATCTTGTTGTTCTGGGTTTAATGATCATGCTTGACTTATAAAATGTATATCTCCCGGGTTAATATGAGTTTAGAGCTGAAAATTTTAATTTGGCTTCTCATGCATGTCTATTATAACTGTACCAAGTTTCATAATTTTGGATATGGGTTGCTATCTTAAAAAATTCAATTTTGTTACTGGTTCGGGGATAAAACTTCTGCTCTGTGAGTTTAACATGCTTGACTTATAAAAATCATAACTTTGTGTCTTGATGGAAATTGAACCTGGGAATTTTAAAGTAGCAACCTAAGTCAATGTGGAATATTTATACCATGTTTTGTAATATTTGAACAAGAATTGTTATCTTTTTAAAATGCAACTTGCCGTTATGGTTGAGATGAAGTGTTGTTGCTGTATGCTAATTTGCATCTAATTCAAAATATTATATCTTCCTCTATACTTGGAGTTTTTAGCTAAATTTTGGATATGTATTATTCCTATGTGTTTAGAACATTACTATAAAATTTTAAAAAATTCTGAGTTCATTAGATATTTTAAATGAGTTTATTGGTGCAACTGGTTGAAAATTCCATTAGATCTGGAAGTTTTACAAGCTCATCAGTTATGACTATTTTTCTTCTCTTAAATGAAGTATTTTAAGAAATTCTTTAAATGAGTTGTTAAAATAGACTTAAAGATCTTTCCGAAAAACCTAAGAACTTGGAATCTCATTAAGTTTGTAATTTATGGTGATTTTTCCAAAACTGCATAAATCGCAGGTTGAATAGTAGTTTACTGTTTTTATTGAATATATGCGTGCATCATACCGTGGATTTAGAATTGACTTAAAATGGGGTTCATTCTGACCTTTGAGTCATTTTTTATCATGTTAGAGCTGTGCTAGTTGCACCTAATGTGTTTTTTTTTATTTGAGCAACTCTTGTCTCATTTTTGCCTTGGTACACTTGTTCATTGTTCATCTTAATTTGCTAGTGACCTAGTTAGTGAGTTGTACCTTTGGCATATTGCATGATATTTGGGTAGCTTGTAGCCTTGTCACCTCTAGTGCCTTAGATGAGAACAGTCTTCGTGCACCGGCTGATCGCTAACCAAGGAGGGTTGATCACGGGTGACGGAGATCGGGACGAGAATTAAGCAAGAAGGTGGGCGGCGATCAACGATGTCGAATCGCTTTCGTCACTGGATCAAGTTGAGATCATGTCTGGTCAATCCTTGGTCTAAGTTAGAGACCGGGTGGGGTTTAACCCGAGGTAGTTAAGTTGAATAAAAGACTAGGTAGTTAACTAGAAAGTAGTCATCCTGTATTTCACTAATCATCTCACTGAGAATATATATTAATTGCTTTAATAAGTCCATCATGAGTTCTAAGTTAGGGTCGGTAGGTTTATTGTAGTAACCTATGACCAAGCAGTCATTGTTTAAAAGGACATGCACTAGTCGGGTGGTTGTACTCGACTGTCAAGGGGACACGTGCGGTGCCTTCCCACTGATTGGGAGCACGGGTGTGTGATCTCGTCTGTTAATTCCTGGGGTTAGTGATAAGAACGGGAGGTGCTCCTGTCGGAAGTAGGAAATGGACCCTACGAATTCGTCAAGTTCTATGTTGTTTAGTACGGGTAGGGAGCTAGAGTAAGACTCCAATGTGTATGTGTCTCGGTGAGCTGGGGTACTGCGGGGCCACCTTTATGCTCGTGGCAACTTTTGGGTGAGGTCCGGAGAAGGGGGACTGCGGGGACCGGGCGTAGTGAAAAACGGGGACACCACTACTGAATGCAGAAGCAGAATTAGACCGAACAACTGCAACCTCATCAGTCACTAGATGAATGTCAGGAACGGAAAAGAGTACAAGAGTAGGATGCATGGTGAGGGACCGAACCCTACAATCAGGAGGAAGCGAGCTTGATTTAGGAAGTATATAGTATGGGATGCATACGCTTCCAAATCAAATGTGCATTAGAGTAGGAGCATCATGTGTATTCTTAGAACTGTGCATTACATTCTAGGTCATGGCATATACTCACACTTGTGTTCTTACTGCACATTTTTCTCTTACATCAATATTTTTTATTGTTGAGTTGGGGAGTCTCTGGTTTTATCAGCATTGCGTCAGTTACGTGTCCATGGCTTGTTAGTGCAAGGCTACTAGATTGGGGGGGTGGGGGGGGGGGGGGGGGGCACTCGAACTGGGTGAAGAATCCTAGTGGACAGACATTGTCCGAGTACATTGTAAAGTTTTATTGTAATAATTTTTTGACCTTTTGGAAATTTTAATAACATTTATCTAATACTAGTATTATACGCGTGCTTTGCACATGGGGAATTTTTTTGGGGGGGGGATGAAAAGGGAAAAAAAATTTACCAACACGTGCATTGCACAGGTTGGGTTATGGACTAAGGCCTTCTCCCATTATAGTAGTAGAGATAAAAAGTTTTTTTCTTGTACCTTTCTGTGTTATGTACTATTTAAAGTAAGATTTTTGATTGTGTCACGAATTTTCAGTGTTGGGAACTCTGGGCTCTACAGAGTTGGTATCAGAGCTGATTTCAAATTTTAGTCTAATACAATGGAAAATTAGACTTGGATGTCCTTGTTAGAGTTAGGTTTAGTCCAGTTTGTAGATTATTATAATTCATATTGGTGCACTATTCAACTTGTGTGTTATAATTTTCTATATCTAGACTAACTCCCATAATTTTTCTCCTCGCAGGATGGCTGATGGTGTTGTTCCTTACGGGAATGGGTGGGTGGAAGACGACTGAGGAGGAACCACTAATGGAGGTCGAGGAACCTTCAGTCGTTGCAGGAATGGCAAGCGAGGAAACAGTAGCAGCCGCAGCAAGAGATGACCCCACGACTGGTCAATAGGATTGAGTCTTTTGGCTTACAGGCGCTCGCCACCATGGAAAAGGTGGATAAACTTAAAAGGTTAAAAGCAAGACCACCCGAAGAATTGTACAAATGAAGCACACTTATCGGATTAAGATTGCGCGCCTAGAGCGTAAGTATGAACAGTTGCAGGCCCAGGTGGCCCAGTCGCGAGCCCAATTAGGGTAGTCTCAGGGTGCAGTGAACTCTACTAGATTTGATCAGTTTAAACAAGTTTAATGTATGTTTTGGTATGTTTTGAATGTTTTTCCAAATAGGAATATGCTTTGTTGGGTGTAGTACATGCAACTGACTACTAAGACTGTTATGTACAAATGAATGGAATATAAGTATTGTGTTTTGCCAAAATACTGGTGTTATATATATATTATTGTTGGATGTCATTTTTTCACCACATCATAATGAGGCACCTATGTGATTTTTCAACCATGCATCAAATATCCGGAAGGACTAGGAGTGGTCGCAGCAGACGGTCTGAAGTCGAAGGCGGTGGGGCCAATGGAACGAGCCTCAATGTTGAAACAGAGTTTGCCCGTGTCTATCAAATATGGGGGCATTTGTGGAAGCAAGTAAGAATTTCATGCCTCAGCAAGGTGCACATGGAAGGAACCTAGGGGATGCGATGGCTGATCGAGTCAAGATGGTAAAGTCCTTTAAGAGGATGAAGCCTCCAGTTTTTGAAGGCCAAGCAGATCCCACTGATGCCGACAACTGGATAAGACAAGTGGAAATCGTCTTCGAAGTGCTTGAAACCCCGGAGGAAAGCAAAGTTAAACTAGCAACCATCCTTTTGGAGAAGGATGCAGGTGTTTGGTGGCAATCCATATAACATAACTTGGGAGACGGGCTGGTAGTATGGGAAGACTTTCTCGAGGAGTTGGCAGCATTACTTCTCTCTCGATGTTCAGGAAGAGAAGGCTATGGAATTCCTCAACTTGAGGCAAGGAAGTCTTTCAGTTCGGGAGTATGAGAGGAAATTTACACAGTTATCTGGGTATGCTCCAGAGATGGTGCAGGACGAAGTGAAGAAGGCAAAAAGATTTGAGGAAGGTTTAAAGCTGGCACTAAGGTCAAGAATGGTGCCACTTTGTATTCAGAGGTTTGACAAACTAGTTCATCATGCAGCTGTCACAGAGATGGACAAGAATCAGAACCAGCTGTCATAAGCAACGGCATGAAGTTGGAATAAGGAGAAGAGGTTTTTTCCAGACTCAAACTTCAAGAAGCAAAGCCAAAGACAAAAGTTCCAGAAGCCCAATGTCAGTACAGGAACCTTCAAACCAGGAATTTGTTTTAATTGCAGTGAGCAAGGACATTTCAAGGATCGATGCCAAAGAGCAACTTGCAAACCAGTCCACTTACATGATTCAATTGTGGGAAGGTGGGGCACATCTAACCAAACTGTCCCCAACTCCAAAAGGCAACAGTGGACTAACTCAAAGAGTAAATGACAAGGGGAAGAAGCCTTTCTGCCAAGGACGTGTCTTTGCCCAAACCGAGGAGGATGCAGAAGGAAATGAAGATGTTAAACTGGTATGGGAAATGAAATGTGAGTTTTTTAATCTATATTGAACTATGTCAATGAAGTTAATGAAGGTTGTAACTTATGTAATAGGATGGTGAAGTATTAATGGAATCCAAGCCAGTGTTTTATTCGATAGTGGATCATTTCACAGTTTTGTGTCTAAATCTTTTTTTGAGAAATTACAATGCACACATCTGGCTACTCCTGATTTAGCTTTGGAGGTAGCTAAGCCACCAGGTGCTACTCTAACTACCAGTGTGTGTTATAAGGACTGTAAGATTTTGATCAGAGGTGAAACCCTAAATGTGGATCTGTTGGAGCTAGGATTCGTGGGAACAGATGTGGTAGTCGGGATGGATTGGATGTCAAGGTATAAGGCGACCATAGACTACAAGGAAAAGAAGGTAACCATGATGATGCCTGAAAGACCGGAATTTGTGTTTCAAGGCAAGAAGAAGATAGGAAAGGTTCTAGCCGCTATATCTAGGATAAAGGTGACAGATGAGGTCAAGAAGATACGCATTGTAAGGGACTTTCCGCTCGTATTTTTGGAGGAGTTACCAAGACTACCTCCACACAAGGATGTGGAGTTCAGTATCGTTGTTCAACCAGGCAGTGCGCCAGTGTCAAAAGCACCGTATCGGATGGCACCAGTAGAGCAGAATAAAGTCGCGTAGGAGATTAAGGAGCTACAGCAGAAAGGATTTATCAGGCCTGGTGCTTCACCCTGGGGAGCACCAGTGCTACCGGTCAAGAAGAAAGATGGTTCAGCAAGGATGTGTATTGCCTACTGGGAATTGAATAAGATCACGGTTTGGAACAAGTATCCAATTCCCAAGATTGATGACTTATTCGATCAACTTCATGGAGCAACTGTGTTCTCAAAGATCAATCTGCGATCAGGCTACCATCAAGTCCGTGTCAAGGAAGAGGATTTACCGAAAATAGCTTTCAGGACACGGCATGGTCACTACAAGTTCTTGGTGATGCCATTCAGAGTGACAAATGCTCCAGAAATTTTTATGGACATGATGAACCAGATTGTTCGGCCATTCATCGACTCAATTGTTGTGGTCTTCATAGATGATATTCTTGTGTACTCAAGAATGGGGGGAGAGCATGCCAGGCACTTGACTGCAATACTGAGCAAGCTACTGGAGCATCAGTTGTATGCAAAATTATCCAAGTGTAAGTTCTGGAAGACAGAAGTCGTATTCCTTGGCCATATCCTTTCTAAGGATGGAGTGGCCACTGATCCACAGAAGATTGATGCAGTGAAGGATTGACCTCAACCGAAAATAGTAAAAGAAATCAGTAGCTTTCTAGGGCTAACTGGATACTACAAAGATAGTAGTACCACTCACAGCATTAAAAAAGAAGAACAAGAACTTTGAATGGACTAAGAAATGCAATGAAGGCTTTCAAGTTGAAGAACTGATTTATTTCAGCACCGATTTTGGTCTTACCTCAAATGGACAAAGGGTACGTAATCTACAGTGATGCTTCGCATTTGGGATTTGGGTGTGTCCGATGCAAGAAGTAAGAGTAACAGCCTACGGATCAAGGCAACTTCGACCACACGAGAAGAACTATCCCACGCATGATTTGGAGTTAGCTGTAATAATTTTTGTCTTGAAGATATGGCGACATTATATCTATGGAGCAAAGGTGGAATTGTATACAGATCACAAGCGCATGAAGTACATATACTAGCAGAAGGATTTGAATCTACGGTAGAGGTGATGGTTGGAACTCATGCAAGATATCAGACCATAAATTTTATACCATCCAGGGAAGGCTAATGTGGTGGTAGATGCACTTAGTAGGAAAAGAAGTATAGCCACTTTGATTGCAACCAGGAAGGAGTTGGAGGATGAAATTAGGTAGATCAGTATCGAGATGGCTACTCAAGGTCTGGGGGCAATTTTAGCTCAGTTGGAGTTACATCCAAGTCTGAAGAAGCAAGTCAAGGGGACTCAGGAAGGGGATGTAGCTATCCAGGGAATTAAGGAGCATGTGAACGAAGGAAAACTTTCAGAGTTCAGTATAAGAGAATGATTACTGTGGTTCGGGAGCAGGTTGTGCATACCAAAGGATGAGGATTTAAGGGAACAAATCATAAAGGAAGTGCACACCACTCTACTTGCAGTCCACCCGGGGAGTACAAAGATGTATCGAGATGTGAAACAGTATTATTAGTGGGCTGGGATGAAGTGGGATATAGCAAAATTTGTGGCCATATGTCTTACATGTCTGAATATCAAAGCAGAGAATCAAAAGCTCGAAGGATTACTACAGCCGCTACCCATTCCTGAGTGGAAGTGGGAGAACATCAGTACAGACTTCATCACAGGTTTACCCAGGAGCTTTAAAGGCCGAAGTCTATGCATTTCCTTCCAAGTTAGATTACTTTGTCAATGGAGAAGTTGGCAGAAGTCTACATAGAAGGAATAGTGAAGCTACATGGAGTGTCAGTATTGATAGTTTCCGACAGAGATTCAAAGTTCACTTCATGATTTTGGCAGAGTCTACAAGCAGCTTTGGGAACCAGGACAAATTTTAGTACAACTTTTCACCTACAGACTGATGGACAAACGGGAAAAGTAAACAGAATTCTAGAAGATATGCTGAGGGCGTGTGTCATGGACTTCGGAGGGAGCTGGGAGAAGTACTTAGCTTTGATAGAATTAACTTATAATAACAATTTCCAAGCTAGTATTGGTATGGCCCCATACGAAGCGCTTTATGGAAGGAAGTGTAAGACACCCATGTGCTGGTATGAAGTGGGAGAAAGGCAAATATTTGGACCTGAAATCGTACAACAACCTTCAGAAAATATTAAGCTGATCAGGAAAAGATTACTAATAGCACAGAGCAGACAGAAAAGCTATGCCGACACCCACCGAAGAGAACTAGAATTTGAAGAAAGCAATTCAGTGTTCCTGAAGGTTTCACCAACCAAGGGAGTAACTAGATTTGGAAAGGGTGGCAAGCTAGCCCGAGATATCTTGGACCATACAAGATTCTGAAGAGGATCGGCAAGATGGCATACAAATTAGAGCTACCCGCAAAATTGGTGCAAGTGCACAATGTTTCCATGTCTCGATGCTAAGGAAATATGTACTAGATCCGGGCCACCAACTACTTGAGATTCCTAAGGATTTGTAGGTGGATCTTTCCTATAAGGAGAAACCGGTAAAGATCCTAGATCTTCAAGAGAATGTGCTGAGAAATACAGTTATTCCAATGATCAAGGTTCTCTGGAGGAACCAGATCCTGGAGGAAGCCACGTGGGAGCCGGAAAGCCTAATGAGGGTCACTTTCCCAGGATTGTTTCTGTGACTCTATCTTGTTCTCTCCCTACTAAGCATAGTTCTGAAGACAGAACTATTCTAAAGAGGAAGTGAAGTAAGGTCCCCGGAAATTACTAATAATTATTTCTGAATAAAAATATCTATGTTTTTATGCAAGCTTTTTCTCAGAAGTATATTGGGCATGCATTTGTATTATACATGTATATATATATGTATGAATTGCATGAGTGCATGAATATATATATATATATATATATATATATATATATATATATATATATATATATGAGTGTATGTATGTATGTTTAATTATTCATACAAACCCTAAAACCACTATTTAAATACTATGGGCCTGTTTTGCGGTTATGGTCACCCCCCTCTCCCTCACCCTCCTCACACCCCTAGCCGGCCACCACTCACCCCCCTCCCTATTTAAACCTCCAAAGCCCAATCTAATACCTCCTTTTTCATTTTCTAACCCTAAAAATTTTCTTCCTTCAAAAATCCTACCTTTTTCTCATTTTCTAGTATTTCTTCAACTTCAAAAGAAATGAAGGAAATTTTCTTCATCTAAGCTTAGGTGGATAAAGTGGTAGAAGCAAGGAGGTAGGAGGAGGAGCCATTCAAGCAAAGAAGAAGAATTTGAAGAGGAGATTGTTGCTACTAATTTTGGTGTGGGAGCAAACAGATGAATTTGTGGATTCTTGAGAAAATAAATT
This sequence comes from Hemerocallis citrina, assembly GCA_017893485.1. NCBI lineage: Eukaryota > Viridiplantae > Streptophyta > Magnoliopsida > Asparagales > Asphodelaceae > Hemerocallis > Hemerocallis citrina. The sequence goes on along the minus strand of CM030362.1, from coordinate 260,179,615 downwards.
AGGCAAACCTGTTGACCTGTTGATCTTTACTAACGTGTTGACTAGTTTCTTGCTGCTGTCGTTGACCTGCAAAAAGTGTGATACACCGGGATGGATCCCGGCGACGCACCCTCCGACGCAGTAATCAGGAAGATTATGAAAGAGCTTTATGTAGAAAAATATTGATTATCTCCTTATGGTGGGAGGAGAGGGGTTTTTATAGTCGCCTTAAGGATCCGTTTCGAGATAAGAACAAATCTCTACTTCCCAGTGTGAATGGATAGAAGCAGTTAAAACCACCTTTTAGGAATAATTATGAATCTGAATTCTTCTTTATCCATCTGAACTGGTTTGTAACGGGTTGGGACTCGTACCCAGTAGAATATATCCATTTATGGGTTATTGGGTTCTGAAGAAAGACCCAGTTCCCATTTCAGACCCGTTTGTAGGTGAAATTACCGTTTTACCCCAGAGCTTTAAGATTCGTGTCCAATTTGAACAGTCCTGATTTAATCCCATTTTTAGCTATATCACGAGCCCCCACTCCTGAAGACTGGGTTTAACAGCCTTTGAGGAGTAGTTTGTTGTTCTAATGGCGTGTGAGATTTTATCGGAGTTCTCAAGGGAGTTGGATCTAGCTCGAGGTGTAATGGTATCAATTTGAGCTTGTAAAATGCCCAAAATTATTTTCAAATTTTTTTGTGATTTTTCCAGATTTTTCTGAATTTTTTGAATTTTTTATTCAATTTCCGAATTTAAATAATTAATTTTCAAAAATATTAATTAATTATTCTAATTCATTAATTATATTTTCAGAATTTTTAAAATTACTTTCTGAATTAATAATTATTTTTAGAATTTTTTAATTAATTTTTTCTGATTTTTAAATATTTTTTCGGATTTTTTAAAGTAATTAATTCGGTTAATTAAATAAATTAATTAATTAATTAATACCTGATGACGTGGTGCAATCTTGTGCATCGATCACGATCAAGCGAGCGCGCACCTGGAGGAGGCCATTTTTTCTCCAATGTGAGGGTCGATGGCAAGAATTGTCGGCACCAGTTGACTTGGTCATCTCCCGAACCCAAATTTTTTTTTCTTCTCCTGACCTCTGTCACCTTTTCCCGCCCTCTTTGCTTTCCTCCTTCTCCTCTTCCCTCTTCGACTTCGTCTCGTTCCATGGTCGTCTTCGATCAATTCTCCTTTGAGCTTCGACGTAGACTCGAGCTTGAAGGTGCTTGGTGTAGTAGGAGGTCGCTCGACTCAGTGGAGGGAAGCTCGACAGAGCACCACGACAGTGAAGGGGAGCTCGACGAGTCAGTGTGACGTCGGAGCTTGCGATGGGGAGTTCAAGGACGAAGTTGAGCTCGAGCTTGGAGGTCAGGTCTTCGGCGAAGGGAGGTTGGCGAGGTGTAGCGGGAGCTCGACGGAGCTTGGCGAAGCTGAGGAAGAAGCGCGACAAGGAGTTCTATGGATTTCGACACAGTATAGAAGGAGTTCGGCATGGGTTTCCTCGACGTGGAGACGAGCTCGGCAAGGGGGCTCGACAAAGGTGGAGGCCGACGTCGGAGGCGGCTCGACGAGAAGCTCGTGAAGGGGAGCTTTTTCCTCTCATTTTGACTTCGGTGCCACGAACGCTCGACAATAACTGCCGACCTTCACGCTCCGTTGCCAATGGAGCTCAGCGAAGGTGGAGGCCGACGTCGGAGGCAGCTCGACGAGGAGCTCGGGAAGGGGAGCTTTTTTCTTTCATTTGGACTTCGGTGCCACAAACGCTCGGCAATCACTGCCAACCTTCACCCTCTATCGCCAATGGAGCTCGGCGAAAGTGGAGGCCGACGTCAGAGGAGGAGAGCTCAAGGTGCTCGAACTCTGCATTGGAGCTCGATGGCGATGGGTACGGAGCTCGTCGAAGGTGCTTGGCAGCGAAGATAATGATTTGGAGCTTGACGAGAGTGGAAGCTTAAGCTCGGAGTCGGAGCTCGATGGCTATGGGTTTGGCGAAACCAAGGTGGAGCTTGACGATGAAGGAGGACTTCATGAAGAAGGTTTGGAGCTTGGTGGCGGTAGCGGAGCTTGCCGATGGGGGAGGAGCTTGGCAATGAAGGAGGTGATGTTGGGGTTCGACGAGGAGAGATTGCTGGGTTTTCTATTTTGGTTTTTTTTTTGGCAGGAAAATGGAGAAGAAGAAGGAGGCTGAAGAGGGTTGCGGGTTTAGGTCCCATAACGGGTCCAAACCGACCCGTTAACCCCTTAGTTTATTTCCCTTTTTTTGTTTGATTGCTTGTATCTGAGTCGCAGATCATGTTTGAGCATGAATTTCGAGGCAAAATTTTTCTCCAATTTGGGCTCCAGTGGCAAGAGCACTCGGATTGCATTTCCGAACCAGGAAAGACTTCGGCGACTTGACACGTGGCGGTCAACAGTTGAACGTTGACCGCTAACTTTTTTGATAAATTTTTCTCTCGTTTCATGGTCGGTGGCAAGAGCACTCGGATTGCATTTCCGAACCAGGAGAGGATTTCGGCGGCTTGACACGTGGCGGTCAATAGCTGACCGTTGGTCATAGTTGACCGTTGACTCTCTCTTTTTGCTCTAATCACCACCGTTGATCTTGATTCGAGTGTGGATCTTGAGGTAGATTTTTCTCCAATTTGAGCTTCGGTGGCAAGAACGCTCGGTGCCTATTGCCGAAGTTCAAGAGAGATTTTTTCTCATATTTGGACGTCGATGGTAAGAACACTCGGCGCATGTCGCCGAAGTCCAAAAAGAGATTTTTTCTCACATTTGGACGTCGGTGGCAAGAATGCTCGGCGCATGTTGCCGAAGTCCAAGAGAGATTTTTTCTCACATTTGGACGTCGGTGGCAACAACGCTCGGCACATGTTGCCGAAGTCCAAAGAGAGATTTTTTCTCACATTTGGACATTGGTGGCAAGAACGCTCGGCGCATGTTGCCGAAGTCCAAGAGAGACTTTTTCTCACATTTGGACGTCGGTGGCAAGAACGCTCGGCACACGTTGCCGAAGTCTAGAAGATCTTTTCACACATTTGTATTGTAACCGACGTTCCCAATGCTGCAGAGGTCAGATCGCGGCGTGTGACCTCTTGTTTTGAAGCTATCTCGAAGATCTACAAGTTCTCTTCAGAAATGAGTTGGAGAATCATACTTCTTCAAGGTCAAGATAGTCCCGTAACATCTTCGTCTTCACGAAGTTGAGAAGAGCTTTGCATGGCTCTAGAGGAAGTCCATTCTTGGAAGACTAGTCTCAGGAGCAACTCTAGGGGAAAGTTGTGATCTGAACTCATTGTTAAGAGGTCCGTTCTGGAGGCGAGGGGAAAGAAGAGCTCGGCTCTAGGAGAAAGCCGTTTGGGAGACAAGTTTGAAGAGCAACTCTAGGGGAGAGTTTTAGCTCTGAACTTGCTGAGAAGATGTCTGCTTTTGGAGCGAGCGGAGCGAAGAGCTTGGCTCTAGGAGAGAGCCGTTTGGGAGACAAGTTTGAGGAGCAATTCTAGGAGAGAGTTTTAGCTCTGAACTTGCTGAAAAGAGGTTCGCTCTGGGAGCGAGCTGAGCGAAGAGCTCGGCTCTAGGAGAGAGCCGTTTGGGAGACAAGTTTGAAGAGCAACTCTAGGGGAGAGTTTTAGCTCTGAACTTGCTGAGGAGATGTTCGCTCAGGGAGCGAGCGGAGCGAAGAGCTTGGCTCTAGGAGGGAGCCATTTGGGAGGCAAGTTTGCGGAGCAACTCTAGGGGAAAGTTTTAGCTCTGAACTTGCTAAGAAGAGCTTCGCTCTCGAAGCGAGTGGAGCGAAGAGCTTGGCTCTAGGAAAGAGCTGTTTGGGAGAAAAGTTTGAGGAGTAACTCTAGGGGAGAGTTTTAGCTCTGAACTTGCTGAGAAGAGGTTCGCTCTAGGAGCGAGCGGAGCGAAGGGCTTGGCTCTAGGAAAGAGCCGTTTGGGAGACAAGTTTGAGGTGCTACTCTAGAGGAGAGTTTTAGCTCTGAACTTGCTGAGAAGAGGTTCGCTCTGGGAGCGAGCGGAGCAAAGAGCTTGGCTCTAGGAAAGAGCCGTTTTGGAGACAAGTTTGAGGAGCAACTCTAGGGAAGAGTTTTAGCTCTGAACTTGCTGAGAAGAGGTTCAACAGTTGTGGGAACAATTCTGAATGGTGAGCTGCCCTGCACTTGCTTATTTGCAAGCGGCTAAGGCAACGTCGAACCAAGTGTTGGACTCTGAACTTATTGTTAAGAGAGTTAATGAGTTATAGGAGCAATTCCGAATGGTGAGCTGCCCCGCACATGCTTGTTTGCAAGTGACTAAGGCAACGTCGAACCAAGTGTTGGACTCCAAACTCGTCTTTTGAGCTTAGTAAGTTGTGGAAGCAACTCTGTAGGACAAGCTGGACTCCGAACATACCATTTAGCGAGTCGTAGAAATGACTCGGAGAAGTAGAAATGAAGCAAGTGCAGTAATAGACAAAAAGTTTAAGTTTTATTAAAATAAACTAAATGGCCGCTTCGATGGGGCGAACCATTATTACATGTTGTTGGCCGGGTTAGAAGCATCGGCCTTATTGAAAATCGAGATCCTACTTTTACGATAGGGTGAAGGACTCTTAGGAGGAGTTGGGTTCTCCCCCCATTGGACCTCCTTGGATGAGGTGGAGGACGGCCCCAGCTTCGAAATCTTGGAACTCGGCAGACTTCTCTGTTCACTTGTAGGCTCCACGGGGTGGAAGGTCGGCCTCGTCTCTTAGGACAAACTTGTCTGCGACAATCATCCGTGTCATGGCCGTAGTTCCTATGAAAGCGGCACCACTTATCCCTGTTTTTTTTCTTGCCATGGGTATTCATTCTAGAAGGAGCACGTAGTAGACCTTCTTTGTCCACCTCCATAAGAACTGTTGATATACTAGCATTGGGGGGGTGAACTTCTCAAAACGATGAGCTGAGTGGCATTGTTCATTGTCGTCCCTCTGGAGTTTCTGGAACCCTTCTTTGCTCGTATTCTTCCGTTTGTTCAAGAAAAATGATTCCTCGAGAGTGGGGGGTTGAGAGCCTCTTCTACTCGGATGTACATCTTACTCCTAAGTAGGAGTTCTGAGAAGTCTCGAGGAGGCTTCTTTGCAAGGGACGCCTTGAGGTCGGCATTAGTAACGTTGTGCCCGAATACCACAGAGGCCACGGATTGGTTGAGGGAGGCAATAGACCAAGCTTCGACGGTGAAGCGCCGAACGTAATCTCTTAGACGTTCACCCTTTCTTTGGTTGAGGGTCACCAAAGATACACTTGTTTTCTCGGCCCAATGGCTACTCACAAAATGCATAAGGAAGAGCTCTTCAAACTGATCGAATGAAAAGATGGAGGCTGGAGCAAGTCAAGAGTACCACTCTCTCGCAAGCCCCTTCAGCGTGGCAGGGAAGGTCTTGCAAAGGAGCGCATCCGAAGCCTGGTAGATCATCATGAGAGTTTTAAAACTCTCGATGTGGTCGGCAGGTCTGACTCCCCATTGTATGACTCAAAGTTAGGGGGCTTGAAGTTTTACGGGACCAGGGCTTCCATGATGGCTCGGGAGAACGGGGGCCTACTCGGGCGGAAATTCCTCGCCCGTTGTTCTTCTTCTCTGTCAAGTCGGTCAAGGCGCCTCTCCATCTCGTAAAGACGGCGGTAGACCGAGTCTTCCCTTCGATCATATCTTGCTGAACTTCAAGACTCTTCCCTATGTGAAAGGGGACCAGGAGTTCGGAGGTGATGGCTTGGGGCAGGTTGAGGACTAGGTGTCCGTTGCTTGTGGTTGGAAGCAACCTTGAGGGCCCGCAGAACGGCATCTTAAAAATCCTTGAACTCTGCCCTTGTGACTGGTGCCTCTCCAGCTTGGCGGTCCCTATGTGTGGCTCGGTTTACTGGAGTATGACTTCTTCGCCGATGGCATTGAAGGGACTCTCTTCGCCTCCTCGGGGGAGGGGATCTTCTAGTCCTCAGTCTGTGGGGGGTCCGGACTCTTGAGACCCTTGGGTGCTCCGGTTGATGGACTCCCCCAAGGGCTCGCCATCCATTCAGGCGAGTTCGGAGGTTAACCCCCTTTTGGCGGTTGACAATCACTTGACGGAGATCCCGTTCGAGAGGGCTTTGAGAAGTCATAGAGTCAACTGAAGGATTGGGAACCGCAACATGGTCATGAGGAGGATGTTGCTTTGGACGACTCATACAGGAGCCCCCTTGGGCAGCCCTCCGAGACCCTGGAGGGGCTTGTTGAGGAAGAACACCTTGAGCTGGAGGAGGAGGAGGAGGAAGAGGAGTGGTTCTTTGGCTGGAGACCGCTACCTTCCCCTTGTCTTTTGGATGCATGGCTTGAAACTACTCTCGCTGATGTAGGTTGGATTGCTTTTTCGTTTCCCACAGACCGCGCCAATCAGTTGCTGCTGATTTTGGTGTGGGAGTAAACAGATGAATTTTTGGATTCTTAAGAAAATGAATTAGGCAAACCTGTTGACCTGTTGACCTTCACCAACATTTTGACTAGTTTCTTGCTGCTACCGTCAACCTGCAAAAAGTGCGATACATCGGGATGGATCCCGGCGATGCACCCTCGGACGCTCTTGTCAGTAATCAGGAAGATTATGAAAGAGCTTTATGTAGAAAAATATTGATTACCTCCTTATGGTGGGGGAGAGGGGTTTTTATAGTCGCCTTAGGGATCCGTTTCGAGATAAGAATAAATCTCTACTTCCTGGTGTGAATGGATAGAAGCAGTTCAAAACCACCTCTTAGGAATAATTATGAATCTGAATTCTTCTTTATCCTTCTGAACTGATTTGTAACGGGTTGGGACCCGTACCCAGCAGAACAGATCTATTTATGGGTTATTGGATTTTGAAGAAAGACCCATTTGCCATTTCAGACCCGTTTGTAGGTGAAATTACCTTTTTACCCCTGAGCTTTAAGATTCGTGTCCGATTTGAACGGTCCTGATTTAATCCCATTTTTAGCCATATCAGAGATCATCAAGAACTTCATAGTGGGTGACTTTTCTCAACTCTATACATGTTGGTTGTTTTCTTATTTTGTGTTATGAAATATTGCTAATTTTGGCTTGCTAGATGGTATGAATGAGATTTTTGCATGTTCAACTTATGTTTTTAGGCTAAGAATGCAAATTGATAGAAAAAATGTTGAATCTTGTAAAGTTCTAGCATGAGATGATTCGAAATTCATAACTTTGTGGTATGTTGGAATTTAGATTTGTAATTTTATAGTAGCATCTTGATGGTATCCCAAATAACTCCACAAAATTTTGTGAATTTTGGATGAGGGTTGATATTTTTAATAAATCAATCTTGGTGCTATTGTAGAATCAACTTGTTGTTATGGGTTGAATGATCATACTTGACTTATAAAATGATTATCTCCATGATTAATATGAGTTTAGAGCTGACATTTTTACTATGGCTTCTCCTGTATGTCTATTATAACTCTACCAAATTTCGTAATTTTGGATATAGGTTTCTATCTTAATAAAATTCAATCTTGTGCTGGTTCGGGGAGAAATTGTTGCTCTGTGGGTTTAACATGCTTGACCTATAAAAATCGTAACTTTGTGTCTTTATGGAAATTGAACCTGTAATTTTTACAATAGCTTCCTAAGTCAATTTGGAATATTTCCACCAAGTTTTATAATATTTGAATGAGAATTGTTATCTTTTTAAAATACAACTTTTCGCTGTGGTTAAAAACAGTGTTGTTGCTATGTGGTAATTTGCATCTAATTCAAAATATATGATCTTCCTCTATATGATAACAGAGGCTTTGAGGTAGTCGTGATTTACATTGTGCCTGAAGGCAGCCATGGCTATGGCTGAGTTGAGTGAGGGGATGGATCGGGACTCGACTATGAAAAGCCGAGCATAACTCTTGAGGGACTCCCGGTCTCTTAGCTTCAAGTAAATTAAAGAGATACTTGTCTTCTCTGTCTTGCGGCTGGTGATGAAGTGTATGAGGAAAAATTCCTCAAGTTGGTCTAAGAAGAAGATGGACCCTAGAGAGAGACAAAAGAACCAATCTCGTGTTGATCCCTTCAGGGTCGCTAGGAAAGTCTTGCAGAGGAGGGATTCGGATGCTTGGTGGATCATCATGAGGGTTTTAAAACTCTTAATGTGGTCTACAGGGTCGGACTCCCCGTTGTACGACTCGAAGGTTGGGATCTTGAAGTTGACTAGCACAGAGGCTTCAATGACTTTTCTGGAGAAGGGAGGTCTAGAGGGACGGTATGTTCCTTCATGTCTTCCTTCTTCTTACTTCAGCAGCACTAGGCGATCTTCCATCTTCTGGAGGCGTTGGATGACGCCTTTGTCTTGCTCTTTGGATCTAATGGACCCGGGGACTCTTCAAGTTGAAAAGGAGTGGTGCGGTGATGGCTAGTATATCGAGTCTTGCTTGCAACGGTGTTGGGGGCTTTAAGGATTTCATCTTTGAATTCTCGAAACTCTGCCTGAGTGATAGGTACTTCCTTCCAAATTTCTCTCCTGGGGGCTGGTCAGCTTGTTGGAGTAGGGTTCCTTCCTCCTCGAGGGGGAGTTCTATTGTGTTCTCTTAGAGAATGATGGCTTCTTCGACCTCTAGGGGAGGGAGTTCTTCTACGCCCTCTAGGGGAGAGGGTTCTTCTGCGTCCCCGACTTCGGGGAGAAGGGCCCCCTATTTCTTCTTTGTGAGATGGATGGGGGAGACCGTCCCTCGCTCGCGGTTTGCTTGAGCGGCCCCGACGTGCAGACTCTTGCTGTTTGGAGGTTATGAGGAGGCAGAGGTCTTGCTAAGGCTGAGGTGCTTCAGGGGGCACCGTGGAGGGTGTGGAGGTGGGCACCGACCCTGAGTTCTCTTCAAACTGTCATGCAGGGGGCTGACTTCTTCGGGAGCCCCCCGATGGAGCCTCTCTAGGGGAGGTTGGGTAGGCTGTTTTGGATGAAGATGTTGATCTACTTGAAGTGTAGGAGGGACGTCCCCATGAGAAGGAGGTGGAGGAGGAGGGTTGGTTCGTCAACTTAAGACCGCCACCTACTCTTTGCCCTTTGAAGGCATGGCTGAAAATTATTTTTACCAGCGAAGTTTGGTCGGATTACTTTTTTTGTTCCTACAGACGGCGTCAGTTTGTTGCTGCTTATTTCTGTGTGGGTGCAAACAAATTATATAAGTTCTTTTAAAAACAATAAAAAACTGACATTTTTGTACTTTCGTCGGTATTGACTGCTTTCACCTGATCTTGACTCCCGAATCTGACTCGTTTGAACCGTTGATTTGATATGGATGTTGACGTTTGCTCCAATTGACCAGCAAAAGTCTGTAACACCGGGATTGATCCCGGCGATTGACCCTCCGACGCTCTAGTCAGAACTCAAGAATAGAATGAGAGTTTTTTGTTGGCAAAACACTGATTATCTGTTCCTGGTGGAGGCTCTGTATTTATAGTCGCTTTGGTCAGTTTCAAGATAATGATTTATCTCCACTTCCTGGTGTTTTTGGATTGATTCATTTATCTCCTCTTCATGAAGAGATAAGAGTAGTTTGGGGGATTGAGTTTAAACTCTACTCAGGATAAGAGAAATGATTTTTGAATCGTCTCTTATGAATAATGATGTGTTAAATTATATTTAAATAATATGGACCCATTCATATTGGGCTGTTATGGCAACCCAATTCTACAGACCTGATTTGGGCAATTGGTCTTGAAAGAGACCCAATTTTCGTTTATGGACCCGTTTCTATTGAAATTACCGTTTTACCTTTGAGATATTTAAGATTCATGCGCGATTTGAACGATCCCGATTCGGTTCTATTTTTACCCGTTTCAGTACATCTAGCATTACTCCAGGGGAAAATATCATGGTGCATAATACAAGCTTTATATGGTTGAGAATTTTTCTAAATTAAAGAGAGATTTTGAGGTCATTGCAATCACAAGGGACAAAATGAAAATTAAAGAGAAAATAAAAACTTAGCACAAGTTGTTGGCGCTTCAGATCATTAAGTGGGCTCAGGGATCCAACATTTTTAAATAAGGATCTAGCTCTCACATCTCTCTGTTGTGAGAAATAGGAGCCCAAATGTGAGAAATAGGATCATGATTTCGTTAATTTGCGATAATATTCCTCTAAACAAGAGAAATTTTATCCGCTTTTTGCCTAGATTGTCATATTCAAATTTGAGATTGTAAATTAATTAACCCAATGTTATTGCACAAGCATTTTCTGCACACCACAAATGTCTTGCAAAAGAGTCTGCAACAATTTCATAAACTTTTTGTAGAAATTGATTTAAGGGAACTAATTTTTTCAGAAGAAAAAAAAAATGATTGGATATTCATATTCCTAAACGTTTTTTATAAGACTAAATCATCTTCTTGATGCATAATTATTAGTGTATTTTTATGCATGAATATAAGATTTTTTCCCGAAATGACCCACTTTTTGAAAGTATTTCCAAACTGACCCACTTTAGAAAGTATTTCCTAAACTGATTCTCTCGCTGTTTGAAACAACGAGTTTAGTTAAAATCCACTCGTTGTTTCAAAAAAAAGTTTATCTTTAGCGTTTGTAGACTTGGAAAAATTTCTCCAAACATTGGGAAAATTTCTAAAGCTAAACTCATTGTTTGAAAAAGCGAGTAGATTTGAACTACACTCGCTGTTTGAAACAACGAGTCTAGTTCAAATCTACTTGTTTTTTCAAACAGCGAGTTTAGTTTTAGTGTTTGAGATTTGGCAAAATTTCTCCACAAATTCCTAAAGCTAAACTCATTGTTTCAAACAGCGAGTGGATTTGAAACAGCGTGTCTAGTCCAAATCTACTCGATGTTTGAAACAGCGAGTTTAGCTTTATTCATTTGAGACTTGACGAAATTTTTCCAAGTGTTGGAGAAATTTCTAAATATAAACTCGCTGTTTGAAATAGCGAGTTGGTTTGAACTAGACTTGTTGTTTGAAATAGCGAGTCTAGTCAAACCAACTCGCTGTTTCAAACAGCGAGTTTATCTGTAGTGTCTTGAGACTTTGCCAATTTTCTTCGAGTGTTGGAGAAATTTCTAAATCTAAACATGATGTTTCGAATAGCGAGTGAGTCAGTTTGGGAATTACTTTCGAAAGTTGGTCAGTTTGGGAAATACTTTGAAAAAAGTGGGTCATTTTGGGAAACAATTTTGAATATAATTGGTGCAAATTTGTGATTATTTAGCATTTAATAATTTGCTATACCATCAAAGTTTTGACATTTCTCTTTTCAAAATTAATATATACTCCAAACTGTTTACTGATTACGATTCTGGCTGGTTATCGATGTCGATTAGTTACAATTATAAAATTAGTAAATATTCACTTTAAAATCAGTAAAAATAATTATCATGACCCTAAGCATGTTAACTATCAATCTGGAGTTTATCACGGCAATATTTGATCATTAGTTCATCTATTTAATCAGTTTAACATGATATAATCATGAATCAAAAAATTCGGGGAATAAAACGCAGCAGTAGTAAAATGATCATATCTCATGCAATATAAGTTAGAATTCAATAATTTTTAGTGTTCTGAAAACTAGAAACATAGGGCTATATTTCTTATTTACAAACATTCATGGTTCGGTGTCAATAGATGGGTCGAAAAGATCATACAATTTCAGAGAGACGGTAAAAATTCTAGATTAACATAATGCATGGTATAAAAGTGATATAGGGTTATAGTTATCAATTCAGTTAGTCGATTAACATGGTAAGCATGATGACAAGAAAATCACAGCAAGAAAACACAACCATACATCAATCTAATGCTTGAAATTATTTAGGAATTCCAGGTTGCAAAAATCAGTGGTTCAGTCACTAGCAACCTATAATACAACTCTACAATAGTTTATCGATGAGATGACATGCATGAATAATTTCTAATATCAAGAGATATTCATGAAATGCATGAAAGACACGATCTTTAAAGTTAAATATTAGCACGAAGTCAAGAATAAGGAGATTGGCTCGTATAAATCCTCTACAATCCCAACGAAGAGCAAGACAATAACAATGTACGATGAATACGATGAGATCTACTTGCGAGAATTTCAATAAATATTCTTGAATACAGACACTATGAACGATTCAAGAAAGAGACAGTAACTTGCATTTATAACAACGTTAGATTTGAATATGCAAGAATAATAGGATTAGGATCCCGAGGCGACATGTGGAAGCTACGTACAATGCACGAACCCGCAAGAGCACGTGCACACATGGAGCAAATAGCACCAACAACAATTTTATTGAGAATAGCAAAATCGGCAGCAACACAGCAAAGGCGGCAGCATACACAGCAACAGATAGCATACAACAACAAGAGACCAACGGCAACTTAGCAAAGGAGCACAAAGCAAACACTGCATGAGCACACCGCAGCAACAAGAGGGAGCAACAGCAGCAAGGGGGCGGCGACTGGCTGCCGGTGAGGCGGTGACAGCAGGCAGGCGACAAGGCAACAGCGGCTACGGAGAGGCAGGGGAGGACCGCGGGTGGTCGCAGTCACGGGATGCCGGGGGCTCGATGGTGGCAGGGGCAGCGGGGACTGAGTTCGACAAGGAGGAGGATGGGTTCGCTGAGGAGCGGTGGCTGCAAGGTGAGCAGGAGGCGCTCAGGGTGGAGGAAGAAGGCAGGGAGCAGTGGTCAACTGTGGAATGGTTGGCGATGGTCGAGAGTGAGGTCGGGGTGGAGAACGGGGAGCTGCAGAGGACGAGGACGATGGGGTTGGGTCGAGCGATGGAGGCAGTGGAAGAGAAGGAGGAAGAAGATGAGGAGGTGCAGTTACGGGGAGAGAGAAATGAGGGGAAGTGGGGTTGCGGCTGGTTGAACAGGAGAATTAGGGTTGGGGGTTATATAGTAAAGGGTAGGTTAAGTTGGGTTTGGGTAAAGGGTTGCGGGTTCGGGTATAGATTATGATCCAATAAGAAAATGGGCTAGGATTAAGGTAATGGGTTTCGGGTTTACGGGTAAGATCCAATAAGAATGAGTTTTAGGGTTTAGAAGTCCAATAGGGAAAAGGATAAATAAATAAAATAGAATTTATCAATAGATTAATTTAGAGTGCTCAACACCCAAAATATTAAAATAGATTGCACAACAAATTTTCATAATTCGATAGAATATAAAATTGATTGAAAAAAAGAATAAATACATTGGATTGGATAATCGGGCTTCAAGTTAATACAATATGGATTTTTAATAAACAATCAAAAGAAATAATAATAATAATAATAACAATAATAATACCAATAATAATAATAGCAGTAATAACAATAATAATCATGATAGTAATAATAATAATAATAATAATAATAATAATAATATGTATTAAAATAGGATTTGAGATTAAAAAATTTATTAAAATCCAAATAGTAATAATATAAAATATAAATAGTTGATCAATTAGAAATATAAAATAAAGTTAAAATACACCATATTCGAAATAAATATAATTTTCGATTAGAAAATATTTTAACTGGAGATCCAAAATGAATTTAAAACAAAATGAATTTATAAATAATCGAAATAAAAGAAAATATTCATGAAATATGTATTTGCAGGAACGGGGGTTACAATCCTACCCACCTTACAACAAAATTTCATCCTCGAAATTTGCTCAGGCAGTACGTGGGACAAAGAAAAAACAAACTTGTGAAATAACAAAACAAGGAATTAAAGGAAAAGAAACAAAATGGTGGCAACACCAGAATAGGAAAGAACATGGATAAGAATGGAGTGATCTAGAATAATGTTGAATAAGGATTCAATGAATGATGACAATTGCAAATGTATGAGAAGGGAGTAAACGGTATCAGAAAGGAAAGAAACAACACAAGACTTGTGAGGTAACGAAGCAAGAAGATGAAGGAGTAGGTAGGACTGGAATCGAAGAGAGGATGGACAGGGAAGAATGCAGGTAATGGAAGAAAGCAAACAATGCAAGGAAGGAGAAGCAACATGAGAATCCTGAGACCTGTGGGTTATAGGCCCACCACGCTTCTACTGCGCCACTCTGATTAGGGAGACTCTATCATCAGCATCCATTAACTCCAGCAATCTGCTTCGTGGCTCACCATATCCTTGACACGTTCAAATGACATCTCTATAGCATAAAGTCCGAACTCCTGGCAACTTGGGATTCTGAACACTTCCTGAGATCCTGGGATTCTGCATGCACATCTTGGATCAAAATACGACTCTTCTTCTCTGGTGATGTTTCAAGCCATTGACATGACATAGGAGATCCAGCGATGCCGATCGACGAATCAAGCAGAAAGAAAAAGAATGGACGACATCGGAATCAAAAGAATACGGGTTTGAAAAGAACGAAATTTATGCCCAATAAGGAATCAATGAATATAAATGAATGGAATGAAGGAACTGAATACGAAGGGATTAAAAAGGAATCAAATAAGACTAGTACCCGGATTGTTGGTTATCAATTATCCATGTGATTCACGTATTGTACATACTGTTGAGTCAAACCGGTTAAACCCAAACCTGATTAAAATATCAGTCAATGCCAAACCTCCATATGTTAGTCATGTTTGACTATGAACTTTTATATTCATTTCACTAATAACAAGTGCAATAGTTATAACATAAAATAGCATATTGATTGGCCTATTAGCTCAGCTACTTAGAGCGTCGTGCTACTAAGGTGGTCGTAGGTTCGAGACATACATGGGCCAATTAGTTCTTTTTAAAAAAAATTACATTTACAGTGCCTTCTTTTTTCATTATCAGAGTGTGCATAGAATAGTGATATGCATGCATCTATATGATTTTAACTCGTAGTGGCACTAGCATGGCGGTAGGGTTTTAAAAAAACATTTACAATGCCTTCTTTTTCCATTATCAGAGTATGTGTAGAATAGTAATATGAATGCATTAGAGTGTGCATTTACAATGCCTTGTTTTTCCATCATCAGAGTGTGCATAGAATAGTGATATGCATGCATCTATATGATTTTAACTCGGAGTGGCACTAGCATGGCGGTAGGGTTAAAAAAAACATTTACAATGCCTTCTTTTTCCATTATCAGAGTATGCATAGAATAGTTATATGAATGCATCTATATGATTTCCATCATCAGAGTGTGCATAGAATAGTGATATGCATGCATCTATATGATTTTAACTTGTAGTGGCACTACCGTGGCGGTAGGGTTAAAAAAAAGCATTTACAATGCCTTCTTTTTCCATTATCAGAGTATGCATAGAATAGTGATATGAATGCATCTATATGATTTAACCCGTAGGAGCACTAACACGGCAGGAGGGTTCAATTATATGTACATCATTTTCTGATTATAGATAAACGATCGAATTTTCAACTCACCTATTCACTAAATGATGGTTTGTTTGACAGTGAAAGTACTGTAGGAAATGTTTTCTGAAGAAAAAAACATTGTTCACAATGTTGTTTGACAATAAGATGTTGAATTCAATTTCGACGAAGCATTACTGTAGCACTTTTTTGGCCCCAATGATTTTTGGCCAAAACAATAGAAAAATAGGGGGATCACTTTTTATTGGATAATGTGAGGAGAGATGAGTGTGCATTTACAATGAATTCTTTTTCCATCATTAGAGTGTGCATAGAATACTGATATGCATGCATCTATATGATTTTAACTCGTAGTGGCATTAGCATGGCGGTAGGGTTTTAAAAAAACATTTACAATGCTTTCTTTTTCCATTATCATTGTATGCAAAGAATAGTGATATGAATGCATTTATATGATTTCCATCATCATAGTGTGCATAGAATAGTGATAATCATGCACCTATATGATTTTAACTCGTAGTGGCACTAGCAGGGCGGTAGGGTTAAAAAAACATTTGCAATGCCTTCTTTTTCCATTATCAGAGTATGCATAGAATAGTGATATGAATGCATCTATATGATTTACCCGTAGGAGCATTAAAATGGCGGGAGGGTTCAATTATATGTACTTAGTTTACTGATTATAGATGAACGATGGAATTTTCAATTCACCTATTCACTGAAGTGGTTTGTTTGATGGTAAAAGTATAGACCTGCATGGGCCAATTAATTTTATAAAAAAATTACATTTACAGTGCCTTCTTTTTCCATCATCAGAGTGTGCACAGAATAGTGATATGCATGCATCTATATGATTTTAACTCGTAGTGGCACTAACATGGCGGTAGTGTTCAATTATATGTACTTCATTTTCTAATTATAAGAAGAACAATGGAATTTTCAACTCACGTATTCACTAAATGATGGTTTGTTTGACGGTAAAAGTACTGTAGGAAATGTTTTTTGAAGAAAAAAACATTGTTCACAGTGTTACTTGACAATAAGATGTTGAATTTAATTTCACCGAAGCATTACTTTAGCACTTTTTTGCCCCATTGTTTTTGGCCAAAACAAGAGAAAAAAGAGGGGGGGTTACTTTTTATTGGATAATGTGAGGAGAGCTGAGCGTACATTTACAATGCCTTTTTTCCATCATCAGAGTGTGCATAGAATACTGATATGCATACATCTATATGATTTTTACTCATAGTGGCACTAGCATGGCGGTAGGGTTTAAAAAAAGTATTTACAATGCCTTCTTTTTCCATTATCAGAGTATGCATAGAATAGTGATATGAATGCATCTATATGATTTCCATCATCAGAGTGTGCAAAAAATAGTGATAATTATGCATTTATATGATTTTAACTCGTAGTGGCACTAGCATGGCGGTAAGGTTAAAGAAAAAATTTACAATGCCTTCTTTTTCCATTATCAAAGTATGCACAGAATAGTGATATGATTGCATATATATGACTTAACCCGTAGGAGCACTAACATGGCAGGAGGGTTCAATCATATGTACTTTGTTTTCTGATTATAGATGAACGATGGAATTTTCAACTCACCTATTCACTGATGAATGGTTTTTGATTTACGGTAAAAGTACTGTAGGAAATGTTATCTGAAGAGAAAAACATTTTTCACAATGTTGTTTGACAATAAGATGTTGAATTTAATTTTGACGAAGCATTACTGTAGCACTTTTTTGCCCCATTGATTTTCGGCCAAAACAAGAGGAAGAGGGGGGGGGGGGTTCACTTTTTATAGAATTTTAAATTGATTTCTTTCTCCTCTCTTCTCATATTATCCAATAAAACAACTCCACCTACTACTTTACAATTATTTTTTCCTATGTTTTTAATTTTCTTTCTCTCTACTCTTTATCCTACACTACAGTAAAACTAAATCCAAACAAACCATTTTTTTAGAACTCGATTCCAAACTTTTTTTTCAAATAGTAATTTTTTTAGGTTGGATACATTTTACAACTAATTAAACCATCCCTAATAGTCTCGTTTTCTGATTATAGATGAATGACGGAATCTTCAACTCACCTATTCAGTGATAGTCATTCATTAGTTGGGTCCAGAGATGTCAGACAAAGAATTTTCAAATGGCTCTGTGAAGATGAGCATCTGCCTCTTTCGATGCATCTTGCCAGTGTTGACCAAGTTTCTTCAACTCAAAGATTGTCAGTGTACAACTCAACTATAAGAGCATCTGTAGTCGTTCCCTATATTTCCAAAATTTGAAAAATATAAGGAATGAGACGCTGTAGTCGTTCCCTATATTTTCAAATTTTGGAAAAAAAATAAAAGTAGCCGTCTATATTTGAGAGAAGATATAGAAATCGAAAGAACATCTTGCATCCAATCGAAATAAATTATCTCGGACGCAAGATGATCTTGTGTTTGTAGAATTTAAAAAAAAAACAAAAAAACAAAAAAAAAAGCAAAACAAAACTGGTCGGACACAAGATGATCTTGCGTCCGATCAATTTTTTAAAAAAATAATGTGTCGGAGGCAAAATCATTTTGCGTATGACTAAAAAAAATCGTTGAATCAATCTGATGCAAGCAATCCAAATTTATATTAAAAAAATCACATGTTGCGTCCCAAAACTTTTCCCACCATTTTGACATTTTAATTTCTACGGAATAGAGCCTATAGGATTATTTATGCATATAAAGTTAATTTGAGATTGGTTTGATTATTTGATCAAGGGATGAGATTGAATAAGCCTATAGGAATTATTATTTGTTCGCATGCGTACAAAATTTTTTTTATATTACTTTTTTGGACTGATTTTTTTAATCAACGGCTGAGATTCAAAATTAAAACGATCATCCACCGTTGGATCAAATTTTGGGTTTCAACGACTACAAGCCCAACTCAAAATTTCTATTTCTAAAAGCCAAATATAGGAAATTTTGAGTCTAACGAATACATATGCTCTAAGAACTCATTTTCTTATTATCGATGGACAATGGAATTTTCAACTTACCTATCTACTGAGCAGGGCTGGCCCTGAGTTTTCTGGGGCCCAAGACGAACTCTCGAAATTGTACCACTATACAAAATTTATTTTTTTACAAAAATTGTTAAAAAAAATATACAATGAAATAGATGGAGATTTAGGGATTTGAGAAAAAAAAATCTCTATACAAACTCAAGCTCAACTAAAATAAGCCGTCCCAAGTGCTAATTATAAAAACACAAGTAAAAAAAATGGGGGGCCCTAAAAAATATTACAGGCAAAATATGTATATATAAATATAAGGAAAAAAATTTAGGAATCCCTAAAACAGAGAAAAAATCGGGGGCCTGGGGAGGCCGCCTCCCTGCCTCCATTAGGGGCCGGCCCTGCTACTAAGAGACATTCATTGGCTGGGTCTAGAGATGTACGAGACAACGAATTTTCAAAGGCTCTCTGAAGATGAGTTTCTGCCTCTTCGGCGCTTCTCGATAAGTTGTCCGTGTTGGCCAAGCTTCTGTAGCTCAAAATCATGCATTCTATTACTTGTCTCTTATGTAAGGATTTTAACCTTTAATACTTTGCATGCCCTGCTTCATATATTTGGCACCTATTGCAAGTTCAAACTTTATTGGTTTTCATGTTCAACCTCATTGGCATTACTAGAAGAAGTGATGACAATTAAAAACAAATTTGATGAACAGACAAGGACTCAATGTCCAAGAAAGCTAGCATTGCAAGGTATAGTCTGAAATTCTTTGAAAGGAAAAGGATGCAAGAGTATCTCCAGAACACAGAAGCCGAAATCACTGAGATTTATGAGAGCATCAGCAGTTGTTGGAACTTAAAATTTAGAAATTTGACAAATGGAAATATAAAATTTGAAAATAAGTTGTAGTTCGTTTAAATTCAAAAAATGGCCTTGCAGTTTAAAAAAGGAACGGCTGGAAGATAATTTTCCGTCTCGTTCAAAATTTTAAATTTTTTTTATTAAATAGATACAGACGGAAAATCATTTCCCGTTGGAGCAAAAAAAAAAAATTTAATTTCAAAAACTATGGGACGGGATATCATATCTCGTCTGAGGAAATAAAATGTGGGGAATATTGTTGGACGGGAAATCATTTCCCTTCTTATTTATTTATTTTTTTAAAATTTCGGGCTATATATCATATCCCGTCCGACAGGTTTAATTTATAAAAAAAATGGACGAAAGATCATACATCGTCAGAGTAAATTTTTGAAGAATCTGAGCATCAAATGAGAAATTATCTTCCGATTGCCAAATTTAGCAAAATGCTATATTTTCTCTTAAATATGGCCAACAACTGTTCACCTGAAACCAAAAAAAATGGGTATTTGGCCAACGACTATAGCTTAAATTTTACCATATTTGTCAAATTTTGGGAAAATGGCCAACGACTACAGATGCTCTGAAGACATCCATATGCTTACTCATAACTGTACCTGCGATGAGGGTCTAGGAGAAAGGAAAATTCTCCGTACATGTCGAATGACCTATGACCGAGTTAAGGATTCATAACGATAAAAATTGCAGCAAATCAAAACTATACGATTTCAGCACAAATCTTAAAGCTTCTACAGGCAAATTAACACTAACGAGCATCTCCAACAGGTTCGAGATTTCTTCAGGCTCATTAACAAAATTTGGGCCGCTTTCAAGTCCATTAAAAGCGACTAGGCCTACCAAGAGAGACACTCAGCCCATGAGGGCTGTAAGTCAAATCTCTTGTCTCCATAAAAAAAGTAACTGATCTATCTCTTAAGTTGAAGAAACAACAGAAGATAACATATTTATATCAATCTCCTAACTGTTTCTCAAGCCTATAAATACCCTCATCCCTCCCTCAGTCAGAAGGTAATCAGAAATTTCTCTCTCAAACTCTTTTTCTCTCTCTGGTTCTGACTTGAACGCCGGAGGGTCAATTGTCGGGGCCAACCATGGTGTTTCAAGCTTTTGCAGGTCCATCGACCGCGTCAGAAACCGTCGAATTCAAATCATGATGCTCTTTCAACGATCCAGATCCAATCTTAGGAGCTCTAACCATTTTTTACGGCAATGATCAAATGTTAGATCTTTAATAATTTCCTTCAAAATATAAACTCATCATTTGTTTTCTCCCACACCAAAATACGAAGCAACAGATTGGCGCCGTTTATGGAAAACTACACAGATCTACGTCACTGACCAAAACTTGCCATGAAAAACACCGAGTCTTCACGTCATGCCACCTAGCCAACCCTCTTAGTCAGCGAACTCCGCCTGTGGAGGACCCTATTCCTCCTTATTAGCTGGATCTGCCCCAACAGCCTAATCAAGCTCCTTTAAAGGGAAATGTGTTGGAGGGCTCCCAAAAAAGTCGTCATGAACCGCATCATGAACAACACCCTCTATACAACCATGTCTCATTCCATACTGCTACAAGCCACTCGACGCCATCGAGGGGTCCCCAGTGGTCAAGAGATCTCCGTCAAATCATCAACGCCAGACAATAAGGGACCGATCTACAAATCTGTTTGGATGAGAGGCGTACCCGAGGCGAGGCCTCCCACTCAGAACGTCAGTGGAACCAGAGAAGCAACTCTCCTCGAATGTAGAGATCAAGATGCTCCTCCTCTCACAAGGGGCGTAGTGCAGAAAGAAGTCCGGCTCGTGAGTCAAAAGCATATTGAGAGGAACAAAAAGTAAGAGGCCCTAGTCACTAGGGTCAAACTGGAAAAATTCAAGCATGACATCCTCCGAGCCATCCAAGATACTCATTATCTGGGCCGACGCTCATGCAGCCACCACTCTGCACCTTCGAGAGAAGAAGAATCCAGCAACTCAACTAGTTTCAAGCATGACGCAAACCGCTCCAGTAGGGCATACCGCCCCAGTCGACCTCCTTTCAGCAAATCCATCCTTGATGCACCTTATTTCGAATGATGGTGTATTTTAAACTTATTTTATAGTCTTAATTTACCGGTTAATTATATTTGGGCCCAAATCATATATATTATTTTATTGGATTATTTTAATAAAAATTGTTAAACCCGAATAATTATTTTATTGTATGATTTTATTATTTTTATAAATATAACTATTGATTGTTATTCCTTGATTATTTAATTAAAGTACATTTAATGAATTATTTTTTTTCATACTTGATCTAATTTTCTGGGTGAATTCCGATTTATTTTCAAGCCAATTTATATTTATTGTATTACTTACTTATTCATTTGGATTTAAATTTTTTGTTCATGGAATTCTTCATTTTTCTTAAATGAATTATTATCTTGTTAATCCTATTTTGTTTCTTTTATTGAATTGTGGATATTTTTATTGTTTTTGATCTATCTCTTAATTGAACCCTAAACCCCAATTTCATGTGTTCTTGACCCAAAACCACTTTTATTGGACCCTAATTCACTAACCCAGTACCCTAATTGTACCCTATAAATACAATCCTAATGCAAACCCTAAAAATTCCACACCATCGAATCCCTAGCCATTTATTCTCTGTCCTAATCTCTCTCCTCTCCGTTTTCTCTCTTTCGCTTTATTGTTTTCCCACCAAAATCATCCCGACCCACTTCCGATCGTCTTCCCCGGCCAGCTTTGGCCACCCCATGCTCCGCCGACCTCCCTCGTCGTCGTCCCTCGTCAACGCACCGCCAGAACACCCCCAAAACCCCCTTCATCTCCTCCTCTATTCTCGTCGCCTGCAACATCAGAACCCAAAAACCCATCGCTGCTTTCCCTGTTCAATCGTCGACAACAGCCACAGGCACCGCCCTACCTCCATCGCGCTGTTCGCTGTCGACGTCGGTGATGCCGTCCGTCGCCCTTGCTCTTGCCGCTGTCTCTTTTGCCGTTGCTGCTGTTTCTTTATTTGTGTGTGTTGTTATTTCTCTTAGGATTTTATTGCACGTGTGATTGTGTGTTGTGGGTTCGTTGTTTCGGAATCCTTATCCTGTTATTCTTGGTATTCGTTTTCACCGTCTAACAGGTAAGTCACTGTCCTCTTGAATTGTTAATTGTATCAAATTCAAGTTTTGTTGAACCTCTTGCAAGTAGATCTCTTTGTTATCGTATTATTCATTGTTCATCTCTTCGTTTGGTCTATTGAGGGTTTACACAAGCTAACCCCAATATTCTTGACATCGTGCCACTTTTGACTCTAAAGTTTGGATCTTTCATGAGTGCATATAGAATTGATAATAGGGTTGTTCATATAATCGTCACACAAATAAATTATTGTAGAGACAATTGCTAGGTTGTATGTTGTTTGATCGATTGATGATTGATTGATGATAAATTGATGTATGAGCGTGTTCTAGTTTTATTTATCATGTTTCAACACCCATCATGTTGATTACACAATTTATTGACTAAAGAATCGATGTCCATATAGTCTAATTAATTTATTTTCAAGAAAAACTACACAAATCTTGTATATTACTTGCTGACCTGAATGTTAACTACTATTTTCGATCCAGTAAACGATCTTAAAATGAAATACTTTCTGAATATGAATTGTAGCCTTATCTTTCTAGTTTTCAGAACATCTTGAATTTTTGAATTCCGAGTTTTGTAAGAAAAGTTATGCTCGTTTTACTACAGCTGTGTTTTTACTTTCAAATTTTCAGATTCTTGTATATTTCGCACTTAAACAGTAAAAATGCTGATCAAATGATAAAACTTTAATCTGAAAATTTTCAGATTATTGCTTAATATGTTTAGGAGTCCAGAAAATATTTTTATTGAATTTAATATTGAGTTTTTTGCAGTTTCTAAAATTAAAATAATGTGATGTCGAATTTCTGCCTGAACCTAAAATCTCTAAAGAACAATGGGTTTGACCTAGCTACTATTGTCGGATTTTAAACTTCAAATATGCGTAGGAACCGTGTGGAAGTCTAGTTTCTAAAATTTCTGACGGATTCATTTTTCGATTTCTGAAACAGCGGAAAACTTTATTTTTTTTACAGACTACTCTTGTTGTCTAGAATTTTAATTTCCAATTTTTATTGAATTAATTATTCTTATATCATTGTATTGCATGAATTAAAGTGTATATATTGCACTGCATGACCCTAATGTCTTATCGTCGTCATTCTAATTGTCCAATTCAAATGTATCATCCTATTGTTTCCCCTATTGTTACTATCGTTCGTCTAATGTCTCTAGATTGCATATTGAATTGTTGCATTGATAAAATAATTAACAAGCCGGGGTTTAAGGGTTGACTCAAGTAGTGGACAATATAGGAACTGTACTCGGATAAGGGGCTCGTGGTTCCCTATACCGTTATCCTGTGATCTTATGTTCTTATGATCTTGTGATCTTGTGATCTTGTAGCATCTTATTGATAAATTACCGTTATGGATGGAACATTGTTATCGTGCCGAGTACATGAACTATAAAGCCCACCACTAAGTCAAAAACGCAACTTGTCTGTATGTAGCAACTATGTGGTAAATAGATGGGACGCATGAAGTGCTACATTAGTTAGGATTAAAATGATTAATAGACTTAAGGATCACACCACATCGACACTGCATATTGTTCATCATTGTTCCTATTGATATCGAATATTGGCTAAGTGTTATTGTCATTGGTCATTGATTATTGTTACCGAATATTGAATCAATATTTATAGCCATTGTATCGATTACCGTGATCTTGATTATTGATTATCGTGCCATGTTATTGATTCCTATTGATCCAATGAAATCATTGTTATACCGTTATTACATTGTTCCCTGCTTTCTCTACTTGTTGTCCATGACTTGCTCTAAGGACAATTTTTCTCATCTTTTAAGATGAAGTGTTCACAGGTGTTGATGGAGAATTGTCTGCTGGGATTGAAGAACAAACTTTCTGAAGATCTAATACTTTCTAGTTGCTTATTATTTTATTAAACTTAATGTATTGAGACTTTTTATTATTTTGGATTGGATTATTATTATGGCTTATGTCCCGATTTTATTATTGTTTCCAGACGTTGAATTATTATTGTGTTTGGATATTTTTATTGCTTCATTCCAAGTGTTATTGTTCATGAGATTACTATTATTACCTGCGCAATTGTTCTGTATTGGTTATATTGTTGAGATGATCGATTAAACAGCTTATGGGTGACGTTAGTCATTCGCTGGGCCAATGTTATGTGCTCGTATTCTGTATTTTTGAGAAGCAGGGCGTGACAAGGTTTTTAGTGGTATCAGAGCCCGAATTCGGATAATATATCAGTCAAACGTGACTAACAAAAGAAAATTTCGCTTTGATTGATATATTAATCAGATTTGGGATTATACCGGTTTGACTCAAAAATACAGTGATCGCATAAACAATTGATATCCAACTCTTGATCTGGATGCTAACCGTTTGATTTTATTGCAGACCAAGGCTAGAAAAGGTGCTTCTTCTTCCCGTGCTGAGGATGATCAGTCCGATCAGCCCACTGTTGCACAGTTGATCCAAATGCAATGTGAGCACAACGAACTGATGATGCGGATGCAACGGGAACATAATGAGCAGTTGAGAATGGCTTATGAAGCTGCCAACAGGGTACCTGTTGTGCCTGCCCCCGCATTGCTGCCACCGAAACCTGGTAATGTGACAGATTTCATGAAGCTCCATCCAGACAAATTCTCGGGCATTGAAGGTCCGCTTGAAGCCAAGCAATGGCTTATCAGGACTGCACAGCTGTTGACTGCAGCACAGATAGCAGACGTTGATCGTGTAGATGTCGTGAGCATCCAACTTGTTGATCTGGCCCACATCTGGTGGCAAGATGAAGCTGAGCGATTGGGCAGACCCATTCCCTGGGCTACTTTCACTAAGAGCTTCCTCACGAAGTTCTTTCTTGGTGTCACCAAGAATGAAATGGAACGACAATTTGTTTCTTTAACCCAGGGGAGTCGGACCGTGGACGAATATGCTGCGGAATTCACCCGACTAAGTCGTTTTGCTACTTTTATGGTGGCAAATGACGAAGATAGAGGTCATCCTGTATCACCCACCTTGAATTTAATGTAATGAAATAGACTCCTATAGAGATTGTTCCAAAGCTCCAACCAAGCAAACCTTCACCTCATAGCAATTTGCCAACACCAAAAGCTCCTTTCTTTCTTTCTTTTCTCTCTTTCTTTCTTATGATTGTTGTGAAAAATACTCATACAATAGGAGGTATTTATAAGGCTAAATGGGTGAATGAAGAGACACCCATTACCCAAAATAAATACCCATTATCCAAAATAAATACCCACATTCAAAAACCATTACTACAAACCCTTCACATCCCACTGTCCTTCTTCATGAATTAGCCAACTCTTGGGTGCACAACACATACACGTGCACACACTTCTCATTCTTTTAATCAATTGTTATTAGTCCATTTGTGTGCGTTTCTTACATGAAAAGTGTGTATGATTAAAAAGTGTACATTTAAAGTGTAGAATAAAATCATGGGCTTTTCTTTTAATAAATTTTCTAGTGGGTTTTAAAATAGATTTTAGGCCTATGGGTTTTTTAATAAAAAATAAATGATACAATTGTGACAATTAAAATGAGAAGAAAATTATGCATGACATCTTAGAAATAAATTGCACATAAAAATTTACGTGCAATGCACGTGCCAAGTATTTAAAATTACTTTGAGAGAACGAAAAGCAGTCAAAATACAAAACATGTATATTGAATAATGTTACAGATATTTTACGTAACAGAAAATATACGTAATCGACACGTGTATTGAAAACACGTGCAATGTACGTAAAACACAATGATTAAAATAAATATTTGAGTTGGCTAAAAATAAGATAAAAATGAGTTTTGAGAAAACGGAAAACATATAAATAATCAGAATATAACATACGTATGACATTTATATAAAAATATATTATGAATATTACTCGTAACTGTACAAAATATACGTACGTAACACGCGAGGGCAAAATTTTCGTTACTCAATTTTGCGGGGTGTTACACTGAAAGTCTCTCTCGCGAAGAAGCCTCCTAAAGATGTCACTGAGCTCCTGGAAAGGACTTACAAGTATATCAGAGCCGAGGAAGCCTCAAGGCAAGAAGGATTCACCTTCCGAGAACAAACAAAAGAGTACAAGCAAGGAAACCTCAGAAAGTTTCAGAAAGATGGTGCAGGTCAACGTCGTCCTCCTCCAGCACCACGCTTCGATAAGTTCACTCTCCTTAATGCAAGTGTGTCTGCCATCCTCATGGCAGCTGAAAAGGATGGAATATTCTGCCATCCCCCCAAGATGACCACAGACAATAAGAGAATGGATAGGAACAAGTGGTACGTGTTTCACTGAGACCATGGACACACCACCGACAACTGTCATGCCCTCAAAGAAGAACTTGCAGGTCTGTTTCATCGGGGCTACCTCTCCCAATTTGTTCAGCAAAATAACAATGCTGAAAATGTTAGGTTTCGAGGGCAATCACAGTTTAAATACAAAGCGAAAAAAATCACAAAATATCGATATCTAGCCATGGATCCATGCGAAAAACATAAATCGTATTTAGGAGTTATACCTTAAAGATGGATCTGGTGTAACCAAAATAAGTCAATCACAGCACTACAAAGATTGCGGTGCCTCTACTGTATCCACATGAACGGATCAAATCAAGCTCTCCCTCACGCTGTAACACCCCAAATTTCAAATACAACTGAATTCGAGATTCCACAGGATCTTTACGCTTCTTTCGTACAATTTTTCAAGGAATTTAAAACTTTTCACTTTACATCAGAGTTACATGGAATCTTTACACTTTACATTTCACAGCGGAAGCAACTTACAACATTATTATATAAAAGTACAATAATATTTGAATAATCTCTAAGCATCAGTTCTCCTTTAATCTTTATCAGACCATTTTTCCTGCATACAAAACTGTGGGTACGTCAGTTTATTCAACTGATGAAAATTATATACGGCCATCCTCTCTATGCCGGAAATAGTATAACGATTCTCATTTCTTAACAAAATCACAAACTTGTTCACAAAACAAAGCTAAAGGGACTATCCTATTGATGTCGTGTCGTGCTGTGCACTTAGTCCTTTATGCAGTTGTTATGTTATATGACACTAATGCGCACTTGTTCGGATTCTATGCATCCCATACTACATAGGTCCGAGGGCAAGCCCTTAATCGTACTTCATCTTATAGGGTTCAATCCCTCGCCATGACTTAAACTACTACGGTAACTACGGTAAGTATCCTAGATGTCTTATGATCTACGAGCCTATGTCCAGGCAGTCTGGAGGGGAATCCCAGCACTGACATGACGCATCAAGCAGACAGACTATGGACAATTCAGCCTCCGCCATGGAACAATGGCACCACCCGTAGCCACCAAAACACCCCACAAGCATCGCCATCGGGACGATAATTCTGGAGTAGTGCTCACGCCATGTCTTGACGCATCAAGCAGGCAGTCTGTGAATCACTCTCACACCGCCAATCTGATGGCCCTCATACTCGTATTTTCCCCTTACTTTCATCACATCTTCACTATGTATCAAGTCCTTAGTTTATTAGAATCATGAACAAAATCAATTCTCTAGAGTTAGCCTTTCTACTATACCGGTCTTAATTCTTTATTCAACATGACCCAAATCTTGGTCTTTTCATTTCAAATTTTATTTCAATTTATTTCTTTTCCAATGCTGGTATGAGGCGTAGCTATACTCTAGTTCTCAATTTCAATTCACAATTACACAAGAATCAAGTATTTCAAACTCATAAGTTCATTTTTTATGATTACATCAGGATTTCATTGTCATGATCATAGCATTCATAATCGTAAAACCTTTCATAATTTCAATAGAACAATTCACTTCACTTCATATACAATTTCGTGCAAGGACAAATAAAATTTACTTTTCTAAATTATCACATCCAATCTTCATTCATCTCTTTCAAACAGTATATACATTTATTTTTATCACAAAGCAATATTAGCATCTGAGATGTTGAAAAAGAGTATGGACAGTCAGCTCAAAACATAGCTAGTCGACTGTTCAGCAAAAGAAAAATATTCCAGAAAATGTTCGGAATAGTCGACTGCTACACATGACCAGTCGATTGTTCTGTAGTGTTTTAACTCTAAAATACAAATTGCGGGGCAGTCGACTGTTACTCAGACCAGTCGGCTGTTCTGCAGGGTTTTAAACTCGAAGGATTTTTATAATCAGGTCAGTCGACTACTACCTATATTCGGTCGACTGATCAGTATTAAAATTTAAAGTATGGAAACGTTTCTTCTTCCCTTTCGATTAGTACACAACATTTTAGTTAAACTACAATATGTTCATTTATCAACACGAACATGCAACTTTATTTGACTACCATCACCACAAGCATGGTTTGCTAATTAATGTAGGGATTCTTACGACTAGTATTTTCCACACAACCACGACTCCAAAGAAAACGTATTTTCCCATAATCATCATTTTTTCTACAGAGATAAACATTTATCCCAATTCAGTATGCTAGATTAAAACAACACGACATTAATCATACCACTTCATTAAGTTCCCCTATTCATTTCATACAATTATACTTGTGTTCCATTTTCATTTTTAATCATAATATTAACGAGGAGCAATATAATGGCATTCATTTATTCTTGCATAATTAGCACAAAACCTAGCATGGTCTCTAATTTAGAAGTCATGAGAAACACCCACCTTTTTGAAGAAACAAAGAGAAAATCCCTTAGAGCTTCCTAGATTGCGATGCACGCCTCCTCCTCCTTGCTCCTTGCCAAAACCGAAGCTTCAAGTTGGGGTTGAATAGCCGGCCTCCAAGGGAACACTCACACTAGAAACTACTCAATCTTTTTCTTCCCAAAATTCTCAATCTTTTCTCACTCTAATCTTTTCTCTCTTTAACAAATTTTTTATTGTACTAAGATGACAAGAAGCTATGGGGTATATATACATAATTTTGAAGTAGATTGGAAGGCTAGGATTCAATGGATGGTTATAGAATGGAGGGTTAGGATGAGAGTAAGAGTTATAGTAACTACCCATACACTAGGTAACCACCCATGTACACAAACCACTCCTATGCACAATCCGGCCCTACTTTGTGTGCAATGCACACTACGTGCTCCGCACGTGCCACCTAGTACCCTTAATTAAAAGTTTGTACAATTTTAATAAATTAAATTGTTCACATTTAGTCTCTTCATGACAAGTGTGGCCATTTAATTAATTTATTAAATTGGTGGGCTTCATAAGTAGTGGGCTTAGGTTGTGGGCCAAACAACAAAATAGTAATAAATTAAAGTGGGCTAAAACAATTAATTAGTATTTTAGGCTTTTTTTTTTGAAAATTAAGCTTTTTAGGAAAATAAAGGAAAAGAAAAATAATTGTTCATACTATCAAAAGATATTTTATATATAAAAATAAATAAATAATATACATATGAAATTTTCACGTGCACAACACGTGAAAGTCAATATTTTATTAAAAACTCATTAGAAACTCCTCTAAGACGAGTTTGGAGTTCATACCCTTAGCTCGGAGTTACTCTAGCAATCTGCAAAGAAGCAAGTTCAGAGCTCAACTCGCCATTTGATCTGCTCCTGCAACTCGTTAAACACTTCAGCAACAAGTTCAGAGTCCATACCCATGGCTCGGAGTTGCTCTAGCAACCTGCAATTAAGCACATTCAGAGCTCAACGCGATCTGCCCTGCAACATGTTAAATATCTAAACAACAAGTCAGAATCCATACCCATGGCTCGGAGTTGCTTTAGCAACCTGCAAACAAGCAAGTTCAGAGCTCAATTCGCCATTCGATCTGTTCTTAAAACTTGTTAAAAATCCTTAAAGACGGATTAGAGGACCATAATCATGGATTGCAGTTGCTCCAGCAAACCTGCAAATAAGCAAGTTTGGAGCTCAACTCGTCACTTGAGGTACTCTCACAATTTGTTGGAAGACCCATACAACAAGCTCGGAGCCCAACTCTTCCCTAGAGTTGCTGCTCCTACAACTAGCTACGCACAAAACGGCAAATCTGGAGCCCAACTTCTCTCTAGAGATACTACTACAACTAGCTAATACCCAACACGACAAATCACAGGACAAGGCACATGCATGTAAAAGATTTTTATTTCATAAACAACAAGTCTCGTTACAATTGTATAATTACAATGAGTCTACGTTTCATGCCTAAGCATCACTAAAACAGTCTTGCAAACACTATGCAACCAGTTGTCCTACAAGTCGCCCTTCCGACTACACGGTAGGGGGTGTTCTGCCTAATAGAGACACAAACCTCTTCACGGACCTCCCGCCAGCTAACAGCTCCCCAGGGTTGCCTAAACTCTTGATGATAAAATTCAATACAAGTCTTCCTTAAGCGGGCAAGTTTTAATTCTTTCCCAAGTAACACCACCCTCACCTGAGTAAGCTCCAACTATGTCTCGCTTGACGCGCCGCGCAAACAAACAAGTCCTAGCTTCGTCAAGCACAGTGTATTGCAAAGGAAAGCAAGCTCGACATTCCGAAGACCTCGTTCAGTATACATGACTACTTGTCAGTAAAGAGAAGAATTGAATTACTTCAACGCAGAATAAATGCAAAGGACTTCACTTCAACATTAAGAAGAATCGGAACACCCATAACTCATTCGCTCCACAAAACAAGTTCGGCACTACGTGCGCCACTTGAGTTCCTTCGTCATATAACTCTTTGACTCCATACAACGAATTCAATATCCGGTTATTCGCTCGCGCTCTGTCAACAACTTCTTAACTCCATACAACGAATTCGTCTTGCTCTTCACATGCGCTCCATCAACAACTTGTTAACTCTATACAACGAGTTTAACGCCCTGCTCTTCGCTCGAACTCCGTTATCAACTCGTTAACTCCATACAACGATTTTAACGCCCTGCTTTTTGCACGTGCTTCGTCAACGAATTGTTAGCTCCATACGTAGCGCCCCAAATTTTCAATATAATATCTCAGAAATACGTGACACAATTCTCAGTATCAGCCTCAATTGTAATAGCAAATATAGCCAAAACACAGATAAATTTTTCAACATTTATTACATTAATTCTTTACAAAGCACAGCGGAAAACAAACACCTTTAATTACAAATTCTTTATTCTACAACACATTCTTTTATAATTTACATAAGCTATAACATCAATTCTATCTCATGCATCCAAATCCCAAAGCTATAAGTACCTACTTGTAAAACATGAGGCTAGAGATAACCCTAACCCCCAAAACTACAGGGATCAGCCATAACGGTGTAAGTGACATAAAAAGAAATACAACATGAATAAAACATAGAGGATAAAGTCATGAACAACATATATCAACAGTAACAACGAAAAGAATATGAAATAACGGTAAATAATACATGAAAACATCAAGTGAAACTAGACTAAGTGTCAAGTGTAGAAAAACAGGAAACAACATGCATAAACCAAGTCAAGAAAACACCAACTCTATATGCTGACTCTCTAATGCATACTTGTCGGATTCTATGTATCTCACTCTACATAGATTCAGTGCAAGCCCTTATCGTTCTCCACTTGACAGGGTTAAATCTTTCGCTATGCAACTAATACTACTACGATGACTACTATGAGATTTAGACATTCTGCAAGTATCGGTTCTCGCCCTTGGAATATTGGAGGCCAATACCACTCCGCAGATCATTCTGTGGCCCTTACGTCTATCGTCCCGGAAAATTAGAGATTGCCTCACTCCGCAGGTCATCCTGGAACCCTCATTGCACAAACATCCCATGAATGTTACTCTTGTCCTCGGAATACTGGAGATCAACCCCACTCTGCGGATCACTCTATGGCCCATTCGTCCATCGTCCTGGAATACTGGGAATATCTCACTTCTTGGATCATCCTGGAGTTCATAACTCACGTTTGCACTCATTTCATCATATCACCATCTAGTGCCTGTCCTTATCTTGTTATGTTAATTAATTATTAATTAGATTGCCAATCTCTTAGAGTTGGTGTACTCTACCGGGCTTAACTCAACTGAACAACAACCAGAATCTCAACCGCCGGTAGCTAAGGCCCCACTCAATCTCTAAAGACTCATAGCTCAACCATCAATTCCAAAATTTCAACAAAACTCACAAATCCATCATCAAAACGATTATATGAAGAAAACTTCTTAAATCAACAAAATCTAAATCTATATAATATACTCATAAAATTTCAGAATTCAAATAAAATATTAAATCCATTAAATAACAGAAATTCATATTTTTAAGTCGTAGAATATCACCAAAACATCAACTCCTTTGAAAACACATATAACTCTCTTAATAAGATCATAAGAATACATTTAAAACTCTATTATAAATAAAATATAACCCTCTGTAAAATACTGTAATCTGTAGTAAAAACATCATATAAAACAGTAGAGTAATAATCCATAATATCGAGAAAATAATCATTTAAAAGAAACTATGAAAATAATCAACAAAACAGCCCCAAAGAACAATTGACGGTCGACTGCTCAAGAAGGGCAGTCAACTGTCAATTAGAAATCCCGAAAATAGAAGCGCGGCGGTCGACCGTGACCTGCGACACAGCTAGTTAGGGTTTTTTTTGTGCATGTTTCGACTGATACTCGATTAAAACTTTGAAAAATCAAAATTTAACTTCCTGAGATACTCAAGTGTTACTTATACAACATATATGAGTTTATAGAACAATCAAAAACACATCAAGATACTCAAACAATTGATTTTTCACAAAAATCTTTCATAAACAGCAACTTATATGTGTGTGTGTGTGTGTGTGTGTGTGTATTCAAATACGGATTTAAGCATCAGTTTAAGCTTAAAAACTCCATCAAATAAGAGTAGTAAGATGTTTAAAACTATCTTAGAACCAAAACAATTGAAACCCAATCAAAACTCCATCAAAATTCATAAAAACCTTCGAAACAGTAAATATATATATAATGTGAATGTGTATATGAGTGTATTTGTGCATCAGTATCTTCAAGAACTCATTGTATATTTATAGTATGAAGCTTAAAACCATCTCATCAACAAAACAAATCAAAACCAATCGAAAAGCTTTGCAAAACACAAAAAACTCAATTTTCGGCCATCCCCTTCAGACCTGAATACAAAACTCTTTCCTCACTTTAAAACTCAACCTTTTTAATCCAATATCTCATCTAGCAACTCATAGCACATATGCACAACCTCTTACACTAATTTATTCATGACTATATGAAAATCTCAACATGTATCAATTAAGTTTTGTTCATCAAAACCACTCAACAGATCACATATGCATATACACACAGTAAAGATGAAGTTTTATTCACTTTTTGCAATAATCGACATACAATTCATTAAACTCGGTCAAAACATCAAGTATACAAAGGAAAACAACCTACTCATGATTTCTACTAGGTTCTTTAACAATCACAAGTCATCAAATTAGGGTTTTAGTCATCAATAGTATAGTTTCATGAAAAGATTCACTTTTTAATTCATCTACTCATCAAAATTCATTATATCTCCATACCATCATCTAACATGCTTTATAATAGATAAATCATTACATAAAACATGCTTAGAACAATAAGAAAACAAACATTTGTCACTCACCTTATTGAAGAATCAACCGAAGATAATAAAAAAATAAGAAAAATCAATCCTTTCGCAAGAAAACCAAGATCCTCGCTTTTAAACTCCAAGAAAATAATAATAAGAAATTCCTTTGTGTTGTGCAGCAAAGAGACGGCTACACCTCACCCTAAATAGGCTGGGATTTAGGGTATCTAGGGTTTTGAATAGATTTGCAAAATACCTCTTTTAAATATAACTTTACATATATAAATCCTTATACTTGGAAATTAAATAAAACCATCTTAATTGAGATTTAAAACAAGAATAATTCCTTTATTATCAGTCGGCACTATTTTGAAAACCCAGAAAAACAAAATTGCACTTTTGCCCCTCTGAGTGGCAATTTTGCAAAAAGATCCTTCTTTATCAAAACTTATAAAATAACCCAAAATTATTAAAACAAAAAGTAAAATCTTTACCTCTAAGTTGACTAGGCATCAAGCCCATCCCAAAAATCCAAAAATCTGGAGTTTTTACTCCAAGTGGTAATTTTGCACAAAAGTCCCTCTTTTTGTAATATTTGCAAATAGGTCAAATAATTATCAGAAAAATCCAGAAAATTCACAAATAATATCTAATAATAAATAATGGGTTTCCCCAAAATAATTTTTGACTTTGAACTTCCCAAGAAACTATTTGCACGTGTTCTGCACGTGTAAAAAGGTAATTTTAGAAAAATGTTTATTAAATCACCAAAAATTATTTTTATTCATTTATTAATCTTAAAAGCATTATTTAAAAATCTGGGGTATTACACCATACAACGAGTTCAACGCCTTGCTCTTCGCTCGAGTTCTGTTAATCACTTGTTAACTCCATATAACGAGTTCAGTTTCTCGCTCTCCGTTTGAGTTCCGTCAACAACTCATTAACTCCATACAACGAGTTCAACACCCTACCCTTTGCTCGAGCTACGACAACAGCTCGTTCACACAATACAATGAGTTCAATGCCATGCTCTTTGCTCGAGCTCAGTCAACAACTCGTTAACTCTATACAATGAGTTCAATGTTCCACTCTTCGCTTGAGCTCCATCAACAACTTGTTAACCCCATACAACGAGTCCAATGTCTTGATCTTCGCACAAGCTCCATCAACAATTTGTTAACTCCATACAACGAGTTCAAAGTCTTGCTCTCCACTCGAGCTCCATCAACAACTCATTAACATCATACAACGAGTTCAGTTTCCCGTTTTTTGCTCAAGCTCCATCAACAACTTGTTAACTCCATACAACGAGTTCTATGTCTTGCTCGAGCTCGAGCTCCATCAATAGCACGTTAACTCCAAACAACGAGTTCAATGCCTTACACTCTCCTCGAGCTCCATCAACAGCTCGTTAACTCCAAACAATGAGTTCAACGCCTTGTTCTCTGCACGAGCTCCAACAACAACTCGTTAAACACCAAACAACGAGTTCAATGCCTTGCTCTCCACTTGAACTCTGTCAACAGTCCGTTCATTTCTCTTTGCTCGAGCTCCATAAGCAACTCGTTAACATCATACAATAAGTTCGGTTTCCCACTCTTTGCGCAAGCTCCATCAATAACTCGTTAACTCCATACAATGAGTTCAATGCCTTACTCTCCGCTCGAGCTTCATCAACAACTTGTTAGCTCCACACAACGAGTCTAATGCCTTGCTATTCAATAGAGCTTCGTCATTGACTCGTTAACTCCATACAACGAGTTCAATGTCTTGATCTCCGCTTGCGCTCTGTGAACAGCTCGTTAACTCCATATAACGTGGACAGTGCCCCACTCTCTGTTCGAGCTTCAACAAAAAATCATTAGCATCATACAATGAGTTAGATGCCCCACTCTACGTTCAAGCTCCATCAATAACTTGTTAGCTCCATACAACGTGTGAAATGCCTAGCTATTCGCTCGAGCTCCGTCAATGACTCGTTAACTCCATACAATGAGTTTAATGCCTTGCTCTCCGCTTAAGCTCAGTCAACAGCTCGTTAACTTTATACAACGAGTTCAATGCATTTCTCTCCATTTTGGCTCCATCAACAACTGTCACGCCCCTTTTCCCAAAAAGAAATACAGAATACGGATACGTGACTAAGTTCAGCGAATGATTTTCATCATCCATAAGCTGTCAGGAATCTTTACAACATTTCACAGGTTATAATCAGAGTCGGAAACAAGAAAAGTCAACCAAACATGCATATATGAATCAAAATACCAACAGGATTCACTTGAAACCAAAATATTATAATCTCAAATAAATCAAATCTGGACAAGTCAATATTCTGGGTCACATTACCCAATACAAATCATCCAAGTAGCAAAATACAATTGTTCAAAATAAGCAACAATAAATAATAATAGCAAAACTCCGGCAGCTAGTATCTCATGTCACCAAGTCTATCTGGCAACTGGTCTCCAAAATCTGCAATTTAATAAATTGCAGGAAGAGGAAAAAGAAAACAAATTTTCGTCAATGCAAGTTACCGGGCCACTTGTAGTGCAGGATACTAGTAATGGGAAAGAATAACAAATAGCATGGAATAGGTATGATAACAAAATAGAACAACTAGCATGAATCATGAACAAAATCAAGTAATGTGATATGCAACAGGGTACATGTAACATGTAACAAATGTCAAGTATCATGCAAGCAGGTAAACAGGTAATAGGTGAACAGGTAAACAGGTAGCATGTACAAGTAATCATGTATGTCAAGTCTTGTATTATTACTATCTAGCTAGCACTTCATGCACCCCAGGTTTTTATCACATGGTTGCTACATACATGCAAATTTCGTTTAGGCCTAGTGGTGGGTTTCTATAGGGTCGTGTACTCAGGCGTCAAGTCAAGTAACAAGTAACAAGTAAACAGGCACGAATCACATAGTGAAATCGTGGCAACAGAAACAAGCATGAATCATGTAGTCATGAAATATGGCAATAGGTAATAACAGACATGAATCATGTAATCATGAAACATGGCAATATAATAATAACATGCATGAATCATGTAATCGTGAGTTCATGGCAGAATATAATAATAACATGCATGAATCATATAATCGTGAGTTTATGGCATAATATAATAATAAGAGGCATGAATCATGTAATCATGAAACATGGCAATAGATAATGGGATCACAAGTCCCCCTTCTGAGTACATATACATATATTGTCCACTACTAAGTTCTTTCCCTTAACCCCGGCTTGATTATTTGTTATTATTATTAAACAGGCACGTACATGTCACAAAACGAAACAAGAATAACATGGCATGAACAAGCAGCAGGTACAGAATGAAAAATAAACATGTACAGGTGATAAACAACACATAACAGGGTAGGGCAACGAAAATTCTAGTTCAGGACAGTAAGACAGTACTGCACCAAATCTAGAATTCCCGTTGCTACAAACATGCAAATCTAAATCCGTTAGAAAAATCTGAAAAGTAGACTTCCGGCCGAATTCAGAGAATATACATAAGTCATATAGTGTTTCACAAAAACATGATTCAAAACTGAATTGAAATCAGAAAACGTATTCAGCTAGAAATCAGAAGATTGTATTCAAAGTCAGGAAAACAGCATGAAAACTCATTAATTAAATCCATGAACAATCTGGGGTATTCCCCTATATGTTAAGTAACAGAAAATAAAGTTTTATAATTTTCCAACCTATATAGAGTAGTCAAGTAAAATCAGAAAACAGAAAGACACGACAGTTTTGTAAATCTGGAGTCATAAACACTGCAGTACGAAAACAGCAATATCTCACAAACCATAAGTCTAAATCCAAATCCGCCAAAAGGGTGATAAAATAGACACAGTAGGCTAACTTTCATATTCACAAATATTGTACAAACAGCAAGTAGAATTAGGTTGAAAATCAGGTTCTTTACTGAACAGAAAGAAAAATCTGCTAGTATAGTAGTTGTTTACAAGTATAGAATAGTTTGTAAAACTCATCAAATAAATCCACAAAATTTCAGGGTTAATCCCAATCAAGTCTAGTTGTACTGTGCAAAATATTGGATCAAAATAATACTTTTAACATCATGATAAAAATAGATTACTTTTCAAAATTCATAGAAAACAAAATCTGGAAATCTCTCTACACCTCTGTAGTAAAATAGACATAACTCACAACTCGTAAAACGAAACTAAGATCTGTCAGAAGGGTTGGAAAGTAGACAGAATCCTCTACAAATCTATTCACAAATAAAATTCATATACTGACCTTAATAGCATCTAAAATACTGATTAAAAGAAAAGTAACAGAAAATACATAATTATTCTTCAAACATAAAATCATCTAGTTCATGTAAAACTCATCCAAATCAAACCAAATATGAAATATAGTGTACTAGA
Organism: Hemerocallis citrina; assembly: GCA_017893485.1. Taxonomy (NCBI): domain Eukaryota; kingdom Viridiplantae; phylum Streptophyta; class Magnoliopsida; order Asparagales; family Asphodelaceae; genus Hemerocallis; species Hemerocallis citrina. The sequence continues at coordinate 260,141,270 of CM030362.1, read as the reverse complement.
TGTCCAAACAACATGGTATAGGGTGTTTTGCAAGTCCACGACAAGTTATAGCACAAGTAACACATCAAGCACACGATATCACAAAATAGCATGCACGTATACATCCAAAAGTGGTCATCCCTAGTTGTTTCATGTCATGTATGTTGTGAGGCAAATATGGCTCATCTAATATCAAATGAATCCAAATCCTTCGCTCGAATCAACACAATAGAGACAATATGTAACAGAGGATTCACACACGAATTGTCTCTAGAACACAACTATACTACAGGCGGTATTTAGTACTTGTATTACACAAAGAAAAGAATACAAGTTACTTGCTTTATAGACGATGACGGAAACGGCGATGCAAAGAGAATAACAGGAACAGATTCCTGGGCAACGAACCAACAACATGAACGGGCGAACACAAAAAAGATCACGAACACAAGGAACAACCGATTGCGGACACGATCAGACGGATCTCAATGATCAAGAGGACGGTCAAGATGATCGAACGGCTAGATCCAAGAGCTGACGATGATCACGATCATATCAGACGGTCTAGATCTCCCTGATGATGAAGATAATGATGATGATCAAGATCAATCTACGATTGGACGGCTAGATCAAGAGATCATGATGATCAAGATCGGACGGCTCGCAACCAAAGATGATCAAAAGGACATCGACGGCCCACAATACACTTGATCAAACTTGATCAAAACAGCAAACACTTCCATGGCTGTGGCTCAGCTCGGCTGCGACGAACGGAAGTGTTGGATCATGTAGGCAAGGCAAATAACACTAGAAGGGGGGTGAATAGTGTTGTATAAAAATAAGTAAGAAATTGAACTTTTCGTTCAGTTAAGTCGACTGAAAAGAGATATCCAGTCGACTGAAGCGTCAGATTAGAAGAGTATTTTACTGAGAGTACGAGTCTGACCAGTCGACTTATAGCGGAAACCGGTCGACTTGCTAGACAAGTTTTTGAACTAAAACTTAACAAAATTGAGATTGCAAGTGAAGAAAATACAACCACAGAGAGAGTCAACCATAGAGAACACAGCGATGTATCCTGGTTCGGTCCTCCCGGCCTACATCCAGTCCCCAAACAACCCACTTGAGATTTTCCACTATTCTTAAAAAAGTACAAGAATACCCTACGGCGTTTGACAACAACTATGTTAAACCCGTAGACCTCTCTCACCACTAGAGAGAGCAAACCCACTCTACACCCTAGAGTGAAAAACCGACTCTACAACCAAGAGTCCTACTCTCCAACCGAGAGGACCACTTTCACAACCCGAGAGTGAAAACAATAACAAAAAGAGTTACAATAACCTATAGCCTTATTTGTGATTTGTAATTTTGTATGGTGGCTATTAGGTTAACTTCTGAAATCAGTCTAAAACGAATTTGATGTTATACTAGACTGATTTTCAGAGAACCAAGACTTAGAGAATATGTATGCCTTTTAAAAAGCTTGTTCTTCTCAAAAACAAAAAGCTTGAAACTTAAGAAAATGCATGGAACCTTTTCATGGTGATTCCTATACTCTATTTATAGAGAGGAATCAGAGGGGCGTTATAAAACAGTTCCCAAAACCGTATTAAAACGGATAAAAAATCATTTGAATTTAAAAAACAAGTTTTTAAATTCAGAATACTGTCGAAACGACTTGAACAGTCGACTGGGTTGCCATAATGAGTCGACTGGTCAAAGCTTGTATGAGTTCAGACAATTTCGTACTAAGATAGTCGACTGGTTCCAAAGAACGGTCCACTAGTATTCAACATCTGAATTTATTCAAGCTTGTTTCGACCTTTTAACTTTGTAAAACACTCAATTATTAAAAGATATGTGTGAGTGTGTGTGTGACAAGGTTATTACAAGTTCCTAAGACTCAATGAATAAAAATTACAATTGTTTACACGACACTTTATACAAAACATTTGAAGCACTTGAGTCTTGTCTTGAACTTGAGTCTTTGACTTGAGCTTGAGCCATTGTCTTTATGTCTTGAAGCTTGCTTGATCAAATGTGACTTGAACTTAAATCTTTGTAGTTTGATCGATTCTCTTGAAAGCTTCATTGGATCAACTTTGCCTTTGTGTATTACACCATGGTATTTGTCTTTGATACATTCTGCAATATATATAGGTGGTAGCACAACTTTGCGTTGTGTTGTAGTCATTAAAACCAAGAATCAATAGGAAGCGGCCTGAGGATGGTGACAGGAGGTCGCGATGGTGGTGGGCACGGTAGCGGGGCAAGGGGGCGCACGAGGCTACAGTGGGTGGCTGTGCAGGTGTTGCGGTCGCTGCTGTCAGGAGGGAGACAGCGCACAGGGTGAACATCGGGGTTACTGCAGGGGCTGCCGGTGATTGGAACTGCACGGCGACGCTGGTTGAGCGGCTGGCTGGCATCGCTCGGGAGAAGCATAGGGCGATTGTGTCGCGGCTGCTGGCTGCAGACGGGCTGGCTGAGGAACGTTGTTGATGGTGCGATTGAGGGGTGGACGGGAGAGAGAGAGATGAGGGAGAGAGGAAGACGATGGAGCAGGAGTGCACAAGGTTGGCGGCTGGGTAAAGAAGATGAACAGAAATGTACATGATGTATATATAGGCAGATGGATATTAGGGTTAACGGGAGTATGCGGGTATTAGGTTTAACAGGTAGAGTATTTGGGTATTGGTATCCAATAGATTAGGGGTTTTAAAAATTCAATAGAAAAATAAAATAACATAAAAATATTATTTATAATAAAAATGTAATTGACATTACAAAATAGAATTTATTTAAAATACTACAAATACAGTTAGTAAATAAAAGTGAATTTTTAATAACCAGTCAAAAATATCAATAATAATAATAATACTAATGACAATAATAAGAAGAAGAAAATGATAAAATAATAATGGTAATAATAATAACAGAAATAATAATAATAAGAGTAATAATAACAAAAAATATGAATTGTGTTACAATATAAAAATCATAGAAATAGTTACAAATAAAATTATTGATCGAAAACAGATTTTAATAAGAGATCCAATAGTACAATTTGACAAAGAATTTGAAAGCGGTAAAAATAATTTACGAAAATTTTAAGTACTAAAAATACACAGAAAATGTGTATTTACGAAAACAGGGGTTACAACAACTCGTTAGCTCCACACAACGAATCTAATGCCTTGATATTCGCTCAAGTTCCATCAACGACTCATTAACTCCATACAATAAGTTCAATGTCTTGCTCTCCACTCGAGCTCAATCAACAACTCGTTAACTCTATAAAACGAGTTCAATGTCCTGCTCTTCGCTTGGCTCCATCAATAACTTGTTAACTTCATACAATGAGTCCAATGCCTTGCTATTCGCTCGAGCTCCATCAACGACTTGTTAACTCCATACAATGAGTTCAATGTCTTGCTCTTCGCTTGCGCTCCGTCAAGAACACGTTAACTCCATATAACGAGTTCAGTGCCCCGCTCTTCGTTTGAGCTCCAACAATAACTCGTTAGTATCATACAACGAATTCAATGCCCCACTCTTCACCCGAGCTCCATCAACAACTTGTTAACTCCTACAATGAGTTCAACGCCCTTCTCTTCGCTCGCACTCCGTCAATATCTCGTTAACTCCATACAACGAGTTCACTGCCATGCTCTTTGCTCGAGCTCCATCAATCACTCGTTAGCTCCATAAAACGAGTTCAACACCTTGTTCTTTGCTTAAGCTCCATCAATGACTCGTTAGCTCCATACAATGAGTTCAATGCCTTACTCTTCCCTCGAGCTCCGTCAAAAATAACTCGTTAGCTCCATATAACAAGTTCGATGCCATGCTTGAGCTTGAGCTCCGTCAATGACTCATTAACTCCATACAAAAAGTTCAATATCTTGATCTTCGCTTGAGCTCTATCAACAACTCGTTGATATCATACAACGAGCTCAGTGCCTTGCTCTCCGCTGAAGCTCCACCAATAATTCGTTAACTCCATACAACGAGTTCAACACCCTGCTTTTCACTCGAGTCCTTCCAACAACCCCTTATCTTCTTGCAATAGGCTTGGCATCCAACACCGGCCCAAAGTTGTCTCTACCAACTTGCTGAGTGCAAAAGTCAAGTTCAAACGCTCAAATCCATCTAAGAGTTACCTCTACACACTTTCTGGTCGCAAACATCAAGTTCAATATCATTTTCATCTAAGAGTTGCCTCTGCTAACTTGTTGGATGCAAACAGCAAGTTCAAACGTCAAACTCCGTCTCAGAGTTGTCTCTATAAACTTGTTGGATCAAACAACAAGCTCTACGTTCAAGTCCATCTTAGAGTTGCCTCTCCAAACTTACTGGGCGCAAACAACAAGTTCAAACATCCAACTTCATCTCAAAGTTGCCTATACAAACTTGCTGAGCGCAAATAGCAAGTTCAAACGTCCAACTTTGTTTCAGAGTTATCTCTACAAACTTGTTGTGCGCAAACAGCAAATTCAAACATCCAACTCCATCTCAGAGTTTTCTCTATAAATGTGCTAGGTGCAAACAACAATTTCAAATGTCCAACTCCATCTCAGTGTTTTCTTTATAAACTTAATGGACGCAAATAGCAAGCTCAACGTTCAACCTCGTCATAGAGTTGCCTTTACAAGCCTACTGGGCGCAAACAGTATGTTCAAACGTCCAAATCCATCTCAGTGTTGTCTCTATAAACTTGCTGAACGCAAATGGCGAGCTCAACGTTCAACCCCGTTATAGAATTGCCTTTACAAGCTTGTTGGGCTCAAACAACAAGCATTACGTCCGAATCTGTTTCAAAGTTGCCTCTACAAACTTGTTGTGCACAAACAACAAGTTCAAACATCCAACTCTGTCTCAGAGTTTTCTCTACAAACTTGCTGGGTGCAAATAACAAGTTCAAATGTCTAACTCCGTCTCAGAGTTGCCTCAACAGACTTGTTGGGATTAAATAGCGAATTCGGAGTCTGACTGCCTCAAAATTTTCTCATACAACCGCTCTTCTAGGTCAGCCACATACACAAGATCCAACGGTTAAAGCACTCAGCTCCCAGACTAACGAAACACTCATCCAACAACGAAACGCTCAATCGACAAAACAAGCCAACAACACAGTGCTTGGTCGGCGGAAGAGCAGTTTGATGAAACGAATGATGGAATGCTTGATCAACGAAGCAAGCAAACAACACTTATTGGCAAAAGGGCCATTCGATGAGGTAGATCACTCAACAAACACTTGGTGAGCAAAAACTCAAGGAATCTCCAAACCAAATCCGATGTCACCCGAGAAGATCACCAACTTGTTAAACTCGTACATAACCCTAGGTCAGCTACAACCAAGGTGGAGTTCAATCCAAACTTGAACTTGACGTTGCTCCAAAGTTACCCAAATCCAACTCGGCAAAACAAGTTGACAAGCACAAGAAGCCATGCTTACCAAAAAGATTCTATTGATCTATAAACCAAGGTTTATAAAATGAATTTTGTGTGTATATATGATTCCATGCATGCATAAAGAATGAAATGATGCCCTGAAGCAAAGCAGCAAATCTCCCTAACTCCTTGGACCTCAAACTCCAATTCAACTATGGCTCCAAGATCAATAAAAAATTCAACTCAGCATCAAACTTCTAACTTGAATACTTGACCAAAAGCTTCAACTCAACATCAAGCTTGTAACTTGGCCCCAACTCCAAATCGACAGATGCTCTCGAAGTCAGCCACAATCCGAACTCTACAAGGGCTTTGGAACCGATGAAGGGTCAAGTCGACAGTACCCCGAAGTTGGTCGAGCCCAACTTAGAAAAACTCTGAACCTCGTCGCAAACCCAACCCTACAAAGCTCAAGGAGTTGGTCGCCAATCCCTTGGTTACCAAATTGTTGGTCAACGAAGTTGATGCTCGGGTTGGACGACATAAGATGATCGCCAAAACCTTTGCTCGCTGAAACCAACAACAAGCTCCTAAGTCGGCAAGCACAAAAGCTTGGTCGACGAGATGGTTAGTCGTCGAAGGTTTGATGATGAGAACTAGGTTGATGAGTCAGTAGGTGGGGCAACGAGGAGCTAGGGCGACAAAGGAGGTTGGTCGTCAATGCTCGAGTGGTCGCCAAAAGCACTGGTCGACGATATAAGTTGGTTGCCAAAGCTCGAGTGGTCACCAAAATTCTTGCTCGATGAGGGTTCAGTAATGAGAACTAGGTTGACGAGGCATGAGGTGGGGCGACGAGGCAGTAGGGGGGGCGACGAAGGAGGTTGGTGTTAGTGTATGCCCTAGAGGCCAGTTGTGTATTGACATTACTAGTTTATATTGTATCATGATATTTATTTCATATATGAGGCATTTCATTTATTGTGTTTTTTTATTGTGAAATGAACATAATAAAGTCTTTAGAATAGTAGGTTCAATATCATGGGATATCAAGTGCAAGACTTGATTGCAAGATCCTTTTGATTGTAATCAGAACAGGATTCTTAAATATTCCTAGTCAAATATTATTGTAAATTAGGACAACAATAATACATAGAGGCTAGTATGTGCGTAGACTGATGACCATATCTCACTGGTCATGAACATGAGATATCAAGTCTTTACATGGGTACATATTAGAGTAATAATGTACTGGACTGACCCACGATGAGAATGCTGTATGGATCGTTACGTGAGTGTCATAAGCAGTTTTCACAGTGACCATGGTGTATGTAGTCCTTTGACTTGAAGTCACCACGGTTCTCTACATGAGAAGTTATACATTTTAATGTCGTCAAACATTTCCTGTAATAAGGTGATTATAAAGTCGACTAGTAGATATACTACAAATCATGCGGAGGGATGTGAGTGACTTAGATAGGATTTGTCCCTCTTACATAACAGGAGCAATATCTATGGGCCCCTTGATTGAGTGAGTGCAAAATGTATGACCGTGCTCAAATGAGTCAATATGAGATACTGAGCTCATTTGTTTTAGTAAGTCTACTCGGACATCAAGAAACCAAAGATTGAACTATACAAGGGTGACATGTTCTATGTCTTGTGGTCAATTAAGATATCTAGACAAAGGGACTAAACTACATGGTAACATTGGTCACGGATAGGTTATGTCTAATCACTGACATTCTCGTTACTTGAGTAACAGTGATGTAATGCTAGATACCGCTCACTATTTATAATACTAGAATATGATTTTCGTATTACTATCAACATAATGGGAACCTACAGGGTCACACACTTAGAATGGATCAAAATTGAGATTTAAATTCATAAAATGAATTTAATTGGGGATCCAAGTAAGACTTGGACTCCTTACATTAGTTGGACATTTAATTAGATTAAATGGGCTAACTAAAGTTCAAAGGCCCACACACGAATCTGAACCAGGTCAAATTGTGAGTCCAACTGCCTCATTGCTCTCTTAGGATTGATTTCTGCACCTATATATATGATATGTATCTGTAGTGAAGTGACATATGAGAAAACCCTAGCAGTCACAGAAATTGTGTGTGAGAGAGATTGTGAGGAACATCCCCTTCCCGCAGCTAACACCGCGGCGTGAGGAAAAGCTTGATTTGATCCGTTCATGTGGATACCGTAGAGGCACGCAATATTGTAGTTCTGTGATCGGCATACTGTGGAGACAGTAGATCCATCTTCAAGGTATAACTCCTAAACATGATTTATGGTTTTTGCATGGATCCATGACTAGGTTTCGATATTTTTTTTGTAATTTTTCGCTATGTATTTAATATGAGATTACCCTCGAAACCTAACATTTGGTCGTCGATGCTCGAGTGGTCGCCAAAAGCACTCGTTGACGACTAAAGTTGGTCACTAAATGTTAAAATTCTTGCTCGGTGAAGAAGATGGAGAAGAAGGTCGACGAGGCAGTAGCTTGCTCGATGAGGCTCTCAGTAGGTCGGAAAGCTCTCGGTAGGCCAAAAATCGCGCCTTAGGTCACCAAAACTGTCAGGCGACCAAGTAGGAGCTCATGCTAATAGAGGACCATCAGATCGCCTAGAAGATTGAGCACGTGCGAGATGGACATACGCAATTGAGCCATGTCACCCGCATCATCCCAGCCATTCCCGCTCCGCTCCTCAACCATCGAATCACTCAAAAATGCGAGCCCTGCTTTGATGGATGCACCTATCATGCCCCGCTTCTCGTTATACGGAAACACATGTACGTAACTGAGGCCTAGCGAATGATATAAGTATAACAACTCATATCATCCATAAGCTGTACAATACCAGTAAGCTCAATAATACAATAATAATCACATGAATAAGAATATAATACAATAACTAATATCTGGGATACAAGAACTTACAGAAAGAGTCCAAGAATGTACAATGCAGTAAACAATTGTCGAGATCCTTCAATATCCCATCACATGTACCTGTATAAACATTAACTCAAAGAAATATGGAGGGAGTACCCATTAGAGCAAGCTATGAGCGCAAGTAGTAGCAAGCAGTTAAACAATAAAATGCCGACATAACAAGAACAATAAATTGGAACGATATCAGGGTCAATAAACAACAGACGATAACATGATCAGTAGTGAGAGAGTTGGCAACATTAATCGATAATGCAATGATCGATAAACAATAATCGATAATGCAATGATTGGTAATCAATGTTCAATAATCAATGATCGATAAACAATAGACAATGATCAAAATGCAAGTGTTGATGCTCAATGTTATTCTTATATCTATCAGTCTTTTATTCATCTATCTAATGACGCAATCATGTGTCTCATACCACAAGTTCGGGTTCATGAAATCAAGTGAACATTTCAAGTATAGTGGTGAATCTACTCGACAATAGTAATCAATAATCAATAAACAGTAATCGGTAAACGATACAGTACACGATAGTTGGGATAGTGTAGTCAGTAATCCGCAATCATCGATAAAACAGTAATCAATATTAGTAATCAATACGGGAAACACGGGCCCTTTCTCCGAGTATAGTCTCCAATAATGTCCACTACTAAGTCGTTTCCTTTACCCTGGCTTATCATTATTTTATTAAAATGAATCATGCATATGCAATCAATGGAACAGTGTCAAGAAACGGTATCAATGACTATGCAATGAATGATATGTAGTACAATTCATAGATGCAAAGTTTAACACATTTATATTTAAAAGCATGAAAATACAATTCTGGATAGCAATACGTTGCTATACAAAAACCAAATTTTCTGTTGTTACGGGAAAGCAAATTAGGTTATGTCAGAGATTCTACAAACTAGACTCCCTACCGATTCCAACGCATATTCACATGATTTGTTTTGGTTACAGTAACTATGTCTACTAGTTGATTCTTTATGAGTCTACTGTTCAGGCAGCAACTCAGTATCAAGTTATTATATGTATAATTCAACTAAAAACTTAACTAAAATTCTTACAAAAATTATAGTTCCTAACTTTGTTCATTAATATTCTTGCAATTTTTAGGTCTTAACTCTTACGTTAACCTACTGTTTCAATTAGTTGAATAAGGCAATGTAACTATAAAATAGCGAATCTGGAATAACGATAGTATAGTGGTAGAATCTAAATATTTTACAATCTATAAGTCGGATTGAGAACCTGTCAGATGTTCCGAATTCTAGACAATGTGTGCTACAATTTCTATTTAATAAGTTCTAGATAATATCATCAGTAACTAGGTCGTATCCTCACTCCAAGTTGGAGCAAACAACAAGCCAAAACATACATGCTGAATTTTTTTTTAACGGTTTCATTTGCAAGCATATAGTTTTATGGTTAAAAATGAACATACATCTACATCTAGAAATCAGTATGGTTCTTATTATTCACATGACGAACATTAGCACTTCAACGATGTTAAACTATAACTATACGATCATATGCAAGCACAATTCATTCAAATCACTCTTTCTTTTATAATTTCATGCTTTTAGTTTGTGTTTGTGTAACATATACATATATAAATGATTTCTCATGTATTTCTATGATTTTGGGTTGATGAAAGTCGAATGGAATGATGAACGATGAACGATGTATAGATTCGAATTCAAACAATATATGACGACAACGAGTAGATTAATAACATGGATACAAAGATGAGACTACTTGCGAAGATTAAGAAGATGCTTGCACAAGAACAAAAAGATTGTATAGGTGTGCCTGCCTTGATCAATGACGATTTCATCAACGGAAGGAAAAGAACGGCGGTGGTAGCAACTAAGCGACAATGGCAGCATACATAATGGCACGAATCACGATGATCACGAGCAAAAGTAACCATGACAATGAGAAGGCAACAACGGAGCGAGGCCCAGTCGTGGTTGGTGGTCGTCGGTGGCGGGAGAGCAGTGGTAATCGAGTTGCAGTCGGCGATGGCAGCAAGCAGCATCGTGATGGTGGGGCTGTGGGTGCGCTAAGTTCAGTCGGTGGTGGAGACAGGGGGTTAGGAGGAGCTGCGAGGAGGATGAGCAACGGGTGTTGTGGGCTTCAGGGTTGATCGGTGGTGATGGCAGGGGAGACAGTGGCAGTCGGTGGCATGGTGACGGAGCAACAAGGGAGAGAGGGTCGGGAGCGCTCGGGTGGTGATGGGTCTGGAGGTCGACGGTTGTAGTGGTGCTGTGGTGGAGGTGCTTGATGTTGCAGTCAACTGGTGGTGGAAGCGAGAAGGGTTGCAGTTGACAACGAGAGGCTTCGGGTGCTGCGGTGGTAATCGATGGTGGAGGAGCAGGGCATTGGGATTGATGGTGGTGGCTACGGTGGGTGGTTGCAGTGTAGGGAGACAGTGAGGTGGTCAGGAGGTATGGAGGTGAACTGGAGCTGTGAATGGGTTTCGAGATGGGTTGTAGTAGGAAGAAGTCATTAAGAAAGGGGGAGGTGATTAGTAGATAATTAATTAAGAGGTTAATGAAGATGAATAGTTAGGATTTAAATTTGGGATTTAGTGGCTAATTAATTGAGATATTGGGGTGATCAGTATGAATGTGAGGAGTGGGGATTGTTGGCTGTTATGTTTGTTTTGATTTTGATTGGGTTGGGCTTCATTAAAAAAATATAATAATAATAATAATAATAATAATAATAATAATAATAATAATAATAATAATAATAATAATAATATAGGATTTGCTCAATTTAAACTTTGGTTTGGGGTAAGAATTGAGTTGGGCTCACAATAAAATAAGGAATTAAATAATTATAGGATGTGCTAGGATAAATGAAAAAATTGCAATTAAAAATAGGATGAGCTTAGCTAAATAAGTTACAAAATGGATTGGGTTCAATTTAAACTTTGGATTGGGTTGGGCTTCATTTGATTGCAATTAATAAATCAAATGATATTTTATAGAATGGGTTTCAAATTAATTAAAATAATCAAATAATAACAATAGATTTGGTTTGGGTTAATATATATTTAATCAAATAAGAAAAGAAACAAACTTCTAGAATGAAATAAGATTTGTGTTAAAATATACAATTGTTTGAAAATAACTACAAATACATTTGATGTTTAGAAAGTACTTTACTAAAAAATTCAAGATGAATAAAAAAAATGAATTTAAGAGCGGAAAAGAATTTATAAAGAATTGAAATACAGAAATACACAGAAAATACATATAGACGGAAACGGGGGTTACAGTACCAGATCTCGCCACGTCGCCTCCGGTCTCCCGCGTGCTTCTTAGCTGTTCGTTTCACTCAGTGCGTGAGCCCTTCATGATGGACGCGCACGATTAAGCCACGTATCACAACAACACCATCACGACAGTCCAATCTTATCAGCGCGCAAGCCTAAGCGTGATCAACGCGCTAGATTGCTCCAAAAGACGTGTCAGGTATGATAATTCAATAAAAATTCTCAAAAAATCAATTAAAATTTAAAATTGGGACAATTAATTAAAAATTCTAAAAAACAATTATTAATATAGGAAAAATTATTAAAAATCCGAAAAAATTATGGGAAACTCCAGAAAATTCAGAAAAAGTTCAGGAAAATATTCGTCACCTCCAAAAGCTTTCAATAAGTTCCAGGAATCTGCAATTGTCCCTGAAGCCAAGACAGTGCCCCCAGAACTCCGAAACAAGGCAAACTACTTACCGAAAGCCAAGAAAATTGTCTCTGGGAGTGTGTGTGTGTGTGTGTGTTTGGGGGAGGGGGGGCTTATGATAAAGGTAAAAGTGACAACAAATTAGGGGCGTACGATTCCAGCACAGATCTTAAAGCTTCTCCAGGCATATTAAAAGTAACGGGGCTCTCCAACAAGTTTGGGCCTTCTTTAGTCTCATTAACAAAACATTTGCCGCTTTCAAGTCCATTAAAACCGACTGGGCTCACCAAGAGAGACACCCATCCCATGAAGGCTGTAAGTCAAATTTCTTGTCCCCATCAAAAGAGTAACCGATTTTATCTCATAAGGTGGTGAATCAAGATAATATAACATATTTATATCAATCTCATAACTGTTTATCAGGACTATAAATACCATCTTACCTTCCCCAGTCAGAAGGTAATCAAAAATTTCTCTCTCAAACTCTCTTTCTTTCTCTGATTCTGACTTAAGCGTCCGAGGGTCTGTCTCCACGGTTAACCCCGATTTTTCAAGTTTTTTACAGGCCCATCGGCCGCGTCAGCAACCGTCAGATTCAGATCAATGTGCTCTTTCAACAATCCAGATCCAATCTCAGAAGCTCTAACCACTTTTTACGGCAACGATCAAATGTTAGATTTTTTGTAGTTTCCTTCAAAATATAAACTCTATCTATTTTCTCCCACACCCAAATAAGCTGCAATAAGGATCACTCTAGGTGACGGGTATACTCCTTTAGATTGCACAAATCGATTTGGTCGATGTATATTTTCTAGTATACTGTACATTTTTTTTTAAAAAATAACTAATTACGTTTCACAAACACGAAAAAGAAATCTTTGTGTAACAGGGCGAAAAAAAGTTGTCCTTACTATTAGCATTATTAGCATTACTAGTATTTTTCACGTGCGATGCATGTTTTGATAAGAATTGGAGGATTGTCACGTGCGATTTACGTGTTAAGAAATAGTTTTGGAGTTGGACGTGAGTAAAAATATTTTGAAGAAAAAACTACAATTTGTACGTGCAATGCACGTGTTTATAGGTAGAATTTGAGTTGTATGTGCAACATATTACATATGTGTATGTTTAGTGTTAAAAAAATATTGTAAAATTGTTTTGCACATGCATTGCACGTTTTAAATATGTGGTTTTTTAAAATTTATTTATTTTTGTTGTAATTAATGGGAGAGTTGGAGTTGTACGTGCAACGCACGGGTTTGTATGTTAACAACATTACAACTCCAACTCTCCCATTATAATATTAGAGATTAGAGAATTAGAGAATTATGTACACACTAGTAATTTACACGTGCAATGCACGTTTTTATAATTTCAAAAAATAAAAATAAAAACTCTGACGTAAGAAGGATTTGAACCAAAAACCTTCTTTATATTAGTTATGTACACATGTAGGTAGACTGACAAAATGACACTAAGGCCTTCTCCCATTATGATATTAGAGATGTAGTTTAAAAAAATGTACTATTCATCTCTAAAAAATGAAGCAACTATTTGATTTTTTATATTCTTAAAAATGAAAAATGCTACACATAAATTGTTTTCTGTCCCAAACTTATATTGATGTTGTCTTTTAGTGATTATTAGGTCTTACTTATGAGTAATGCTAGAGCCACTATCAATTTCACTACATTTCTCTTCACTATCTTAGGTGGCACACTCCAATAGGTAGGGAATGATAGAGTAGGTGGGAGAACTCTCGAATAGGAATATGCCACCTAAGGTAGTGAAGGAAATGGTAGTGAAATTGGTAGTGGCTAAAACATTACTCAAACCAATATATGTATAGCATATCTCCTTAAAATTATAGTGAGAAAAAAAAGAGAGAAATGAAACCAAACTGAAATCGAAACTTGGCGCACGATAGAAATTGTCAGACCCGGAAGTCCGACGGCTATCTATTCAAAACCCCCACAAAAAGAGTAAAAAACCACCAAATTCCAAATCTGCAGTCAATTCCCCCTTCTTCATTCTTTCAATCTAGGGTTTCCAACAACACCAGATCCCTCTCGAAAAATTACCGTCGGATCTGAAGTATTCGGATCGGTTCGAGTGCTCTCCTGATCCGTTCCTCAAATGGCTCTTTCGGGGATGAGGGGGCTCTCCGTCTTCATCAGCGATGTCCGGAATTGCCAGAACAAGGAGCAGGAGCGGGTGAGGGTCGATAAGGAGCTCGGCAACATCCGAAACCGCTTCAAGAACGAGAAGGTTTGTTGGTGCTTTAAACTTCGTGTCCCTGTTCTTTGATGTAATTACTCAATCTGTGTGTCATACTATTTGAGTTTGGGGAAATCATGAAGTCAAAAAACCCGGCGTCGTCTGTCTCCTGGCAAGAACACAATTGCTTTCGTGAAGTCTCTTTATTTGAAATTAACCAAAGTAACTTTTCATTTACAATGGTGCGTTTAGCTTTTCAAAAAAAAAGGGCATTTATAATTTTGAAGTTAAAACATTATTCTTTCGGACAGTACTTTTCACTATTCAGCCAAAACACTTTTCGGTCACAGCAAATTCCAAACAGAGCCGTAGGTGCTTTGAGAAAAATGCTGAAAATAGTAATTTTAGAAAACGTACTCTTGATTAGATACACTTTTAATTAAGTTTGTCAAACACCTATTTTGTGTCTAAAAGAGGTAAAGAGGTTTGAGACCCATAAGCACCCTCCAAAAGCAATGCCATACGGAGCCTAAAAGTATTTGGTAGTTAACTAGATATTGCGACTTTTGACTAGGTCACTTGTTGTTGCATGTATTTGTGGGAGTATTTGTTGTATAACTAGTTTTGCCTGTGGGCACGTGCCTACGACACGTCTTCAGAATGATACATCATATGAAAGCCTTGTAAACAGTAAATCAACAATTATGTAGCTCAAGTTTGAATAGTATGACAATAATTAGTTGTAAATAAAAGTCCATGATTCCATGTATATATAGAGAGAGAGAGAGGGAGAGAGAGAGAAATAATTAAATAAATAAAGGAGTTGTTTTGGGGGAATTTGAATTTCAGTTTTGGGGGAAAACTTTTAGGGGAAAAAATGTGTTTTGTGATGCTAGATCCGGGCCTTTGATTTTGGGGGAATTGAAGTAGAGCCACTTGATAGCTTTCTTTGTATTTTATTATATAGATATTGTATTCTTCGAGCTGACCCCTTCACACTTCAATCACGAGTTTCATCAGGTTGCAATTATGGGAGGTTGTTATGCCGCACATAGCTGCAATGACATACATGCAATGACATACATACAGTGTTTCCATTTGGCCTAATGTAATTGAATCAAATTTAGTTTAGAAAGATTGTCCTTTTTTTGTTTTGTTTACTCACTTGACGTTAGTATGATCAGTGGTGCAAATGTGTTCAACCTGATAGTCAATTGAATTTGGACACCAGAGGCTTGCTTGAGTTAATCGGGTTGATGTTGATGCCTGCTTCTTTATTCTTTGACAGGGTTTGTCCCATCACGACAAAAAGAAGTATGTTTGGAAGATGCTTTACATTTACATGCTGGGTTATGATGTTGATTTTGGTCATTTGGAAGCCATTTCTCTGATATCTGCACCAAAGTATCCTGAAAAGCAGGTATGTTTAAATGTTGAATTTCTTAGTACACTAACCAGGATTATTTATTACTCATTGGAGACAATTTACTTTCTGCATTTCTGTGTGGGCACTATTTTGTGCATCGGCAGTCTAGTGCCTTTATGTGTTTTAATATTACTTGCCATTTCGTGTGGCAATTTATCCTTTTCTAGTTTTTCTCTTCGAGTTCTTTTATATGTACATGGTTTGCCTGCATGCTTTCAGTGGGATATTAATGGAGTTTGAATGACCTATCAACCATTTAGTGTGTTTCTATATTCACTCAAACACTTTCCCTTTGGTGCTCTAATGCATATAAACACTAATGGAAACTTTTGATGCATTTGTCTGATTTTTAAGGTCATCTTATGGTCAAAAGATTGTCGAAGTTGTCCCGAAAATTTAATGTAAGCTCTTAATGCAACTAAAACAGAGAAAGTAGCCCTAGCCCTGAGTCCATTTTCCATGTCACTTCTTTACAGTAAAGCAAAATGGGGAGAGGACAGTGTGAGGGGGGGGGGTATACATTCACTGGTAGGGACGGAACCAGGATTTTACACTTGGGGGTGGCGGCTTATGGTTTAACAGCTTGTGAGACCCCGTATTTCTACAGAGTATATATATACTAGTATATAGTATAGTATATATACTAGTATATCTAATAAGTAGAAAAGAAGGTGGAATGGTGGTGACGTGGAAGGAAGAGAAGAAGGAAAGAATGAGTGGTTGATTGTGACCTATAGAAGATCCTATGAGAATAGATGGTGTGATGAGCCTATAAGATGATCTATGGGGCTATAGAGGTATTAAATGAATGAAAGAATGAAGAAGTGTGCTGTGTGTGTGTTGTTGACCGGGTTTGACTTGGGGAAAAATACTCCCATATCGGTGGTGTAAAGGGAAAGTGGTGAGGATATATTAGGAATTGCCAATGATAAGGGTACCCAACGGTTAACCACCCTTTTGAGGCAGCCTGTGGTGGGCGTGGCTAGAATTTAATTAATTGTGTGCGTACGAATTGAGTATGAGGCGTTGCAGATGGTATCAGAGCCAATTTTCGACATCAAATGTAGGACTTGTATATAGGAAGTGAGTGATATGTGTATGAGATGCGTAAGATCCTGTGTGGGCAGCGATTAGGAGACAAGTCTACATTCGACTAGAAGGCGATCCTGTGCTAGATTGCACGTCCCGTATTCAGCGAGGACGCTGAATTCTTAAGAGGGGGTGAATGTGAGACCCCGTATTTCTACAGAGTATATATATACTAGTATATAGTATAGTATATATACTAGTATATCTAATAAGTAGAAAAGAAGGTGGAATGGTGGTGACGTGGAAGGAAGAGAAGAAGGAAATAATGAGTGGTTGATTGTGACCTATAGAAGATCCTATGGGAATAGATGGTGTGATGAGCCTATAAGATGATCTATGGGGCTATAGAGGTATTAAATGAATGAAAGAATGAAGAAGTGTGCTGTGTGTGTTGTTGACCGGGTTTGACTTGGGGAAAAATACTCCCATATCGGTGGTGTAAAGGGAAAGTGATGAGGATATATTAGGAATTGCCAATGATAAGGGTACCCAATGGTTAACCACCCTTTTGAGGCAGCCTGTGGTGGGCGTGGCTAGAATTTAATTAATTGTGTGCGTACGAATTGAGTACGGGGCGTTACACAGCTTCAAAATGAAATATGTAAATTTAATCAGTAAAGGAGTTGTTCAATGATTTACAGATTCAATTCTTTAATGATAACTTTTATTTTTTAACCAAATATTTATTAATGTTCATGTGCAAGAAGCGTTAAAAATATATATATCTGGCTTAAGTAGCAGTTATGCAGATGAGTACATAGCAACGTTTTCATTGAGGTGAGTACATAGCAACGTTTTCATTGAGGTCAGGAATCAATGTTGTTTTCGAATTACAATCTAATACAATAGAGACATTATTTTTTTAGTTTATAGATTGGAACAACTTATTGTCCAATTAATTGATATATATCTATATAATAAATTACAAAGAAAGCTATCAGGTGGCTCACAATCAATCCCCCCAAAATCAAAGGCCCATATCAAACCTCACAAAACACATTTTCCCTCCAAAATTTCAAACCTCAAAATCAAAATTTTCCCCCTAAAAAACTCATTACTTTATTACTATCTCTCTCTTCTCTCTTTACTTTTTTCATATTTCTCTCTCTCTCTATATCTCTCTCCCATTCTTTCTTTATTTACTTAGAAATTTTGATTTTAAGATTTCGGTTTTGTAAAATTTTAGAATTTTTAATAGCAAATATTTCAACAATTAAATTTCATTATTTTCCACACTTAAAGTTCTAAAAAGTTAGATTTTATACCCCTATTTATAATTATTTTTCAACATAGACTTTTATTTATAACTAATTATTGTCATACTATTCAAACTTGAGCTACATAATTATTATTTTACTGTTTACATGACTTTTCGTGTTTTGTATCGTTCCGAAGACGTGCCGTAGGCACGTGCCCACGGGCAAATCTAGTCTATATAATAAAACACAAAGAAAGCTATCAAGTGGTTCTCATTCAATAGGGTTGAAATCAATGGTCCAGACCTAACCTCACAAGACATATTTTCCCGCCCAAAAGTTTCCCCCAAAACTCAAATTCAAATCCCCCTAAAACAACTCCTTTATTTATTTATTTATTTATTTATTTATTTATTTCTATCTCTCTCTCTCTCTCATTCTCTCTCTATTTACTTAGAAATTTATATTTTCACTCTCTATTTACTTAGAAATTTATATTTTCATATTTCAGTTTTGTAATTTTCATATTTTTAATGCATTTTTTATTGCTCATGTTACATTGAAAATAGCAAATATCTCATCAACAGTTAAATGTCATCATTTTCCACACAAAGTTCTAAGAAGTTGAATTTTACACCCCCATTTATAATTATTTTTCAACATATACTAATGGAAACATGGACTTTTATTTACAACTAGTTATTGTTTTACTATTCAAATTTGAGCTACATAATTGTTGTTTTACTGTTTACAAAACTTTCATATGCTGTTTCGTTCCGAAGACGTGCCGTAGGCACGTGCTCACAGGAAAATCTAGTATATATATATATATATAGAGAGAGAGAGAGAGAGAGAGAGAGAGAGAGAGAGAGAGAGAGAGGGTAAAAGGGATATGAGTTAACGGCTCATTTAGTACCAGTTGTAAATTTTTTTTATAGCTGTAACAATAATTAATAGAGACCGACTTTTTATCTTTCTCTTTCTTACATAAATGATCTACTTATTATGTCTCTTCTTGTGTTCTGCGCCGGCCCTATCTCCTTTCTGCCTCTTCTTTACCTTTTCATTGCTCTTTGTCCTCCCACTCAATCACTATCTTTGAAGATTAGCCATCGCAAGCTTAATTATGACTACTTAATTGGTCTCTACTAGCAGAAAATGAAACAAAATTTTGTTGAGAGCATCTATGATTAAGAGTTGTTTCAAATATCAAACAAAATTGATTATCTTTCTAATTTGTTCAAATGTTCTATGACCCAGATCTTTATTTACTGTTTGATTTTTCTTTTAGGAAGACAAGGATGAAACAGAAAAGAACACTTAAATCAAATTGTTAGATTGAGAAGACTTAAATCAGTTTAGGATTTCTTTCAATCTTTCTCTTTTCATCTTTTTCCTTTTTGTTTTGATCATCATCAAGCTACAACATGGTCTTCTTCAGAAACTTCAACTTCTTTACTTGATATGAAGAGCAAATTTTGTACGTCCAAAGCTAAGTGGCTTCCATAAAAAAATTCATAATTTTATCTGGTGCCATATAAAATGAAAGAAACTTCTAAGAATTTGGGTTAAATTGGGGCAAATTTTTCTAGTGGAACCCATGAAAAATGAAAACAAAAAAGAAAGAAATAATGATAAGGAGAAAATTGTTTCTGGGCTTCGATGTGAAGAGGGTATCATAGCTAGATGACAATCTTCTACTTCACATGTTCTCCGTTTTTCTCTCCATTTTCCTCTTTTTTGGCAAATGACAAAAAGAAGGATGAAAGACCTGGGTTTAGGGAGAAGAGATGGAGTTTGGATAGAGAGGGGCACAAGTTTCAAGGGGGAGAGAGAACACCGTTTTACATTGTTTATATTTTATGTTTTTTTTATTTGGTGAAAATTTTGCCACATAAGCCCCAGTAACTGTGAGTCACATAAGCGGTAGCCTATATAATAAATAAACTAGTAGCTTATTTCCCTTTTACCCCTATATATATATATATAGAGAGAGAGAGAGAGAGAGAGAGAGAGAGAGAGAGTCTTGTCTTGCTCTGAAGGCCGTGGAAAGTACTTATTGAGAACCCATTGGTACGAATGCCTTATCAAAAATTCGAACCTTTCACCTTGTTCTACTTGTCGAACATAGCCTTAGCATGTAAAATGAAGTTCATTTGTTTATGTTTGACAATGTTACAATATTCAAATTGCTACACATATATCTCTTAATGTATAAAAGTTATGAAAAGTCAAGGGTTGGCGGACGGTGGCCCTTGGTTCCGACCATGCGCACCGACAAGTATATGAAAAGGTCATTTTTGTGGATCACCTTCATTTCAATGATGCAGGTTTACATTGTCTTTATCAACTTTTCTCCCTAGTGTTGGCAATATCTTCTTTGTTAATAAATATGATAAAATTGCATAATTGCGTATTTGAAACCTAACTCAAGCTGCATTCTCTCATTCTGGTCTAGGAATCTGAGAAAAATACTAGGAGAGTGAGAAGGAATACAGAGATATATATAGATTGAACTATAAGACTTAGAAAACTGGATATACAACATTTTTGATAGATCTTCATTAGTAAATATGATCATAACTGATAAGAAACATGCGAACAACCATGACGTATAATAAACTCTAAAGGGCATATGGAATGGCAACATTACATTGAAATGTCCTGACATGTGTCTGGCAGGGGGCGCATGACTTATTAAGCATTAAATTTTGTAGAATAATTTTGATACCTCTTTTGAGGCAAATACTGACAAAAATGCAAAACTAATTGTCGAAAAGATTACATCCATAACTCAGATGGTACATAGCACCTTATCAAAGAAATCTTTCTGATCTTATCCTGACTCCAAATTAGATTTATTAAAAGGATAATAACTCAAAGAATATATTTAAACTAACTATAACATATGATGGTAATCTGAAGTCCAATGTGCTTTCTAGGAATATCTTTAATAGAATGTTCATAAGTAAATTAAGTCTACACCCCACCTCGGTCCTCAAGAATAGGTTTGTCAGAATAAGAAAAGCTTTACTTGATCCTCCCTAATCTACCATGTATGCGCACGCACACACATAACATGCACACTTTCACTCGCCATGGCAGAATTGGTCATTTGTAATAAAAGAGATGGTTACGTATATATTATATTAAAAATGTGTGTGTGTGTGTGTGTGTGTGTGTGTATAGAGAGTGAGATGCCGCGCTACTCCCTGGAGTAGCCAAAAGTGGTTGCTTCAACTTAAAAATTAGATGATTGGTCATCCAAATTGGAAATCCATACCGCTTTATGTGATCCAATTCATAAAAATTACTCATAAACAAAATTTTGTAACTTTTGATAAGTTGAACGCCCCCTTTTAGTGATTATAAAATCAATGCTCTATAAAGAAGTTTGAAATTACATAATTTATCGCCATTTTATGGAGAGGTACAACTCGTCAAAATCTTTTGAAATTTTATTTATAGGTAGTTTACATAGCGTAATTCACTTCCAACCGTGAGATTTTCAATTTAGATGACTAATCTTTCAAAATGAACTAAGAGTAGCAACTTTTGGCTACTCCTAAAAAGAGTCCAGCTCAACCCTCTCTCTCTCTCTCACTCTTTACACACACATTGTTGCTGCTAATTTCTGTGTGGGAGCAAAC
This sequence comes from Hemerocallis citrina, assembly GCA_017893485.1. NCBI lineage: Eukaryota > Viridiplantae > Streptophyta > Magnoliopsida > Asparagales > Asphodelaceae > Hemerocallis > Hemerocallis citrina. The sequence continues at coordinate 260,119,646 of CM030362.1, read as the reverse complement.
AAATATGTGAATTCTTTTAATGAACAAGATCTGACCTTTTATTTTTGCTGATGTTGACAGTCTCAAACTGCTGCTGGCTCTGAGAGCTAATTGTCGAGAACGGATGTGATCGCTCCCGTGGACCTGCAAAACAGTCTAAAACATCGCGGTTGGCCCTGGCGACAGACTTTCTGACGCCCAAGTCAGAAAACTCAGAGATATGGTGGGTTTTGAGAGCGGAATTTGCAATTATCTCGTTTCAAAGGAGGCCTTGAGGTATATATAGTCGTTGGGGAGGCTAGTTTCAAGATATTCATCTATCTCTACTTTTCGATGTTTGGATAGAGTTGGTTATCCCTTCCATGTGAAGAGATCGAGTCAGAACTCCTCTCTTGATAAAGAGATAGAGTTTTCAAACTCTCTTGCGCATGGAGGGATAGAATCGGTTACCCCCTAGAAATAAGGGGTTTAAACTGGGGTTTTCCTGATAAATCTGGACTCTTTTGCGCTAGGGCTACTTTGGGTCAGTGAGCCTAAAAACGATCCAACCCCTCTCGTCGGGCCTGTATCTACTGAAAATTACTGTTTTACCACCGAAAGCTTTAAGATTCGTGCCTGATTTGAACATACCTGATTTTGTTCCATTTTTTACCCATATCACACCACATATATATATATCTTCAATTTCTCTATTTGTTTTTTTACTAGGTTTGTCCGTGGGCACATGCCTACGACACATCTGTGAAATGATGCAGCATATGAAAGTAACCATTATGATGTCAGGATTATAAAGGAAATAATTAATTGATCTAATATGAAAGAGTTGTAGATGTCATACAAAAAATGGAAACTTACATGACCATATATAATGATGTTATCCATTGCAGACATATGTTGTTGTTTAGTTCTGATGAAGAACTTGCTCTGATATATTTGATGACTTTGGTGTTCTCAGTGTATTCTACTATCAGATGTTAATATACTTTCTGAGATGTACACTATAATAATGTTCATGTATAATTCTGGATACATTTATTTTTCAGCATTTCGGATGCATGAATCTGAAACTTCTATCATAAAGTTTATGTAGCTCAAGTTTGAATAGTACGACAATAATTAGTTGTAAATGAAAGTCCATGTTTGAATAATTATAAATGGGGGTGTAAATTCCAACTTCTTAGAACTTTGAGGGTGCAAAATGATGAAATTTAACTTTTGAGCAGATATTTGTTACTTTCAGTGTAACTTTAGATGCTGAAATTTACCGAAGTGAATGTCCATTTAAATCTTCCATTGCATTTGAAATCAGTCAAGAAACTCAGTGAAATTTTCTAAATGAGCAATAAATAAAAAAACATAAAAATCCGAAAATTTACAAACCTAAAATTTTAAAATCTAAATTTTTTGGTATAAGAGAGAGAGAGAGAGAGAGAGAGAGAGAGATACATTTAAATCTTCCATTGCATTTGAAATTAATCAGGGAAGTCAGTGAAATTTTCTACATGAGCAATCAAAAGAAACAAAAAAATCTGAAAATTTACAAAGCTGAAATTTGAAATCTAAATTTCTGGGTAGAGTCAGACAGGGAGAGAGAGAGCGAGATATACATTTAAATCTTCCATTGCATTTTAAATCAATCAGGGAACTCGGTGAAATTTTCTATGTGAGCAATCAATAGAAGAATAAAAATCTGAAAAATCCGGAAATTTACAAACTTGAAAATCTAAATTTCTTGGTGTGTGTGTGTGTATATATATATATATATAGAGAGAGAGAGAGAGAGAGAGAGAGAGAGAGAGAGATCTGAAAAAGTGAAGAGATGAGGGATATACAGTGATAAAGTGAGGATGATTTTTGTTCCGGGGAAAAAAATTTGGTGGGAAAATGTCTTTTGGGAAGATGAATTTGAGCCATTGATTTTGTTTCAATTGAAGAAGAACCACTTGATCATTTTTTTTTTCAAATTGCCTTGTGATTTATTATATAGATGAGTCTTTTGGAATCATTTATTTATTTATTTATTTTTGGCTAGACTTCACCCCCTTGTTTTCTTGTTGCTTTATTAATAACTTTTGTTTTTTAATGATGCTGCAGGTTGGATACATTGTGACATCTTGCCTTCTCAATGAAAACCATGACTTCTTAAGAATGGTAATAAATACTGTGCGCAATGACATAATTGGGCGAAACGAGACTTTCCAATGCTTGGCACTTACAATGGTATTGTGCTGTTCTCTTTGTTCTAATTAGTTGGAGTTATGATGGTAGTGTGTTGGCTCTTACAATTATACCATTGAGAGCTAGCATTCCTAAGAACTGCTTATGCTAATAAACAAGGAATGTTTTCCTTTGTTCCATTTAATTTATTTTGAGTATTTTTTAGAAGTATGATATGATGTTAACTGCTAAATTTTAAATGGACCGGGACTTTGTTCAAATCTTTTGCCTTACTACTAATTATGGTGGTTATTTCTTTGACAGGAAGCATGGAGGTATCTATGCTGACTATAGTCAATGATTATGCCTCTGTTCAAACTATATACCCAAATGCATGTACTTCAATTCCTAATAATGCCTCCATTCAAACAAAATTCAAATTGCTTTTGGATATGGTCTTTATTTTCGTTCGAGCTATTTATGTGAGAATAGATGGGATTTGCCTACACATTCAAGTTCCTTTGAGGGTGAAATGGATTTTCCGTACCCTATAGTTCCCCTAAATGGCGTCATGGACTGTACTCTGAAGTTCACCATGGTTAGATAATTGACATGATTAATTATTCCGCAGTTGAGCATGTAACTGTGGGGATGAATGGTGTAATACATCTAGTATATATGTTTTGAACATCCATGATTGCAATGCATACATGTGCACATATTAGTTAGATATGTGTGTCGTATTTAATTTTATGTGCACATGTTGGTTTACATATTTTCGGAAGTTTCAAATTGAGTAGTTCCAGTTTATTCTAGGGCATGTCTTTATCCTTCTTTACAGATCAGCCTTAAACCTATTATGTTGGACAGAAAATTTAGCAAATGAGAATACTGTTAAAATTGCAGTCCTTGAATTTCATGGAAAAATTAAGGAAAATTGAAGTGGCACTATTGCAGAACCTAAAATTGCTAAGTTGATGGAATTTGATATAATTGTTGGATGTTGGTTGATAAATTATAGTCTGGATTCGACCATTCTCAAACTTTTTTAATAAGAAGAAACAAATACACATACGACCCCTATATGTTTAAGGGCTTGGAGACTGGTCAAAACTCTTTATGCTTGAATGTGCCTCACATTGTTTGGCAAAGTAAAAAATAATAGTATATGGCTTAATCTCAGCTTTGCTAAAATTACTGATGTTTTTAATAGATGTTCAAACGTTTTACCCAGAATATAGGTTAAACACTGAGTTATTGATGTTAATAGCAATGAAGGCTGTTTTGTCCTTTGAACTCATATCCTAGGAACTAAGGAATGCAGTTGATCCTTAGTATTCTTCCTAGATGTTCCTAATGCTAGTTTTTACTTGTGAAGAATGAAATAGATCAGCTCTAGGGAGTGACAGTTGTTAATGTATCACTTGTTGTATGATCTTTCTTCCCATTATTTAACACATCAATTTTATCATCATTTAAACAAGAAACTTGAATACTTAAGTAAACAATGCCAAGTGTTCATTCTTTTCCCTCATAGTTATGAAATTTAATTAATTAAATAATGCCTTGTAAAAGTGCAACCCATATCCTCTTCTGTCTAAAGTTCTTTATTGCAGCTAATATGTAACTCATTACTATCATGGTGAGCATCAAGATCTTCTTTGTTCATTAAAATTTTTCTTTTTACCATTTTCAGGTAGGGAATATTGGTGGTAGAGATTTTGCTGAATCACTAGCTCCTGACGTGCAAAGACTACTTGTAAGAGATGAAGATTTCCATCACCTTAATCTCTAAGTGAAGGATTTCTGATGAGAGTTTGCTGTTTTTGTCAGATATCAAGCAGTTGCAGACCTCTTGTAAGAAAAAAAGCTGCTTTATGTCTTCTGCGCTTGTACAGAAAAAATCCTGATGTTGTCAACATAGATGGATGGTAGGTTTTTCCTCTTTACGAGATGTTATGGATTTTCCATTTATTTGTTCTGTTATCTACAATTTCTTCAAAATCCAGGTCGGATCGAATGGCACAACTTCTTGATGAGCGTGACATGGGAGTTTTGACTGCAGTTATGAGCCTTTTTGTTGCTTTAGTCTCAAACAATATGGATGCATATTGGAATTGTCTCCCTAAATGCGTCAAAATTTTAGAGAGGTTGGCCAGAAACCAAGATATTTTACAAGAATATACCTATTATGGTATCCCATCTCCATGGCTACAGGTTTGTGACATTCTTCCTCACACCGTAGTTATTTTAGTATATCGCTATAGTTGCTTGTTTTTATTAGCTAACTGTCAGCTTCACTCTGGAATTTTGTGTGGCTGAATGTTAATAACAAATATTTGGCCTCTTATCAATCCCAGACTGTTATAAACTAGTATTTGCAGAGCATAAGGAGCCTATGGGCCATAGTTTTTGTTGTTTTCTTTGTTCAATTCCATGATCCTTATTTAAAAAGTTTCTTAGGCATCTTGTTACATATTTTATAGCAAGTGGGGAAAAAGGTTTTCTAGATCATATTGGTGTAATCCACATGTTGTTCTTATCTACATATTGAACCAATTTAAATTGCACTTGAATCGGAAATATGGCACAAAGCAATTTGGATCTCCTTGGTGCAAAACATTGCCAGAATATGGTTCAGATGTGGTTGCCTTTAATAGATACAATTTCTATTGAAGATTTCTTACATCAGTTCCCTGAACATTTAGTGTAAGGTTCGAATTATCATGATTATAAATATTAGATCGTGATCATGCACATGGTTTATCTCAATAAAATTCACTGTTTAGGAGCGTAATGCACAATAATGATTACTAATTCCTAATGTTATTTGTATGAAAATAACTATTAAAAGCGCATGCAAATCATGTGGTTGTCTAAACGTCCACATGATCACAATTTTTGTCCATCTTATCTGGAACTTCACAAATGCACCTTGACGAGTTCATCTTTTACTGTGAAAATAAATGATGCGAATGGTAATAACTGATTCTCTATATTAGATGGTTTCCAATGAGATACAAAGCAGCACTTGTTACATCTTGTGTGTAATACTACTTGTTTGTAAATCTAATTTATGTTGGCTAAACAATTCAAGTAAGACCTGGGAATGAAATATGTGAAACAACAAGAAGCCAACAATTTCTAATTACCCAAAAATGCTTATAATAGGGCAATTTGATGTAAAACGTAATCCTAAGTAGGGAATTTCCAAGAATCTTAAAGGATTAATTTTACCAACATGTAGTGCGGATCAAAGTTAGAATTTTAAACAATTAATCGGTTTGATGGATTTTCAAGAATTGAATTAAGTTTAACAAGCCCAATTAATAATTCAGTTCTAACAATCAATAATTAAATCCTTATGCGATCTTAACAAGTAAAAGGTGCAATATTGATTCGTACTCTAATTAGACAAGTAGAACACTCAATCTCGATATTTGTGGTTGACAGTTAAATTAAATAATATAATAGAGATGATAAAGCAGTATAACACAAATATTGGAAAAGTGGAAAGAGTACCGGGGTTCGAAGCAACTAGTGTTAGATCTCAACTTGGCAGTGGGGGGCGAGGGGGCAGCACTGGGCGGTCGCGAGGCGGCTGGCACTGGTTGCATCGCAGAGGCGCAACAAGAGAGGTGTCAGAACTGACGGAGGAGCGGCAGGTAGGGGCGTCGAGATCAGATTGAAGAGGAAGGGGATGAGGTAGGGTGAACGGGATGCAGGGTGCTGGCATCGGGAAGAGAGGAGGATGAAGGCGAGGACGCGGGCGGTTGGTTTGGTGGCAGTGGTGGTCGGCGAAGGGGTTGAGGGTTAAAGTTGGGATTTGGGTTGGATTTGTGGATTGGGATTTTGGGTGGAATCAATTTGGGGATTTGTTGAATTGGATTTGGTGGTGAAGGTGAGGGAAAAGTCGAAAGAGGGGGGAACAATGGTGGGTTCACCGGCGACGGCAGAGACGGAGAGGGCAACGAGGACGGTGCTCGGGGTCGATGGGTTCGGGATCAACGAAGGGGAAGGAGAAGGAGAAGGAGAGAGAATGGGTTAGGGTTATTAAGTTGGATTTTGGAGATTAGGGCTTGGGTTTAAAGGATTTGGGAATTTGGGGTAGTTTTAGAGTTTATCACAAACCCTAAATTTTTTTTAGGATTTATCACAAACTCTAATAAGTTGGATCTCAATTGTATCACACAAAAGAGAGATGAAGAGCAAAACTCAACACAATAAATTTTTAATCAAGAATGACATACTTTCTCATTAATCTCAAGTCCTATAAAGGCTCAAAACAAATCTTGATACAAAATCTCAAAATATTCTAAAAATCTCAGAAATATTCTAATGCATAAAATAAAAAGATTACATATGGCTATAATTGCAAAAAACAAATATGGTACTGAAATAAAATACTAAACTAAACAGAATAGATGTCCTCATCATTCTCTCCGGGTAGGAGAGAGTTCGACCCAGTCGAGTCAAAAGCAGTGATCCTGTCATAGTGCTTCAAAAGATCTGGATCCAGTTGCGGGAGCTCCTCACGATCATTTCAAGTGTCATCTAACTTCGGTTTGTTCTTCCACCTCACCAAATATTTGTGCTTACCACCATCTCTTGTAGAGATTATCTAATCATCTAAAATATTATTCAATTCTTCTGTCGGTGAGTAAATAGTATAAGGTAGAAGGGTAAATGTGGGAATCTCACCTTTAGGCTGCAGGGTAGGCTCATCTATAAGAAAATTTCTAGGATTGAATTTTGAGCCTTCATAGAGTACTAGATCCTCAATATTGAAAGTTTTACTTATGCCAAAGCCTTCAAGAAGATCAACGACATAGGTATTATCATTGATTGTCTGTAGAATCTTAAATGGGCCTGCAGCACGTATGTCCAAGTTCTTAACGGATCCAGCGAAAAACCGTTCCGGACGAATCCGAACCATCAATTTGTCATCAACATCAAGAGTTTTAAATTTTCTTGTATCTGTTATTAACGTGTAGTTAAAATTATTCTCATTAATTTTCTTGGAAATTTCTCTATGCAAATCATGAATGCAGAATGTAAATGTGGATGCAGACTCTGTGACTCTGTGATGTTCTAACATAGGGGTCAAATCTATGGGTTGTCAAGTGACTTGGAAAAGGATGGGTGACTCAGGTACACTCAATGGGGGTGACTTAACAGATTGAATACAATTGAGAGACTAGCCATCCCCTTTTTCATCAAAGTCATCGCTTACATTAGGTTCATAGGTAAACTCATTATCGGGTTCATCAACGATGACTGTGGTATCCTCTACTATATTGATCCTACTTGGGCTGGGACAGTTGCCAACAATATGGACGTATCCCTTACATTTATAGCACTTAGTGAGAGGATCAATTTTAGAATAGTCTCTTTCAGTGTTCTTATCCGTATTGTCATTTCTAAGTGAATAGGAATTTGAAGTATGTTTGTTTGGGTAAGATTTGTTAGGGTACTGAGGAGAGGAGTGCTCAGGTCTAGAGGGTTCAAGGGAATTCATTTTGGAGGAATGATCTATCAAATCGCTGGACTTGTAATGGGAACTTGCTTTAAAGGAATCCATATCAAGGACAATAGCATAAGCTGCCGCTAATGAGTCCACATTTCTATGAATTAGCTTGTTCCTAAGGTCGGCTCGTAGTCCAGCCCTGAACCTAGAGAGAGTTTGTTCTTCACTCTCTTTACCTAATGCATTGCACCGAATAAGGAAGTCATCGAACTTATCAACATATTCTTGTGTGGATTTACTTCCTTGATAAAGTTGGTTCCGCGAATCTAGCAATCGGGTATGAAACGATAACGGTACATATCTCTCAGTGAGCTTTTCTTTCATGGCTTCCCAAGTGGCTATGGGTGCCAGGCCTCGACCTCTACGGGCATGTTCAAGATTGGTCCAGTGTTGAGCTTTACCCGTTAATTTCATTGTGGCAAATTTAACCTTCAGGGCTTCGTTCATGTCAAACCACACAAAGTAGTGGTCCATGGCACGGATCCAATCGAGATACGCTTGGGGTTCCATGTGGCCTTCAAAATGGGGAACGTCATCCTTAATGTTTTTATATTGTTCGTCAGGGTCACGTTCTTGACGTCGATCGTCACGAACATTCCCTTGAGGGATCTGACGATTAGCATGAAGCTCACGGGCAACAATCTGATTTAATTCCACTTTCTCAAGCCTCTAATTGATATTGGCAAGAGTTGCTTGAATGGCAGGTAGGGTAGCGGAAATATTAGAGCTGTCCATTTCAGGTCGGGAAGGTTTAGGGTTTCTAATTGGGTGATTTGGGAGGGATAAGAAAGGCTCGTCAGGATCTGTGATGGTGCTGCGAAGACGCATTCACCAAAAAAAGGGAAAACTAGGGGGTCGTGTGTGTGCTAGTTTTTTTTTATTTATAAATGAATATGAAATGATCTAAAATAAAGAAAGAAAAATAAAAGACTACGATCCTAAATGAATGCGGAAATTGATGCCTAAATGATGCAAGAAGTAGGATTTTAAGAACCTTCGCTCTGATACCAAAATGATGTAAAACGTAATCCTAAATAGAGAATTTTCAAAAATCTTAAAAGATTAATTTTACTAACATGTAATGCAGATCAAAGTTAGAATTTTAAACAATTGATCGGTATGATGGATTTTCAAGAATTAAATTAAGTTTAACAAGCTCAATTAATAATTCAGTTCTAACAATCAATTATTAAATTCCTAAGCATTCTTAGCAAGTAAAAGATGCAATATTGATTCGTACACTAATTAGGCAAGTAGAACACTCAATCTCGATATTTGTGGTCGATAGTTAAATTAAATAATATAATAGAGATGATAAAGTAGTATAACACAAATATAGAAAAAGTGGAAAGAGTATACCGGGGTTCGAAGCAACTAGTGTTAGATCTCAGCTTGGCAGCAAGGGACGAGGAGCAGCACTGGGGAGTCGCGGGGGTGCTGGCACGACTGGCTGTGGGCGGCAGCGAGATCGATGCGACGGGAGAGGGCGGTCGACGTCGACGAAGTGGGTCGACGGGGGATTGAGTTTTAGCTGTCGTTGCTGACGAGGACAGAGGAAGGGGTTTGGGTGGTTTTCTGTGGTGGTGCTGGCCGTCGAGGGGAAGTGGGGCGGCGCTGGAAGGAGGTCGGGAGGTGGCGTCGAGGAGGGCGGCTGGAGTTGGCCGGGGAAGACGATCGGAGACGGGTTGGGGTGTTTGGGTTGGAAACAGATCGGGAGAGAGAACGGGAGTAGCGGCTAGGGGTTTTGTGAGGGAGAAGAAGCAGGATTAGGGTTTTGGATTTGGGGATTAGGATTAGGATTTTACTTTATTTGGGGATTTGGGGTTGTTTTAGAGTTTATCACAAACCCTAAAATTTTATTATGACTTATCACAAACCCTAATAATTGGACCTCAATTGTATCACACAAAAAGAGAGAGGAAGAGCAAAACTCAACACAATAATTTTTTAATCAAGAATGACATACTTTCTCATTAATATCAAGGCCTATATATAGGCTCAAAACAAATCTTGATACAAATCTCAAAATATTCTAAAATCTCAGAAATATTCTAATGCATAAAAAAAAGATTACATATGGCTATAATTGCCAAAGACAGATCTGGTACTGAAAAAAATACTAAACTAAATAGAATGGATGTCCTCATCACAATTATTCTTTAGAGATGAATTTTGTTTTTGACATGTCATGACACTGGCATGTCCACATGATAATCTTTAGAGAAATAAAGATTATGACTTGGTGACACAAATTGTTAAAGGGTATTTACAGTCGCAAGCAAAAAAAACTTCAGAGTATTGATGTAGTGATAGATACAATTAATGTGGTATCGAAGGCAACATTTAAATCCTATCAGGCAGAGTTGAAGGAGATAAAAAAAAATTCTGCCACTCATTGAGTAAGTTTTAGCCTACTAAAAGCATTCAGTCTATCCGAAGGATATATACAGTAAGACAGAACTCCAACCTTTAGCACAGCTACAGTATCTTGGTGTAGTGACAGGCACATCTACTAAAGATTTATAGTTTGCTGTTTTAGTATTATCATGAATGGCAAACATTGTTTTTTTATTAAAAAAAAATGCAATTTTCCTATTATATGGTACTGCACAATGTCAACATATGATAAATGTTAACTTTTCAGACTTTTATGTATGAGCAATTACTATTGGCTCATAATCTTCAAGATAAACTTAATAAATTGTAGTTTATCTAATTTACAAAATGGAGGTGATTTGTTGATGTCTTTGCAAGGAAGTTTTGTTTTTATGAGAAGGAAAGAAAGTTCATATCTTATAGTGTGCAATTCATATGAAGTGGCAAAGATGTGTTAGTGAATTTTCCAAAATATTTTAAAGAGTTAATATTCAAGGATACCTCATGCCTGAGACATGTCCAAAGAGCATGCAGAAAATGTAAAAAATGATGCCTTCATGCTTTGACATAATGTTGTCTCACAATTTAAAGTTTGAACCTAGTGTTTATTCTCAATGACTTCGTTTGATTTGTTAATGTAGCGCCCCGAGTTCCACACACTGGAAGCTCGTGACACTTACCCAGAATCTTTACTTCAATGAGTACACAACACAGAAAAATTACAGGAAATTAGAAACTTACATTGCACATGGAAACTTTATCCTACACCTGGATGCTTTCCGCAGTACGATTCCCCTGCTCCACGATCAGCGATCCTGCAATTAGCAAACTGTGGGCACGTCAATTGAATACAACTGACACAACGCGGATGAAAACCACAATCTCCAAAATTCTCAACAATCAATATTTGATGCAGAAGAAAAGAAACGTGAAAGTCAAACCACGAGTGTCGGTGTATGTCATGTTCTAGATTCTAATGCACAGCTCATATGCACACCATGCTCTTAACCTAATGCAAACTTGATTTAGAAACGTATGCATCTCATACTACATACTCCCCAAATCGAGTTCGTATTCTCCAGATGTTAGGGTTTAATCCCTCGCCATTTATCCTACTCTTGTACTCTTTCCTGTTTCTGACATTCATCTAGTGACTGGTAGAGTCTGCAGTACCTGCGGTCCATTTCCGCTCCTGCAGTCGGATTGTGGTCCTTTTCCACTCTGAACGGCAGTGTCACCCTGTTCGTTCAGATCGTGGTCCTCACTCCGACAGGATCGTGGTCCCTCTCCATTCCCGGTCAGGCCGGTGATCATCAGCTCTGCCGGAATCATGGTCCTTCTCCACTCCTGCCCCTACCAAAGTTATCATGAACATAAGGCGAATCGATAGGGCCACCCCTACTCCGCCCAGAGACTTAGAGTCACACTCTTGCTCCTTGTTCGTATTGATAACCCAGAACATAGACGGAAACTTAAGAGTCCATTTCCTAAGTTCCGACAGGAATTTTGACTTACGTCTGCATCCCATTCTTATTACTAAATCCCAGAAATTAACAGTCGAGATGACGCCGCACGTGTCCCAGACGAGATGACGCCGCACGTGTCCCCTTGACAGGTGAGTAGTACACGCCCAACTAGTGTCTGTCCTTACCAATCATCCTAGTTTAATTTCTCAATTCACCAACTCAACAAGTCTCATCTAGATCTAATTGGGTTCAACTCAGCTTCCAATCATGCTAAGAGGTTGGCCCAACGTGCACCACACTAGTGCACTCAATGTGCACAAAACATTACCATATGTAAATATCCAAGTATGCATACCCGCATACACAAGCATACGGTATTCCATCAATCACCGTATTTATGCCTACAATCTCTTCTATGCAACCAATAGTTCTTTACTACAATCTACTTAACTTTACTATGAGTTTCTAATTAGCTAAGCATGCAACTACAACTACTGGGCATATTACTACAAGTGTGTAGTTTCATGCAATCACATCAATTTAATCATGTGAGGAGTAATCTTTTCTACTACATTATAACTAAGCTTACTAACTCATTAGTAGCTTACTAATACAATGTTAGTAGCTTACTAATACAATGTTAGTAGCTCACTAACACAAAACTAGTAGTTTATTAACAATGTATATTTACTAACCATAAACAATTGGTTAGCAATTGGGTTACTACGAGGTCAAGTCTACATTTCTAACTTTCTAACTTCTCACTATCATGGCATTCTACCATTCTATTCTACTAATTCACTACCATACTAACATATTAACTTACTAACTTATACTAATCATTTCAACTAAGCTTACTAACATTATTAGTACAATGCTAGGAGCTTACTATCAATGTAAATTTACTAATCAAGATACTAACTTGCTAATAAAAAGGGACTTTAAACATCCAAGCATGAAAATTTTAATTAAACAATTCATTAATTAGACAATTACCGCACAAGACATCACAAAAATCACATCTTTATGTTCAATAATAATCAATGTAATCTATCATGCCCAAGACATGGTTTTTATTCATGCTTTTGCATAAAAGATTCATCTTTCACACTTATACTATCATTCTTAACACAAAGAACAAATCTTTATTTATTCACTAGTATATTTATGCATAAAAAATTCACACAAGTAAACACTCACTACAATTTCTAGCAAACATCAATCATTTATCCATATATGAAGAGAAATAATAATAATAATAATACAAGAGGTATGAAGAATACCCACTTTTGTTTGCTTAGTGAAAAGTCTTCAATTTCCTTCTCCTCCTTGCTTCTTTCTTGATCCTTCCTTGACTTCTTGCTCCAATTCAAAAGTAGTAGTAGTAAAGTAGTATAGTAGTAGTAGGAGGAGTAGGTAGCAAGAGTAGGAGTAGTGAAGTAGTTGTAGTAGTAATAGTTGAAGTAGTAGCAAGTAGTAGTAGTTGTAGTATTAGTAGTAGCAGCAAGTAGTAGTAGTTGTAGTATTAGTAGTAGTAGCAAGTAGTAGTAGTTGTAGTATATTAGTAGTAATAGTAATAGTCAGTAGTAGTAGTTGTGAAGTAGTAGGTAGTAGAAAAAGTAGTAGTAATTGTAGTAATAATAGTAGTAAGTAGTAGTAGTTGTAGTAGTAGCAAGTAATAATAAATATATAGAAAAAGGGAGAGGAAAAGAAGGTTGCTGCTACTGTCGGCAGTAAAGAAAGAAGAGAGAAGGAGAAAAAGTAGTAGTTAGTAGTAGTAATAGTGAGTAGTAGTAGTAGAGAAGTTGAAGGGGGTAATTAAATAGAAAAAAGGGGAAAGGGAATGGTTGCAGCTGCTGTCGGCAGCAAGGAAAAAGAGAGGAAAGTGTAGTAAATAGTAATAGTAGTGAGTAGTAATGGTAGAGTATAATACACATGTATATATATAGAAAAAGAGAAGACAAAAACTGATGCTACTGCTGTCTGTTTGCTGGCTGTTTCTGCAGAAAGAAGGAAAAAGAGAGAAGGAGAGGAGTGTGGAAGGGTGTAGAAGGCTTAGGTGTCCCTACTTTTTGCACATAACTCCTCAAACTTTATAAAATTGCACTTTAGCCCTAAATCTTATTGGATTGGGCTTAAGAAAGAAGGTGTTGAGCTTTTTAAAAAATCAAGTTGGGCTTTTTAAAAGAAAACATACTAGTTTCTTTAAAAATATAACTATACTAACATAAAATTAATAGTGTAGTGCATGAAAAAATGATAATAGTAATGTCAATGCATATACATATACATATACATATATATACATATATATATATAGTAAGAATTTTCGGGGTATTACAGTTAACCGGTGGCTGCTGGAGTTGTTCACACATGTATTGATGTAAAACTAACCCTAAGATAGAGAATTTCCTAGATTCTTAATGGATTAATTTTACCAACACGTAGTGCGGATCAAAGTTAGAAATTTTAAACAGTTAATCGGAATGATGGATTTTCAAGAACTGAATCACGTTAACAATTTCAATTAATAATTCAATTCTACAATCAATAATTAAATCCCTAAGTGTTCTTAGCAAGTAAAAGATTCAATATTGATTCGTACGTTAATCAAGCAAGTGGAACACTCAATCTCAATTGTTTTTGTGGACGACAGGCAAATCAGATAATATAATAGAGATGATAATTGATAAAGCAGTATAACACCAATATTTGAAAGTTGGAAAGAGTATACCGAAGGTTCGAAGAACTCAGCGTAGATCTCAGAAGAGCACAGCAATAGCAGCAACAACTTCAAGAGCAACTGCAGCAACGCAAGGGCTGGCGGATCTGGGCTGGTGTTGGCGCTCGGGAGGAGCACGCAAGGGGGACGTCGGGGTGCTGGTGTCGCTCGGAAGGAGGGGCACAGGGCACACGGTGATGGAGCGTCGGGATGTCGCTGTGGAGGAGAGGCCGCACAGGGGATTGATCGGGATGAGGGGAATGAAGTAGGGAGATGAGAGGTCGGGAGAGGGGATGAAGGGTGGCGGCACTGGTGTAGGGCGGTGACGGGGTGAGGCAGCATAGGGAGATGGGTTGAAGAAGATGAGAGGGGTAGAAGATGATGCAACAGTAAAAAGAATATAGGCGGCTGTAGTTGATTAGGTGATTAGGGTTGGGTTTAGTATTATTTGGGGGATTTTGAATTTGGGGGTAGATTTTAGAGTTAATCACTAACCCTAAAATTGTATTAAAATTTATCACAAACCCTAATAATTGGATCTCAATTGTATCACACAAAGGAGAGAAGAAGAGCAAAACTCAACACAATAATTTTAATCAAGAATAGCATATCTTTCTCATTAATCTCAGGGCCTTTAAATAGGCTCAAAACAAATCTTGATACAAATCTCAAAAGATTCTATAAATCTCAAAAATATTCTAATGCAAAAAGAAAGATCACATATGGCTATAACTGCCAAAAAATAAATATGGTACTGAAATAAATACTAAATTAAATAGAATTGATGTCCTCATCATGTATTTTATACAAATCCCACTCATTTTAAAATGTAGAGCTCTTTTGCCATATGGATGCATCACTTGTGCAGCAGCACTGAATACATGATTGACCTGAGATTGTTTTTCTATGATCAATATTTACGGCATCTTGTTATTATTGATCGTAGTGGGTCATATAGGTTTCTTGCACTGACTAGTTTTGTCCATCTAAACCTGGATCCTCACTGAACTATATTTCTTTGTTGTCGCTGTTTACTATTCGTGTTAACTTGTGTCCTTACACACTCAGATGTAAGTTGAAGGGGTTTTACTTCTCCAATAATATCATCTTGTTCATCTATCCTTTTTTAAGCAAAGCCATGTTTTGTGTGCATCTGTTATAAGTCTTTTCAATTACTTATTTCTTTCCGTAAGGTTAATTTTTGGAACAAAATTTAATATTACAATTGAACCATATTTTGTGCACGTTGATTGTTTTACTGACCAAGCTTTAAATTAACTGTTGTAGTGTTCTATTTGATTTATGGTTTAAATCCAAGCATTGGGAAACTCACTATTCCTCTCCGTTCTCCTCCCTTCCCATCCCCTCTTCTTGATTTCTTTACAGTTGATTTTATTTAGTGCAGGTTAAGACAATGAGGGCTCTCCAGTACTTTCCAACTATCGAAGATCCAAACACTAGAAGAGCCTTGTTTGAGGTAAAATCATTTGAATTACTTTCTTAAATATTAGTTACTTGATAAAATCATTTAGATTTGTGTTTAAATGTTTCCATCTCTCTTTCAGGTCCTTCAACGTATTTTAATGGGCACTGATGTGGTAAAAAATGTAAACAAAAATAACGCATCTCATGCTGTTCTTTTTGAGGCCCTTGCTCTGGTGAGTCTTAAACTCTGAATCATGAGAATCTGTCATTTTTGCTCTAAGTAACTATAACTTGAGGCTTAAAAAACTGAAAGTTTTTTTAGGTATTTTCAAGTCATTTCTGTTTCACATTGATTGACTATGTTTAATCGATTTGTATTATCTGAGAATAAATGTACCAATTTGCTTACAACAATACTGCAAAGCAACCTTGTAACAATATATGCAACAATTGTAGTTGCAAGTGGTCAGAGGTGGCTAAAGGTGAAATTAATTAGAGGTGGTGGTAAGGGGTGGGAGGTTTCGAGTTGAAGGCAACAAGATGAAGATTTCAACTCGAGTTGTTCTACTGGAGAGCATAAGTTGGAAGAGCACTTGCAACTGCATTTAGTTGATGCAAAACCTCATTTGCATCCAACCTTACTGTTTGTCTTGTCTGCGTGCCGGCCTGAGAATTTTCAGGTTGGATAGGATATGTCGGGGCATCTAATATATGTTGGGTTGCTCTCTAAGTTGCAAAATGCATCCATCCTTACTGTGTGTGTAACGCCCCGGATCCCACTACCGGAAATTTGTGACACAACCAGAATCTTTTTCATCAAATGCTTCTCAACACAGTAATAATACGGGAAATTAAAAACTTTTATTGCGACCAGAGTTATTACATCATCATCTTGTTCATATAACAAGGATTACAAATTACATCAACATGTTACAGATACTGATATTATTTTGCAACGAGTACCGCCTGCCACCCAGAACGGTAGTCAAATGATCCTATTAGAAACTCCACCGAGTAGTTAAGTTGTTTCCTCGAGATGCGCTACGCAGCTCGAGTCTTCCGCTGCGCTACTCTGATATTTCCGCAACTGCTTGTTGGTGGGAATGTACACTGGATACTCCACTTGGATGCTCTGCTGGCCTTGAGTCTTTCCGCACTCGCGATTCGGCATCCAGCACATAATTGAGTGAGCACGTCTGCTAATAAGAAACGGCGATTTCTTAACTTGTACATTCACAATCAGTTTTGATGAAAACGGAAACGTGCATCCTAATTTCCTAGTGTCTATGTATGCCATGACCTGAAGTCTAATGCACAGTAAACAATGTACAGAGAAACATATGCACTTAATCTAATATTAGAAAGACTTTGGAAACGCATGCATCCCATACTACATACTCTCCAAATCATGTCGTCTTCTCCAGATTCAGGGTTTCGAACCTTCGCCATGCATTGCATTCTACTTTTGTACTCATTATGTTCCTGAAAGATACAACATGCCTAGTGAGGCTGCAGTTCGGTCTAGTCCTGTTTCTGCAGACACAGTGGTGTCCCCATTTGCCACTAGTGTTCGGCCCCTGCGGCACCCCCCGCTTTTGGTCCAGATCTCACCCAAAAAGTTGTGACGAACTACAAGGTACCTCGTACCAAGTGGCGCTGAAGACTCAGGGAACCCCACCTATGGCCCATTCATCACCAACATAGAACCTCCAGGAAACCTTTCCGTTCTTACCATGACACTTCAGGAATTAACAGAGTGAGATACGGAACGCGTGCTCCCAACTCGTGAGAAGACACCGCACGTATCTCTACGACAGGAAGAGACAACCCTAGTAATTACCACTTAGTGTTGGCCCTTAGAACAAATTGGATTATAGGGTATCACCCCTAACACCAGTTCGGTCCTCAAGCAAAGGAATAAAGAAAAACAAGTTAATAACATCAATTACCAAAACATGCTATTCATCCAATCACGCATAACGTCTAAACGATTGTGTCCAAACGAGTCTTCCAACAATAACCAGCATGGCGAATCAACATTTCTCGAGTGCTAACACCTTTGTAGGTCCTTGACCCATATCCTCGGCTTGTAACCTTCGGTGAGCAGTACAACGGCATCCAAGGGACCAATATCCCCGACCGGTGATCCTCAGCGAGCAGTACAACGGCGCCCAAGGGTGTGCCTTATACCCGGTAAATGAGGTGAAAGAAACACAAACTACTAATGTCTAGTCATTGACAGACCTAGGGCATCAACACGTTCTAGACAAGTTAAATAATTTGACTAGAACATTCACCGACAATCATTCATGCAGGTTAATCATCCAGCTATCCAGTTATTTTTCTGATCATAAAGATCAGATCTAGTCTATCAACCCAAGACACCGGCGACCCAATCTCCATCGTTCACCACCACATCTGACTTGGATCTTATCCAATATTCCGGCCCGCAATCAACCATCTCTTGGTAACCGATCTGACGGCCCCCAAGGGAAAACGACAATTTTTGAGACGGAAAAGTCATTTCAATACTTGTCTACTGGCTTGCCCTAGGGTATCAATAAACCCTAGACAAATTATAAGCTATACATACGATAAATCAATCGTATAATTTATTCTCCCAACTCACCCATATGTCCACTATGAGTTATAAGCACAAGAATCACATCCAAATCCAGTTTGAAGTGCTTATATAGGAAAAATACTTAAACATCTCAAATCAACCCGCAGCCATCATGCTGCAGCACTCTTGGAAATTCCATAACAAATCATTTACTAACTCAAATTCGATGATTCCAGATCCTATATGAAGGTATAATCCTCTACTTCACTTCTCTAGTTGACGACTATCTCAAATTATGCCAACTACGGCTAGAAAAACCCTTAGCAGTCACCATATAATAATCTGATCATACAGCTGCTGCACATTTCCCAATTCATAACAAATCATCCTTTTACTAGAATCACATGATCCTGGGTGTTATAAAAAGCTATGAGTGTCTACTACAACTCTCCAGTTGATCACTTTCTCCAATTCAGTCCTCAAAGATTTGAAAATCTTCTAGCAATCAGCTAGTAATAATCAGATTCACAAAATTGTGAAAGCATAGCAAGCTCAAAATTCAATATCAATTCGCTATGATCTCCAAATATTACCAAATTTTGCAGGCATCATCTACGCACAACTAAGTCTCACATATCCAAAATTTGCATTAAAATTCCATGTGTACAAAAAGTTGTAGCATTTTGAATATGGGACGATTCTCAGCTTAAAACACAGCCAGCCTTCATGCATCAAGCTACACAAACAATTCTTTTGAACTACCAAAACTCATTCAAAAAATTCACAAACCTTGCAGAGTTAAATTAGACATATGAGAACAATATTCCAAAATTTCAACTCTTACTTCCAAATAGTCTAGGAGATATGAATTTCCAAACGTTGATCTTATTCAGCCCAAAATTGTAGCTTCTCCTACTCGCTGCATCATCTTGCATAATTTCTCAAGTGCTTCAAATGAGCTCCAAAAATTCTCAAATTTGGCTGAGCTGTACTAGACATATAAGAGAACCTTAATCTCAAATTTCAGCTCCTAATTCCAAGTATTCTAGGAGAGATGAATTTCAAACATCGATCAAAACTCAGCAATAACATACGCATCTCAACTTCTTGACTGTGCTGTTTTGCATCGATCAAACAGGGTACTAAATGTTATCCAAAAATTCTCAAATTTTGCACAATGGTAGAAGACCTATATACATGATGCTACACCTCTAATTTTATCTCAAAATTCCATACCAATTAAAAGTTATGATTTTTCAAAGTTCAAACTTTTATCAGAAAACATAGCAGTTTTACTGCTAACTCAGTCGACCAAAAATATACTTTAAAAATAGCAATTAAATTCCAAAAATTTTAAAATTTGGAATGCACGTTACTAACATATACAACTAGCTCCTTTTCAAATTTTAACTCAAGATTCCTTATAGATATCGAGTTATGAATTTTTGAACACGTGCTCGCTGTTTACAAAAAAAACTGCAGCTTTCCCTACTTGCTGATTTCGGAATTGAATTTCTTGAACCCCTCAATTAAATTTCAAAAATTATGAAATAATTCAAGCTTGCTACTAACATTATCAAGAACCTCAAGTAAAATTTTGGAGTCAAACTTCTATCGTATCACCAAGTTATGAAAGTGTCTAGGAAGCACGGACTCTTTACGGAGGTACTCGCACCCGCATTGGACTCGTATCGGACTCGGGTGCGCCGCGGGTGTGGCACAGGTGCAGCAGGATTCTTACGGGGTGCGGCGGGACACGCACCCCATTATTTTATAAAAACTTAAACGGGTGCGGGTAGGGTGCGGGTATGGTTAAAAAATAAATCTCTTCTCTCACACTTTTTCTCATGCCGCCTCTTTCCCTCTTCCTCTTCTCTAACCTAATTCCCAAAAAAAAACCCTCCCAAATCTCATGCCTCTCTCCCTCTCCTCTCTTCCTCTTTCTCTCCCTTTTCCTCCCAAATCGTCGCCGCCTCTCTCCCCCGTTGTCTTTGTCGTCGCCGCCTCTCTCCCAAGTAGTCATCGCCGTTTATTTCCCTCGTTGCCGTTGCCGTTGCCGTTTGTTTTCCCAATAGTCGTCGCCGCATCTCCCCCGTTGCCGTCGCTGCCTCTCTCCCTCGGAGCTATCGCCGCCTCTCTCCCTCGGAGCTATCGCCGCCTCTCACCCCGTGGTATAAATAAAATTTCATGTTTTATTTCTCATTGAATATCATGTTTTATTTCTCAATAAATCATCTTGATCCCCATTTCGCTATCATGTAGACATAATAAATCCTCTTTAGAAATCCTCTTCCCTTTAGAAATTTCACATTTATTTTTTTACAGTTACGAGATTTTTTTTTCTATTATCTGTTAATGAATGACTTTTTTTTTTGCTTGCTTGCTGTTTGAATGAGGGATGTTTTTTGCTTGCTTGCTATTTGAATGCGAGAATCATGTTGCATAGTTGAGGTGGCTGCACTAGTCTTGCTTGCTGTTTGAACGAGGGATGTTTTTTTGCTTGCTTGCTGTTTGAATGAGAGAATCATGTAGCATAGTTGAGGTGGCTGCACTAGTCTGTGCATTTAGAAAATCTTGCTTGCTCGTTGTTTGAATGAGGGAATCTCAGCTTGAACTAGTCTGTGCATTTAGAACTAGTCTGGATCATACACATTCACATTGAGTACTTGCCAAAGTACTTACTAATGTTGTTGCTCCTTATGGCCTTTTGTCAGATTAGTAAACAGATTCAGTCCAACATAAACAATTCTTTATCCCATCTGAAACACTAATGTTGTTATCATTTATGTATTGTGCTATATTATCATTTTGAATCTCTTGGTTAATGAATGATTATTGACAATGATTTTAATTTTTTATACAAAAATATCAATATTAATATAAATATATAATATATAAAGTAATTATTTAAATATTAGCTGAATCCCAGCCGCACCCGCATCCTACTATTTTTAGAAATTGCCGCATTCCCGCACCCGCATCCCCGCACCTGAATCGGTGCTTCCTAGGAAATTGTCTACATATACAAGTCCTTATACTCATTTGTAAATTCTTGCACTTCTATACCAAGTTATATATATATATCTCAACTCAACATGATCAAACAGAACGAGTTCGAGTTTAGAAAACACCCACATCCGATTGAAGAATTGAAATCCTTTGCTTTGCTAGCTCCTTCTCCTCCGATCGACTTCTTCACCTCCAATCAATTCTTCTCTTTAACCTACAAAACAAAATTAAAGCGCTCTCTCTCTCTCCCATTCTTTTCCTCCATTTCTATTGTTTAATGAAGAAGTAGAAGAAAATG
Organism: Hemerocallis citrina; assembly: GCA_017893485.1. NCBI lineage: Eukaryota > Viridiplantae > Streptophyta > Magnoliopsida > Asparagales > Asphodelaceae > Hemerocallis > Hemerocallis citrina. The sequence goes on along the minus strand of CM030362.1, from coordinate 260,098,124 downwards.
AGTAGAAGATGAAGTAGAGGAGGATGAGATTGAGGTTGAGATGGAGATGAGATGGAGATGGAGGGGGGGGGAGAAATGGGTTTCAGCTGCCATATGCGGATGGGGGGGGTGTAGGTCGGCAGAAGAGTGGAGAAGCAATGGGGTGAGGTGGAGGGGTTTAGCTTTTGCCACTTCATTCCTAGAAGCTTCAATAATCACATGGAGAAATGACCTAGTTATGCACTTGGAATCCTACCATAATATATACTAGTATAATGTACGTGCGATGCACGTCTACAAAAAGTATAGTGATTAAATTAAATGAATATATATTGAATAAGAAAAAATAGTTTATATTTGAATGTTTTGATTTGGGCTACACGTGCGGTGCACATTTATATTTGTTAAATATAATTTGAACATACATTGCACGTGTTTGTTTAGTTACAAAGTTAGGGTTTGTTTGGTTACAAACCCCAACTCTCCCATTAAAATAGTATATATATATATTCATACACATTTATATATACTTATACACATACACACACATAGGTATATTCAAGTAAAAAATCCAATTCATTACAATTCAATTAAATATATATACATACAAATATATATAAATACATACATATACATATAAAAATACATACAAGTATTCATGTATATACATCATATGCAATCCAATCAAAATATACATACATTCATATATATATATATATATATATATATATATATATATATATATAGGGATATGCTCAGTTGAAGACGGGTTTGTTTTCACGGGTTGGAAAACACGAATCTGAGCCATCGGATCGATTATGATCGCGATCAGCGGCTTAGATCGAGCCCGCCCATCACCCTATATGACTTAAGTGGCGGAGGGTTATTTTGGGAATTTTGTCCCTAAATAACTCTTCGCCTGATCCGTTTTGAAAAACATGATATAACCTAGGCCGTTGTTGGGAACAACGGCCTAGGTTATAAAAAAATGAATCATAGGCCGTTGTTGGAAACAACGGCCTAGGTTATAAAATTTCTATCAATTTTTATAGAAATTTTATAACCTTCCAACAACGGCCTAGGTTATAAATATTGAAAACAAGGCCGTTGTTCCAAACAAAGGCCTATGATTCATTTTTTTATAACCTAGGCCGTTGTTCTTAACAACGGCCTAGGTTATATTATTTTTTTTAGAATCTGTTCAGCGAAGAGTTATTTGGGATGAAATTCCCAAAATAACCCTCCGCTCAACATTTGAAACGGGTTATGGGGAGGCAGATCTGAGCCATCGATCACGATCATGATCGATCCGATGGCTCAGATCGCTGTTTTCCAAACCCGTGAAAACATACCCGTTTTCAACTGAGCATATGTATGTATGTATGTATGTATGTATGTATGTATGTATGTATGTACATAAGAATATATTTTATAAAAATATTATTTCTCAAAAGATTGTTTCATTTAAACAATCGGAATAATATGCAAACTTTTAATTGAGAAGATATCCTGAATATATCTCATCGGGTTCCGAATATCAAGATTGTAAACGGCGTTTGGCGGTGGCAGTTCGGTCAAGGGGTGCCTAGCGCCTAGGGTGCCTAGGCGGCACCTAGGCGGTTGAATTTTGTTTGCCGATTTAGTTAATTTCAGCTAATATTCTTCAATCATAAGTATAATTATGCAATGCAATTGCAAATATTCATCATGTTCTTGTGTAATATGTGTACTTAAAGGGTGTTTATGCAAAAAAACATCCTTGTGCAATTAATGTGTAAATATGTGCAATTAAAAAAAATAATTGTCCAATTGTAATATGTGCAATATACCAATATGTGTAATATGTGTAATATGTGCTATTTTAATATGTGTAATAGGTGTAATATGTGCAATCCATCACCAATAATACTAAAAAAGGTGAAATCAATTCCACTAATATTAAAGATCCATACATAGTATATAATAGATTAATAATACTCTTTTTTTGTGTTATTTTATAGTATTTAAAGTTAAAAATAAAATTAAAAAATGTCTGGGCATTGGACATCAGGTGTCCGCCTGATCAGCGTCACAGACGTCTATTCAACAAGATGGCCGCCTGATCGTCTCCAACTGCCTAGACCACTGCCTATGGCAAAGGTGGTTCGTTCTCCTCCACTTGAGCGCCCAGGCGCCGCCTAGGCGTCCGAGGCGGCCGCCATTTAGAAAATTTCTCAATTAAAACTAATAACCACGAAAAATATATAATCACGTGCAATTCTCAAATGTGCATGGATTAGTATGCAAAATAGTCATACTATTTTGCGGAGTGTTATATTACTCGCTCTTTAGAATCGTTATGTCCTCAGAACGACGCTAGGGGAGAGAAAAAATCACATAATGATCAATGATCAGGAGATACTTTCCTTGATCAAATCCGATTTCTCGAGTGATATCCTCGACAAACTGGCCTTCCTTGTAGGGTTGTTCTTCAGTCTTCTGGACAGGTTCACAATGAATTCGATGCTGACGTTCTTCTGCTCCTGTTCTGGAGTATGACAACAGCCACATTATCTTGCTTCGTTCTTGCCCGCCAATGATGCCGATTTACGCCTTGATTGCAACTTCTGCTGATTGGTGACCACTCCCTCCTTAGAGAAGGACGAAGTCACGGATTGCTGCTTTAGCCTTCTAGCTGCTCCTTTGATGATTTTGCTAAATGCTTGGCGTGGTCATCCTCTGTCTTGGCGAGACTTCCTCCTTGGCGTGTTCTTGGCAGTTGTTTGTTCATAAGCTAATCTTGGAGAACTCCGCTGCTTCTGGAAAATGATTAAGTTGTCCTCGATAGATCCTTCCTCGAGTCAAGGCTGGATTCGTTCCTGGTGGTGGCATCTGGTTTCTGCTGACTTCCACCAGTGCCTTCCTTGGTACTTCACGAATTCTAGTCTCGATATTGTGGTCGTCGGTGTGGCGCTATTGTTCTTCCTCAACTCCTGTGTTGCGGCTCGCCCTCATTCGTCGTTTGGGTGCAGACTCGCTACCTTCACATCATGTTACATTTTTGCTTTTTTTTTTCCGACATCCGGTTGTAGGTTTGCCTTCTGGACATTCAGTTGTAGACTTATCTTCCCGAAATCCAGTTGCAGGTTTGCCTCCATTGATGTCTGGTTCCAGCCGTGTTCTTCCCAATATCCGGTTGCACCAAGCTTGTTAGTAAAGAATGAAATACACTGGAGCTGATTCAGATATAAAAAAGGTCATAATCATAAGTTGAAGAACGCTATCTTATGATTTACGATCATCCTATCTGCCAAACTAAACTCAACTTATCTGGCATTCAAGTCTAATTTTCTACTATGTTAGACTACAATTTGATGTCTGCTCTGATACCACTTTGTCACGCCCCAGATCACACTACCGGAAATCTGTGACACAACCAGGATATTTTCTTTCAAATGCATCTCAACACAGTAATAATACAGAAAATTAAAAACTTTTATTGCCACCAGAGTTATTACATCATCATCTTGTTCTTATAAGAAGGAATACAAATTACATCAACATATTACAGATACTGATATTATTTTGTAACGACTACCGCTTGCCACCCAGAACGGTAGTCAAATGATCCTACTAGAAACTCCACCGAGTAGTAAAGTTGTTTCCTCGAGATGCGCTATGCAGCTCGAGTCTTTCGCTGCGCTACTCTGATATTTTCGCAACTGCTTATTGGTGGGGATGTACACTGGATACTCCACTTGGATGCTCTGCTGGCCTTAAGTCTTTCTGCACTCGCGATTCGGCATCCAGCACATAATTGAGTGGGCACGTTAGTACGTATACTGACGCAATGCTGATAAGAAACGGCGATTTCTAAACTTGTACAATCATAATCAGTTTTGATGAAAACGGAAACGTGCATCCTAATTTCCTAGTGTTTGTGTATGCCATGACCTGAAGTCTAATGTACAGTAAACAATATATAGAGAAACATATGCACTTAATCTAATGTGTGCAAATCTTTGGAAACGCATGCATCCCATACTACATACTCTCCAAATCAAGTCGTCTTCTCTAGATTTAGGGTTTCGAATCCTCGCCATGCATTGCATTCTACTTTTGTACTCATCCTGTTCCTCACAGATCCATGGCTGGTGAGGTTGCAGTTCGGTCTAGTCCCGTTTCTGCATACATAGTGGTGTCCCCATTTGCCACGAGTGCCCGGTCCCTGCAACACCCCTGCTTCGGGTCCGGATCTCTCCCAAAAGTCGTGACGAACTACAAGGTACCTCGTACCAAGTGGCGCCGAAGACTCATAGGGAACCCCACCTATGACCCGTATATCACTAACATAGAACCTCCAGGAAACCTTCCTGTTCTTACCATGGCACTTTAAGAATTAACAGAGTGACATACAGAATGCGTGCTCGTGAGAAGACACTGCACGTATCTCTATAACAGGAAGAGATAACTCTGGTAATCACCACCTAGTGCTGGCCCTTAGAACAAATCGGATTATACGGTATCACCCCTAACACCAGCTCGGTCCTCAAGCAAAGGGATAAAGAAAAATAAGTTAATAACATCAATTACCAAAACATGCTATTCATCCAATCACGCATAACATCTAAACGATTAAGCCCAAACGAGTCTGTCAACAATAACCAGCACGGCGAATCGACATTCCTCGTTTGCCAACACCTTTGTAGGTCATTGACCCATATCTCTGGCCCGTGACTCTCGGCGAGCAGTACAACGGCGCCCAAGGGAATGCCTTGGTCCTCAACCAATGTCCCTGGTTCGTGACCCTCAGCGAGCAGCACAACGGCGCCCAAGGGAGTGCATTGGTCCTCGACCAATGTTCTCGGCCCGTGACCCTCAGCGAGCAGTACAATGGCGCCCAAGGGAGTAGTGCCTTATACCTGACAAATGAGGTGAAACAAATACAAACTACTAACGTCCAGACATTGACAGACTTAGGGCATCAACACGTTCTAGACGAGTTAAATAATTTGACCAGAACATTCACTGGCAATCATTCATGCAGGTTAATTATCCAGCTATCCAGTTATTTCCTAGATCATAAAGATCAGACCTAGCCGATCAACCCGACACCGGCGACCCGATCTCCATCGTTCGCCACCTCCTTTGAGTTGGATCTGATCCAATATCCCGGCCCGTGATCAACCATCTCATGGTAACCGATCTGACGGCGCCCAAGAGAAAACCACAATTTTCGACGCAGAAAAGTCATTTCAATACTTGTCTACTGGGTTGATGGCCCTAGGGTATCAACAAACCCCAGACAAATTATAAGCTATACATACGATAAATCAATCGTACAATATATTCTCCCAACTCACCCATATGTCCACCATGAGTTATAAGCACATGAATCACATCCAAGTCCAGTTTAAAGTGCTTATATGGGAAAAATACTCAAATATCTCAAATCAGTCCGCAGCTATCATGCTGCAGCACTCTTGGAAATTCCATAACAAATCATCTACTAACTCAAATTCGATGATTCCAGATCCTATAGCAAGGTATAATCCTCTACTTCACTTCTCTAGTTGACGACTATCTCAAATTATGCCAACTACGGCTAGAAAAACCCTTAGCAATCACCTTATAATAATATGATCATACAGCTGCTGCACCTTGCCAAATTCATAACAAATCATCCTCTTATTGGTACCACATGATCCTGGGTGTTATAGAAAGCTATGAGTGTCTACTACAACTATCCAGTTGATCACTTTCTCCAATTCAGTCCTCAAAGATTAGAAAATCCCCTAGCAATCAGGCTAGTAATAATCAGACTCAGATTTCACAAAATTGTGAAGGAATAGCAAGTTCAAAATTCAATATCAATTCACTATGATCTCCAAATATTACCAAAATTTTCAGGCATTATCTACGCCTAACTAAGTCTCGTATATCCAAAATTTGTATTAAAATTCCATGTGTACAAAAAGTTATAGCATTTTGAATATGAGACGATTCTCAGCTCAAAACACAGCCAACCTCATGCATCAAGCTACATGAACAATTCTTTTGAATTGCCACAACTCATTCAGAAAATTCCCAAACCTTGCAGAGTTCAATTAGACATATATGAGAACAATATTCCAAGATTTCAGCTCTTCGAAATAGTCTAGGTGATATGAATTTCCAAACGTCGATCTTATTCAGCCCAAAACAGCAGCTTCTCCTACTCGCTGCATCATCTTGTACAATTTCTTAAGTGCTTCAAATGAGCTCTAAAATTCTCAAATTTGGCCAAGCTGTGCTAGACATATAAAAGAACCTTAATCTCAAATTTCAGCTCCTAACTCCAAGAATTCTAGGAGATATGAATTTTCAAACATCGATCAAAATCAGCAATAACATACATACAGACTGAATCTCAACTTCTTGACTGTGTTGTTTTGAATCGATCAAACATGGTACTAAATGTTATCAAAAAATTCTCAAATTTTATCATGATGCTAGAAGACCTATACATGATGGTAGAAGACCTATTTGCACAATGGTAGAAGACCTATACATGATGCTACATCTCAAATTTTATTTCAAGATTCCATACCAATTAAGAGTTATGATTTTCCAAAGTTCAAACTTTCATAAAAAAACAGAGCAGTTTTACTGCTAACCCAGTCGACCAAAAATATACTTTAAAAATAGCAATTAAATTCCAAAAATTCCGAAATTTGGAATGCTCGTTACTAACATATACAACTAGCTCCATTTCAAATTTCAACTCAAGATTCCTTATAGATCTCGAGTTATGAATTTTTGAACATGTGCTCGCTGTTTACAAAAAAAACTGCAGCTTTCCCCTACTTGCTGATTTCAGAATTGAATTTCTTAAACCCCTCAATTAAATTTCAAAAATTATGAAATAATTCAACCTTGCTACTAACATCATCAAGAACCTCCAGTAAAATTTTGGGGTCAAACTTCTATCACATCACCGAGTTATGAAATTGTCTACACATACAATTCCTTATACTCATTTGTAAATTCTTGCACTTCTATACCAAGTTATTTATATATATATCTCAACTCAACATGATCAAACAAGCATTCAAGCAGGCATCTAGCATTCAAGAATTGTTCACATCTATCTCAAACAAAATTAAAACAAGTTCAAGTTTAGAAAACACCCACATCCGATTGAAGAATTGAAATCCTTTGCTTTGCTAGCTCCTTCTCCTCCGATCGACTTCTTCACCTCCAATCAATTCTTCTCTTTAACCTATAAAACAAAATCAAAGCTCTCTCTCTCTCTTTCGTTTTCTCCCTTTCTATTGTTTAATGAAGAAGTAGAAGAAAATTAGTAGAAGATGAAGTAGAAGAGGATGAGATGAGATTGAGGTTGAGATGGAGATGAGATGGAGATGGAGGGGGGAGATGAGATGGAGATGGAGGGGGGGGGGTGTAGGTCAGCAGAAGAGTGGAGAAGGAATGGGGTGAGGTGGAGGGGTTTAGCTTTAGCCACTTCATTCCTAGAAGCTTCAATAATCACAGGGAGAAATGGCCTAGTTATGCACTTGGAATCAATTCTAGTCCTAGGTTTTATTTGATCATCTTGATTAAAAAAAATGAGAACTCTTGGTTGTGTGATTCTTCTACATCCTACTATAATATATATATAATTTGATCATCTTGATTAAAAAAAATGAGAACTCTTGGTTGTGTGATTCTTCTACATCCTACTATAATATATATATATATATATATATATATATATAGGGAAAGCTTCGGTTGAGCACTACTCTAGTGCTCACCGCGTGAACACTAGGCCTTCGGGCGTTCATATAGAAAATCCGAACCGTTCACATTGATCTACACATCTAAATTAGTCTAAATATATAAAATCAAATCATTTGAAATTCATTTGCCCATTCATTGAAGTGTTACAAAATTGTATGGCTTAAAATCATTGTTTTTATAGTCACATGATGGATGGGCAAATGAATTTCAAATGATTTGATTTTACATATTTAGACTAATTTAGATGTGTAGATCAATGTGAACGGTTCGGATTTTCTATATGAACGCCCGAAGGCCTAGTGTTCACGCGGTGAGCACTAGAGTAGTGCTCAACCGAAGCTTTCCCTATATATATATATATATACATACATACATACATACATACATACACACATATAGGTATATTCAAGTATAAAATCCAGTTCGTTACAATTCAATTAAATATATATACATACAAATATATATAAATACATGCATATTCATATACATATAAAAATACATACAAGTATTCATGTATATACATTATATACAATCCAATCAAAATATACATACATTCATACATATATATATATATGTGTGTGTGTGTGTGTGTGTGTGTGTACATTCATATATATATACATACATACAAATAAAAAAATATCTATTTGTAAAACATAACAATATATTTTATAAAAATATTATTTCTCAAAAGATTGTTTCATTTAAAATATCGGAATAATATGCAAAATTTTAATTGAGAAGATATCCCGAATATATCTCATCGGGTTCAGAATATATAATATATCCGAAAATTCTTCAATTAAAACTAATAGCCATGAAAAATATATAATCACGTGCAATTTTCAATTGTGCACGGATTAATATGCAAAATAGTTATATACTATTTTGCGGGGTGTTACGGTGTGTCTCGTCTCGTCTGCTTATCGGCCTAAGAATTTTCATGTTGGATAGGATATATCGGGTCATCTAATATATGTTGGGTCGCTCTTTAAAATTCCAAAATGTATCGTAAATATGATCTAGATAACATTTACAATTTATAACAAAACTATAGCTAAAGCTAATCTAATGTTCTGTTCAGTCCAATTTTTTTCCAAACATCAAAAAATATAAACAAAAAGGAAGCTGAAATAGCAAAGCTAAATATATAAATAAGATAACTTCAATAATTATTTAAAAAGGTTAATCTTTAAAATAGTTTAATGAAAAAAAGCAAGTTAAAATTTTCTGTTCACTTAAAAGGTATTAGGGTAAATTGCAAAAACCATCAAGAACAAGAGCAGAGGAAGGGGAGCTGGCAGGGGCACACGGCCCACCAAACGAATTAATTTCTCCTTATATAGCAACCTGTATTCTCTATAACCATATACAGTTTATATATTCCTTGTATCATCAATTAATTATATATATAGCTATCTGATATTAGCTAAAGGTATTTATTATTTACTTTCTATGAGTAGTTATTTTTGGATATGAGATCAATTACTAATATCTCACTCTCTCCTAGCCATTACTATGCTTTTCTTTATGGTCTCACCCTTTGTATTCCACCAATTCTCCCACTGCATCTTCTTCCTTCGCACTTCAATTTTCAAAATTAAAAAAAAATAGAGTTCCTCAACAACTATGTGAGATTGATAGGAAACGATTGATTTAAAGTATTTTTAATAATTTGTGCACACTTTATTACTAAATGTAACCTAATTTATTCTACATCCTCGTATCAGTTATAATCTATAGAATCCACACTTGAGAAGATCATAACAAATGCTTTTCTTATTTCAACTTTTCAAGCATTAATTTTCATTAGTCACTCAGGTAATTATGGATCTCTAAATAGGTAGAAGTGACAAGTAGGTATGAAATTGATGATTTATAATATGGTGATGACTGATGAGAAGTTATGGTATCGGTTATTATCTAATTAGGACTTTTATATGTTTTGAGTTAAAATTTATTCAATTTATATTTTTTCTTTTTTGCCTTTTTCAGCCCTCGTTGCCTTTCCTGGCTCAGCCCATGTGCAAGAACTTTTAGTCCAACACAAAAACCATTATGTAGTATACATTTTTACTAATCTTGTTGAATAGTTGTTAATTGGTGGTCAGGTGAACTAATTTAACTTAACTGGCCTTGACAAATGCGGCAGCTGGAGCTCCGACAAGGCAGAGGGGGAAGGGGATGTCAAGATGCGGAGGAGGAAGAGAAGGGTAGAGATGAAGACTGGGTTGGGAGAGAGAGAGAGGAGTAGAATTTGCAGATACAAGGAGTAGGGGTGAAGAACATAAGGAAGCGAAGGAGGAGGCAGATGGACCAAAGGAAGTTGAGGGGGAAGAGGAAGAGTACGAAGGAGTGGAGAAAGAGGTGGAAGTGGAGGTGAGGGGAGAACGAGGAAGTGGAGGGAGAAGGATAAGAGCAATTTCGTCGGATTAGGTCAAAATTGGAGCATGTGCTCATAAGGTTTAGTGACCATTGTCATTAATGAAAAGCTAATTAACAGGATTAGCAAATATGTGCTACATGGGGTTTTTTTGGGTGTTGAATTAAAGTACCGTGGATTTGGTGGTTATAGGTTTGACTAGTAGTTCATGCATATCTTTTGCAATTTACCCAAACTTATAAGTTATAAATGATAATTGAAAAAAGGGGAATTGGAAACAGTAAGAATGGGAAAGGGAAGTGTTTATGATGTTGCTGCAAGGAACTTTTGTGAGGTTGCTTCAAAGGGTTGGTGCAAAAAAGATGAGAGATTTGAGATACAAAGATGAGTTGAAGACTAAGAGAGAGGGTGGAGGGTGCATCTTCATGTGGGGAGGAGCGACGAGATGAAGTAAAGGACATCAATTCAATGAAGGAAATTGAAAAGAAGGTGGTGAAAAGTAGTTGTGGAGGCGGTGAAGATGGTGGAGAGAAGTTAGGAAAGTCAAGTAGACATGAGTTGCGAAGTTGGGACGCTTCGGTCCTAAATATGCCTTAGAATCAAGCAATTGAGTTGGGAGATGGTCAACAAGGCAAATATTTGATTTTTATTAAATGGGAATGGTTTTGGGTTGGATTTGGGTCATTCCCGAAAACATCTATAAGACCTCATGGATCAGATATGTTAAATTTTGAATCTAGATTGATATTTAGTCGACATCGTGAAATCTGCAACATCTTATCCAAAACGAAATAAAATACATTATGTACCAATTTGTGTAGGTTTACCCTTGAAACCTACATAACTCCGGCTGACATATCTGATATGTAGGCAAAAGTTTTGGACCAGAGCCGAATTTATTAATCATATCAAGAACACATAGTTTACTCTCTTAAAAGGGACATTGAGATCGAAGGAGTCATGGAGTTGCATCCAAATAATCATACAAATGCTTCTTAATAAGAAACTGGACAAGCTATCACTGTTTTAAATTTTCTCCGATACGGCCGAAATTTCGTTTCGGCTAGGCTTGCCGATACGAAATCACATATATTATACTCTATATCGTTTTGGACCGAAATGTGTGGATTTCAGCCGAAATTACCGAAATATTGCCGAAATTGGCGAAATATCAGCCGAAATAGACACATGCTATTGTGAATATATTTAAAAAATTTGTTTTACTTTTTGCATATGTCTTTCAATATAGGACCTTAAGCTAAATAATGTGAGGATTTCGTATCGCTATTGTTTGTATATATGCAAAGTTAAGTAAGTTTATTAACTAATACATTTTTTCTAATCAATGCAAATTCAATTTAGTTATATACTTATATTACATTCTCTTCTATATTCTTGTTAAATTATGCGAAGATTTACTGCAATTGATTCATGTCATTAGTTACATTATATAATATTTTATATGATAAAGGACATGTAGGACATATAATATCTTATTTAGTAACAAAAAAAATATTTATTGAGTATAGAAATGAACATCCGAAATGATCACATTTCCCCGAGATCTCCGATATCTTCGATCCGAGACGAAACACCCCTTACCGAGACGAGTCCGAAATCCGAGATTTAAAACCATGCAAGCTATGATTGAGAAATATTCGTACTATGATTGAGAATTCATAACAATTGTAGATAACATGTCAAATTCTCCTTCTGGGTAGCTTAGCAACTTCACTAGATTAGCGGTCCTTGACTCTATAAATTGAAACAAGCCGTGGTGCTTGGGAAAAAAGAATAGGTTCCCAAGGCAGTGGCTTCCGCAAGATCAAGATGTGTTTTCCACTTGGATCGAACTGATGAGTCAAACTTCTCTTTCCCAGTTCTTGACAATAGCTACTTAGGTTGATTCAAAAAAGCTGACAGTGACGTCGGTATTAATTTCCATAGTCCCAACAAGGTAGCTGACCATGAATATGAATTGGCAAGTGCTGATTGGCATTTCTACCAGCCGGTGGCACAAGCAAGGCTACCAAGGGCTTTGCGAACTACTTGGGCGCTCCATTGAACACCTCATCTGAAAGACAATTTTGCATACTCCCCCCCATGTCTGCCACATAATGGCTGACCATATAGTAAACTTATCATGCTCATCCATAGTTCCATTTTCAAGACGACTCATATTTGTATCATGAAAATAGTGTTCGAATTTGACAATCAAATCAGGATAGTGACCGTGCCTAAGCCACAACCAAACATTGAAAGAGGAGGTGGGAGGGGCTCCATTTCAGCCTAGCAAAGTGGCCCAAATCTTCCTATATCGAGGATTTTGCTGTGCATTCCATCTCCTATTGGTTAAACAAATATACCCCATTTTTAGTTGAAAATAATCCATTTCATTACTGTCATTTAAATTAGCTTCAGCCAAAGGATCATGAGTACACAGAGGAGTTCTTAGGGGATGAAGTTCTCTTTCTATAAAGTTAATAAAATTCCATCTAACCCTTTATTCGACTCCTCACCAGTTCTTTCGATCAAATGCTAACCTCTCTGAATAGTAGGGGCCAATTTGGTGGTTTCTCAAGGATTTCTATGCACAACCCACCTATTTCCGTTGATATTTGTGGTTGGTTGCATAATGCGTAAACAGGAAATTGATATTTTTTATTCTGTATGTATTGCATATGACAGCAGGGTCTTATTTACTGCTTTATGCAGAAATATCTAACGTATATAATGCAACTTATGGGTTCCTGCATGGCTGTCTTTTGCATTTAAAACCAGCTTTCTACAAGTATGCATTGGTGCTGCTTTTTATCGTAATTTATAAACCTTATACTTATGTTTGTTCTGAGCTGTTCTTCATGTTAGAATTTTATTATTTTTCAGTATGGCAGTTCCAATTAATTTTTTTTTCTTTTAAAATAGAAATTGCATTGCCCAATTGTTGTTAGGTCAGCTCTCACTTTGGTTTGCTAATTGTGCTGGTATCTGAATTCATGTTGGATTCTACAAATCCTTCATACATTATATTCCTGTGTTTTATTTTTCATAGTTCAGATGACCATGAAATAAAGGTTTAGGCTAATTTATTTTTGGCTCAACTATCTATATCAGGCAATATTATTCCTCCTTTTTGTGGCCTCTACTTAAAAGATCTCTTCTGGATGTGTAGACCAAAAAGCAGTTGATATAAACATATTTAAATATGATTGTTAAGATTTGAACCCAAGATCTCTAAGGCAGTTGGTTCCGTAACACTTCGATACCGTGTTAAATACTACACATCAAAGTTTGTGAGATTTGTATCTGAGTTCTCTTATAAGGTATCATATTCTATTCACTCCCCTATCTTGACCATATTGCAGGTTATGCATCTTGATGCTGAAAAGGAGATGATGTCTCAATGTGTGGCTTTACTTGGAAAATTTATTGCCGTCCGAGAGCCTAATATTCGTTATCTTGGCTTAGTAAGTGCTGATTTATAAGCTAGTTTTGCTATTTTCGGCATCAAGTGCTTGAATCTGAACTTGTATGAAATAGTATTAGATGGAAAGTATCCAATTGCTGTTAAACTACTGAAGTGACTATATTTAAGGAAGTATTCGATTGTGTTTATCTTATTGCAGGAAAATATGAGCAGGATGTTGCTGGTCACAGATGTGCAGGATATTATCAAAAGACATCAGGCCCAAATAATTACTTCTTTGAAAGATCCTGATATCAGGTTTTTTCAGCATTTCACTAATGATTCCTTGTGATGAAATTGTGATTAGTCTTTGCATGCCAAAATTTACATATCATTAACTAATTGATAGTTTCCTGCTGTAACTTCAATAATTTTGTATCTATCTGTAATGAGGATTTTTATTTTCGTACAAAGTTCCCATTTTAAAGTTTTTGTCGAATGAACAAGTCATTACTGCTGAGTTGTTAAACTTGGACCGATAAGTATTAGAGTACTATTAGAAATTTGATATTGCACTGCAACTCAAATTGAATTTTTATGTGATTTTTGCATGCTGCTGCAATTTATTTTCTCATTCACTGGGTTTCGAATGAATATTCATGAATTTCAAATGAAGCCCTCTTTTAAAAGTACCATGAAACAACTTGATATTGCATTGCATCTCAAATTGAATATTTATGTGATTTTTGTATGCTGCTGCAATTGTTTTCTCATTCCTTGGGTTTCGAATGGATATTGGTGAATTTCAAATGAAGCTCTGTTTTAGAATACCACCAAACCATAACGTGGAGCATTTGGGTCCTCAAAGTGTGCTCTTAAGGAAATAACCCAATTTACTAGCTGCAAGTGCTGTATTAAAAACACTGAGTACAATTACAAGAAATAAAAGAAATGAAAACACTAGCTCTAAAGTTGGTTCAATCAATTGATCTGCATTTATTATCAAGGCTCACAAATAGCAATTGCTACAATCTATTACATGATTATTACCTTTCTTGTATCTCAGAGCTTTTCTATATGGTTTTTTCTCTTTTTAATTTTTAAAATTTTCTCATTCCAACGAATAGCAATTGCTACAATCAATTACATGATTACTACCTTCATTGTATCTCAGAGCTTTTCTATATGGTTTTTTCTATCTTTAATTTTTCTTATGCAACACAATTTTTAATATTGATGCAGGTCTGTATATAGGGGAAACCAACAAAACCCTAATTAACCTAGCGAACCACTTTTAAATAAATACCTCTGGAATATAGAGTTTCTTAATTTGGGTTAGTTTTAGTGCACGGTCTTCGTCTGGTTTAGACATTTGGTGCTCGAAATCAGGCGCCACCAAATAGCAGTAGGTCCCAAGAATCTGCTACTCTGCCTAGCGACCTAGGTACAATGAAAAGGCAGAGAATGCAGGAAACATGCTTAAAGAACTTTCAAAAGAATGAATTTGTTGAAATATGGCAGATTAGTAAAAGAAGGAAGTAATAAAGAGAGTAACAGAAATGATTTCAATCAGTGGGAACGGAAAATTGAGGTTGTGGTGAAGTTTAAAACATGGTGAGGAGGAAAGGGAAGGCAGTGATTAGGGCACTGAAGGCCTGGTAGATCAACTAGTAAACATATGAATCCCTTCGTTTCAAGTGTTGTGATTCATAATCTGTGTTTTTCCAGTCTACTTTCTTGCTTTAACCATGAAGTTTTTCTTGAGCTAAGTAATGTATAAAGACATGAATGAAGCTTTTTTTTTTCACACTACAAATAACTAGGAATAACTCAACTTTTCCACTTGACATCTGAATTTCAAGTTCATTGAACCAATTCACCTGCAAGCCTTATGTCCTTACCATTAAGAAAGCTGAATAATATGAGAAAAGTTTGGTTGTGTATGGATGATTGATCTTTGTTTGAACAAGATAATGACTTATAAGTAATTTGTCCCAGTAGCTTCTTGTTATTATCATTATTATTATTATATCCTAGTATCTGTTGCCAGCTCTTTCTCTTAATAGATTCTCAGTGGTTATTTACACTTATATTGACCAGAGTTATAATTTTTTGTTTTTGCAGTATTCGAAGGCGTGCCCTTGATTTACTCTATGCAATGTGTGATGTTTCAAATGCTAAGGATATTGTTGAAGAGTTACTGCAGGTACAGATTAATGTCATGACCCAGTTTCACTGAATACTAGCTCCACCTCATGCAGAACAGTGCAAACCATTTTTACTTCATGTCACTCATAATCTTTCTCCTACAGTATCTCAATACTGCAGAATTTGCCATGCGTGAAGAATTGGCACTTAAAGCTGCCATCTTAGCAGAAAAATTTGCTCCAGATCTGTCATGGTAAGATCAACAAGTGATGTTGCACATCTGGATCTAAAAGTTAAAAGAGTTTTGCATGTAATTATGCATTGTGCATACACGGTAATAAAGTGCTAGTAGGAATGTATATACTAAGTTGGTTATCATTGCGAGTTATTTGCAACATATGTTTTAAAAGTCCACCTGCTTAGTTTCAACCTCTTTCATAGGCCGCAGTCTCATTCTTTATATTCCTTTTGAAGGGACATGAGGAAAGTCGGAACATAGGACATTTAGATCATAAGTTTAGGGCGTGTTTGATTCCTTGCAAGTGAGTGTTGTAAGTGCAAGTATAAGTACAGGTGTGAATATATAATCATATGCCATGAATGCATCCAACCGTTGCCATCCAAACTTTAAAAAAAAAATATTATTTTCTGTCCAAATTCATATTTTCTTTTGAAGTAAAATTTGGATAAAAAAGTTTGGTGGGCAATGAATGGATGCAATCATGACATAAAATTTAATATTTTTAGTTGCACTTGCAACACTAAGTTGCAATGAACTAAACAGACCTTTAGTCTATCTGGGGACTTGTGTTTTCAGTTATGCGCATAGGAGCAGGGTAGTGGCCAACTGGGTTGTGCTAAGAAGAGATCAGTATATACATGCATCCTCCTGTATGATGTACTTTCTATTCTTAATTTTTAAAATCCTGTTTATGAGAACTCGGTATTTGGAATAAATAAAAGACTTTGATATATGTAATGCCAGCTTTATATGGTTCGAAGGCTTTGTATTGGTTCTGGTATCATCCTTCTAATTTTGGTATGAGTTTTGGTATTCTCGGAAATATTAGCAACTCTGTCTATCTAACTTTGGTATCGATTTTTTAAAGTGTTCAAATTTAATTTTGTTAAATTAAACGATATATTATAATATTGTCTGTGTTTTTATTTTTATTTTCATGAACCATATATATATATATATATATATATATATATATATATATATATGAAGGAAGGGAGACTCATACTTATAGGAGGAAATTTCGTCATATACAGTTGTTGCACACACGGTGACTCTATATAGACGATCCACACCGTTCATCATATCCCTATGTTGTAAGATGCATGTATACATAAACTGGACTTCGAAGGCTTCTTGCCTATGCATCGTATGGTGCCAATTGTTATGGTTTTGAAAAACCGTTCATTTTGCTACTAGTTGAAACATGGTAAAATAAAAAAAATTATCGAATGAAGTTAATTTTTCAGACACATAGCAGTCTTAAATGCGAAAGGCGAAGCCAAGGCGTCAAACTCCACCATCGTCTGAGCGAGAGCCCCCCACAAAGACTATCACCCGAGTGAAAAAGGCGTAACATGAAATAAATAAGGTTTTCTTATAGCGGCCACCCTCAATTTTGTTAATTCCAAATAAACGACCCACTATTGTCTATTTTCATAAACACCACTAACAATGTGGGCCCACTCCCAAAAATTGAAGTAAACACGAGATTATGAATGATGTCAATGTGATCTTATTGGTGGTGTTCAAAATCAATTCAGATTATTAAGCAAGTCAAATTGAATTAAACTTAAAAAAATTCGCAAGGTGCTCTTTTGGAGTAGAACCTATATTGTTGGTGGTGTTTATGGAAATAGAGATTTGTGAGTAACTTATTCGGAATTGTTAAATTATGGCTGGCCTCTATGGAAATAACCCAATAAATAAATAATCTATATATAGATGTATAGTAATCCTCTTATTTAACTAGAGGACAACCAAAATATGAAAATTCTAAGGCAGAACAAATAAACACATACCAATAGAATGTAGAAAGTAGCCGTCCAAATATATTTTACTGAGATATAACAGTTCTTTGACTCAAAATCTACCAAGTTATCAAGTAGAAAAGGATGCACAATTGCTCGTAACCATCACATTAAAAGACAATAAAATTCCAACTACAAATACACAAGGCGGCATTGAGCTCTGGTAAAGAAAAAGGTTGGAGCAGATAAGATTAGGAGGAAAATTAGATGTAAGAATTTTCTTTTGTATTTTATTTTTTACTGTGGTATTGACAATTTTGAATCAATCGGGTTTGGGTTGCCATTAAGTTTGAATCCAAACCCAACAAAACCACATCACTGTTATTTCCAATATCTGGCTGATGTCTATCTACCTTTCTATCCATTCTTTTTTTCTTGTGCGGCGCAGCTCTCTTTTTCTTCTGCGGCGGCGTAGCTCTAAAAGTAGTTCAGTCAATTGTCTCTCCGTTTATTTACTCTTTCGAAAAAAATTTGTCTCTTAAACAATTTTCTACATAAATTTTCTGAAATTACTATAGACGTTTTCTTTTGCAAGACATTTGTGATGTGTAGAAAAGGCTTGTGCAATTACATTAGGAAAATTAATTTACGAACTTAAATTTGAATCAGGGAATCTAGGCAAAGCATATAAATTTTCTCTTTTTTTAGAGGAATATGAGTGGAACATATGAAGTCATGCTTCTAGTTCTCACATCCGTGAGATGTGAGGGCTAGATCCTTATTTTAAATTGTTGGATCGAGAGCCCACTTGATGATGTCACACTAACAACTTCTGTTAAGTTATTATTATTATTTTTTTAGTTTGTCCCTTGTGATTGCAACCACCTCATTTAAATCTCTCTTTAATCTAGAAAATCATTCATATCGTTAACCATGTGAATGTGCTGTGCATCATGAAATTTTTTTTTGAGTAATGTTATATGTACTTTATTAAGTACTAACCAGCATATATGATGCATGGACTCTGATCGTGGATATTAACATGGAAAGCAAACTTGTAATCTTTCCAGCCATGTAAATATTGCAATTTCAAAACTCATTTTAACATGAAGCAGTTATTATTGGATTTGCATGCATTTTCGTTGATCAATGAGTTGTAACATTATTTAAGATTTATTCTCAGCTCATAATTTTCAAGTGAAGAAAATTAACACAAAAAAGTAAGAAAATTAACATTAAAATGTAAGAAAATAAATAGTCATATTTCAATTAGATCTACAAACTCATATATCAATTATTACCCTGGTTCGATTCCATGTAAATATCCAACACAGACAATTGACTACTTCTAAGGGTACCCATGGCATTTTTGTAATTTAATCCCTTGTTGAATATACAACTAGTAGGAATTGAACCTTAGTTATTGGGTACTAAATCTGTTATATGCATCCAATAAAATGAATTATCAATGTCAAAAAGAAATAAAAGAAACGATTAATGCCATGTTAAAAACAAAGCCCAAGGCAATTAGAAGACCAGCCTAAACAAAGATAAAAAAAGGTGATATAGCGGTCATAACGAGTCCTATAATGGCCATAATGGGTCAAGAACGCTCTGTTTTCTGAAGTCCATTTCAGCAACAATAGCCTACCTTAAATGCTATAACGGTCGTAATGGTCATTATTTAAAACAGTGAGGGGTGTTAGAAAGAAATTTGCAAGTAAAAGCACCTTTTTGAAAATCTAAAAGCACCACATTAGGTGCCTTGAAAAAAAAAGACTAAAAATAGCTAGTTAGAGCATCTGCAGTTGTTGATATTTTCCCAAATTTTGCAAAATTTGGGAAAAAAGTCACGCAGTCGTTGGCAAAATACCCAAATTTTGGGTTTGTCCGTTGGAGAGGAACAATGCTCGGCTATATTTGGGAGAAGAAATGGGAATTCGCAAAATTTAGGTGACGAAAGACCTTTCGTCCAATAAAAAAAAATATCGGACGAAAGATGGTCTTTTGTCTCTTTAAAATTTTTTTATTCTAATCTATAGGACGGAAAATCATTTCCCGTTCGATAAATTTTTTTTTAAAAAAAATGATTGGACAGGAAATGATTTCCCGTATGATCAAATTTTAAAAAAAAAATCGGACGGGAAATCATTTCCCGTCCATGGCTATTTCTAAATTTTAAAAAAAATCTCAGACGGGAGATGATCTCCCGTCCATCCCATTTTTCCCAAATTGTGGAGAAAAAAATCTACGGAAATAGGTCTACAAAAATTATTGTGTATATATATTAGGTTTTAATTTAGATTTAATTAAGATTTAAGATTATTTACGATTTAATTTAGATTTAATTAAGATCCTTAATCCAAAAATTCTCTCAGAAAGGAAATGATCTCCCGTCCGATGTTTTTTAATTTATAAAAGATGAAAAATCATCTTTCTTCCGAGATTTTTCTATGAAAAGGCCAAATCTTGGCGTCAAACGACTACAACTATAACCCAAATTTTCTATTTCCAAATGGCAAATACCCAAATTTTATCATCAAACGAGTGCAGATGCTCTTAGAACGGTAATTTTGGCTAAACACACTTTTAGTTAAGTTTCTTAAACATCTACTTCGAGTCTAAAAGTGCTTTTAGAACCAAAAGGGTTCTCCAAAAGTAATGTCAAACGGAGAGCTTAAATGAATAAAACCAAAATAGTTAAAAAGGCGACACCTTTTTCGCGTCTCGCCTGAGCGCCTCTTTGATGCCTGGCCCTCGCCCGCCTGCTCGAACTTGACCGCTTGGTCAAATACATAGGCTAGGATCCAGGAATCTACATCTCTTGGGCCTGAGGCACGAAGGCGCTTGCCTTTTGAAACTTGACATATAGATACTGTTACATGCAAATTAATGTGAACGGTGCCGATTGTCCATTATGGGTGCCATTGTGTGTACAATTACTCTATTAGGAAATCACCTCATATGAGTTTCCCTTTCCGATAGATAAGTATCTCTATAAATGAAATTATAATTATTCTAGAAAACAATTACTTTTTAAGCTATAGAGAGAATGATATCAGATTCAGATATCTAAATACTTAAATATTTTTTTAATGCGCTCTCTCTCTCTCACACACACACACATTCATGTGGTACTTACTCATTGGCGATAGTGCCAATAGATAGGTTCAGTGGTCCTAGGGCTCCATTACTTTATATTGGTTTTTTTTCTTTAATTTTAAAAAAAAAATTCTCAACTTCAAAAATCGGAGGGTAGAGAGAGAAAGAGGTTTGGTGGTCTAGGGCTTCATTGCCTTATGTTGGATTTTTTTTTAATGTTTTAGTTTTCCTTGTTAACTTCATAAACTGGCGGGTACCAATTTGTTGGGTAATTATCACGTTGGCAGAGCCAAAAACCGTTAAGAATGAGAATGTTATCCTAGTCTCGGCCGATAACTCGATAACTGATACCATTGTTTAAAGGTTAGTCTTCTACATATGTAACTAATTGATGGGATTGTTTTCAAGGATATATTTATCATTTCTCATATAACTTTTAAGAGGGTTTTATCATTTATATCCCTAACAAGTATCGTATTTGATATTTCGGCCTAACAATTCTGCATTTGCAAATTCCATATTTGCATATATGTCCCAACAATGTACGAGACTCATTTTTTAGCTCTTTTTTTTCCCCCCAATTTAACCATTGCTGGACTCTTAGTATCTAATGTCTACTAACCCTTAATTCATCTCTCTTTCTTTCACACATCAGTTCCCCCCCCTAAACAGCGACTCTAGCTCTAAGTACTAACATTATAGCTTCCAAAGAATCACATAACTGGGATTATTATGAAATAGGTATATAGAGTAAATTAATCTGAGAAAACTAGCGATGAGATGCAGATAAGTAGGATTTTGGTGGTGAAGGTTTGGACTGCCGTGTTCATTTCTGAGGAGGGGTGCAAAGAATAGTTGAAGTATGATGGTGGGTAGGGGACATGGGTATTTTGGGCCAAAACCTGCCTTGTCCCATTAAGAATAGTAAAATATTACATCTCTCGCTGATAACAGATAAATTGAGGGATACAAATTGAGCGAGATCCATATTGTTGGGGACATATATGCAAATATTGAGTTGTGAGGAATAAATATGGAAATATGATATTTGCTAAGGATATGTGTGCAAAAAGCCCTTTTTGAAAATTAAGATCTTTTGAGTGTGAGCATAGAATCTTGTTTCATTTCCATGTGTAAAGGGCAAGCTTCACATAAATATCTTCATAAGGGTCCAGCAGTTGTTAATGCAATAGAGTATTGATGCTTGGTAGTGGTTTCCCAGAATGCGGACTGTTGCACTCATGGATGAATCGTTCGGTAGTTGTGATTTAAGTTGCAGGACTACATAGTGAAAATTGAAGCAGTATAGTCATGATTTTGTGGGATGACATACAACTTGTGGAGGTGCAAGTTGTAGTCATGCTTCCAGGAGGGGATGATAATTTTGCGTGTTTTCTGGTATATATATATATATATATATATATATATATATATATATATATATATATATGAGAAATCTTCCATTGCAAACACTAGTAGCGCGTGAAAACCACTTAATATGCCTTAACCCGCATTTTAATATGCCTTAACTTGCTATTGGCAATAGCGGGTTAAGCGGTTTTCACGCGCTACATTAGCGTTTGCAATGGAAGATTGTTGTGTGTGTGTGTGTGTATAGGGAAGTCTTCCGTTGTGCACCACCTATGGTGCACACGGCGTGTGCACTCGGCCCTCCTGCCTTCGTATCGACGATCCGAACCGTTCACATTGATCTACACTTCTAAATTAGTCCAAATATGTAAATTCAAATCATTTGAAATTCATTTGCCTATTCATTGAAGTGTTACAAAATTGTATGGCTGAAAATCATTGTTTTTTATAGTCACATGATGGATAGGCAAATGAATTTCAAATGAATTGATTTTACATATTTAGACAAATTTGGATGTGTAAATCAATGTGAACGGTTCTGGTCGTCGATACGAAGGTGGGAAGGCCGTGTGCACACGGAGGGGTGGTGCACAATGGAAGATTTTCTTATATATATATATATATCTATATAATAAAACACAAAGAAAGCTATCAAGTGGCTCACATTCAATAGGATTGAAATAAATGGTCCAGATCTAACCTCACAAAACATATTTTCCCGCCCAAAATTTTCCCCCTAAAACTCAAATCCAAATCCCCTCAAAACAACTTCTTCATTTATTTATTTCTCTCTCTCTCTCTCTCTCATTCTCTCAATTTACTCATAAATTTATATTTTCAGATTTCGGGTTTATAAATTTTCAGAATTTTTATACATTTTTTATTGCTCATATTACATTGAAAATAGCAAATATCTCATCAACAGTTAAATTTCATCATTTTCCACACTCAAAGTTCTAAGAAGTTGGATTTTACACCCCCATTTATAATTATTTTTCAACATATACTAATGAAAACATGGACTTTTATTTACAACTAATTATTGTTTTATTATTCAAACTTGAGCTACATAATTGTTGTCTTACTGTTTACAAGACTTTTATATGTTGTATCGTTCCGAAGACGTGCCTTAGGCACGTGCCCACGGGCAAATCTAGTGTGTATATATATATATATATATATATATATATATATATATACATATTGGAGCAAGACCGTATTATAATTATATTGATATTATTTGCACCAAATTATTGTCTTAAAGATATGATCTTTAATATGATTGTAGTGTCTTATGCTAGCAGTTTACCCACATCTTGACTAGATTTTATTTCTTCATCTTGCAGGTATGTTGATGTTGTCCTTCAATTAATTGACAAAGCAGGAAATTTTGTTAGTGATGACATGTGGTATCGTGTAGTACAATTTGTTACCAATAATGAAGATCTTCAGGTGTTTGTTGCTTACAATTGTGGATTCTTACTGAACCAAATTTATAATTCTACAGTTATTTGTTTTGTATAAATATCTGACTACAATTATATTGTGTCAGCCATATGCTGTTGTGAAGGCAAGAGAGTATCTTGACAAGCCCGCTTTGCATGAGACAATGGTTAAGGTATTAATTTTTTGGTTATTCGTCTCCTGTCCTAGTGACCATAGGCACAATCTAACGATCATCAGATTGGGTTGAATAAACTTTATAATTTGGTGCTGATGATTGATAAGATTATGGATGAGGTTCCTCCAATTGTGGAGGAGGTCTGGTGAATCACACTGATGGCACCTGTCATCCATTTACTAAATTTACTTCATTTTGTTTTTATTATTTGGGAGATATTAATTTATCTGTTCCTTCTTTTTGGAACGATATTAATTTATCTGTTCCTTCTTTTTGGAACAAATTGAAGATACAAAGAACAACAGAAGGCTCAAAATGTTTACTTTGTCACGGAGAACCAGATGTTAAATGATTTTCAAGTGTTTAACAAAGATTATTTTAAATATTTTTTTCATTAATTAACAAGTCTAATATGGACAGGAATTTATTGCATATATATTGTTATATTTTTATTTCGTTATTGTGGTCAGAGGTAAGTTGTTGCGATTGGAATAAAGGAAATTTATGTGCAGGTCTCTTAATTCCAATTAAATGAGCCTGCCATTTTTGCAAATACTTAATATCGGTGGTTTTAATTTGCAAATGGTATTTTATGTTATGGGGAAAGACCATTTAGGTTTGTTACATTAAGATGGTCAATTTCAGAAATATGAAAATTAGTGAGAAGATGACTTATTAATATGGTAACTCTAGTTTTTGCATTGCGTGTTTTGCTGGTATGACAAGGGGCAAACCGACCTATGTTATTAAAAAAAAAACTAATAATGAGGCCTTTGTTGGTTAACCTACTGTTTGCCCATGTTTACCAATACTTTTTTCTACTTTGCAATTGTTGGTAATGTAATAATTGAGGGACATCATAACTACTATTTTAGAAAAGGTTATCCTGAGGGTGAAGAGAATTACGTGAAAAATAGAAAGTGGTGGAAAACATTAGTGTTAAATTATAGTTTAAATCCATCTTATTGCATGTACATCAGCTGATTGGATCTGTAACAATTTATTGCATGGACAAATGGACATGAATTCACTTGATTTCATATTATAAAGCTAGTTTAGGCATGACCAATATGAGAGGTTCGGCTTATCCATGAGATGGCTCCATC
The DNA here is from genome assembly GCA_017893485.1 of Hemerocallis citrina. Lineage (NCBI taxonomy): Eukaryota > Viridiplantae > Streptophyta > Magnoliopsida > Asparagales > Asphodelaceae > Hemerocallis > Hemerocallis citrina. The sequence continues at coordinate 260,073,264 of CM030362.1, read as the reverse complement.
ATGGAGTTCTCACAAAGCTTAGTTTGAAAACAGTTCTTAACTGAGTGTTATATATCTATATATATATATATATATATATATATATATATATATATATGGGAAAAAGGGGTATGAGCAACTTGCTCATTTAGTAAATAAGCAATTGATGATGTGGCATACATGTGATTGGAAAAGCCTTAAAAAGGGTTAGTTGTCCAATGTATCACATGCATGCCACATAATCAATTGCTCATTTACTAAATGAGCAAGTTGCTCATATCCCTTTTACCCTATATATATATATATATATATATATATATATATTGAAGAGCGGGTTACTTTCATGAGTAATCATTGTTTAGTACTCAGTGTTTCTTATCCATTGGATTAAGTTATCTCTTCTCCAAAAGAACTTGTTCTCTTTTCCAACTGAGGAGGTAGCCCGATCTGCTTCCCACCAACTACTTACCCACCTCCTCCACAGATCCCTCCGTGCCAGCCACCGCCCATGCTCCTTCTGTACCAAGGCTGTGTTTCATTGTTGCCGGTTACCGTCCTCCGCTTTAACCTACCGCTTGTGCGCACATCTAAAATTATTCAACTTTGCTGGTGTCGAAATCTTCATCTTTAGAAGAGGACTACAAAGATTTCTGAGGATATCTCAGACACCTTCACCTTTTGATATCTCTAATGTGGATGTGTAACTTTGTTAGTTGAACAATCATGTCCACATAGTTCTTTGGTCATAAATGCTCCCAAAGAAAATCTAGCATCAAAGGATACGTCAAAGAAACTACCAAGTGGGATTTTTAACACCGCATGTACTTTGTTGTGTTTCTTTTCTGACCAATCATTAGAAGCTATTATGAACTCGTTTTGGCTGCAGGGTTGTCGAGGGAAATACAAGGTTCCCATATACAAGAAAATTTTCTTTGAACAGAAAATACGCCAAGGACCTTTAAGTTTGAATTCCAACCGGAACAGAATTCTGAATGATTAGTGCAGGACACATTTAGAGGTGCATACGGGTTGGCTGAGGTGGGTTTAGAATGCTTTTAAACCCATACCTGGACTTTAAAATCACTTACTCGACTTGGTCCGTACCCAGTAGGTTTCTAGTTTCTGAAACCTAAGCCCGACTTGATGGGTTTGGGCAAGTTTTAGGGCCTGGTTCGGGTTTCTTTCGGTAAGACCTGTTCAGACTGGGCCATGTGCGTCAAGATGAACTTAAAATTTTCAGTAACAAATTTAACTCATTTGGATATATTTTAATCGAAATGCATCTAATCTCAAACTCATTATTAGCCAACACATAATCATAAACTTTTACTACGACTTCAACAAAATACATTACATGCTGATTATTTACCTTAATGACACGTACATACACTTTTACTATGACTTCAACAAAATGTATTATATTATGATTATTTACCTTAATGATACGTACTTGGTAATCAATACCAAAGGGTAATTATTATAGCCTTTGACATCAAATACGGAAATAAATGTACTTCAACATAGAGACAGTCTTACATGTGTACTGTCAGTCTCATCATTGTTTTAAATTTCGGCCGAAGTGACCGAAATTCGATTTTAAAACTAAGAGACCCCGAAGCAGTATAAAACATTTATGTCATTTTTAGGGAAATTCCTGAAAATTTTTGCTGATTCCAGCCTTTTTGATTCAAAATCTCAGCCGACATTTTCTATTACTAGGCTGGTCTTTGAATTAGCAAGATGGCGTGATTTTGACATTAGGAACTTCCCAATCCCAACCTCATCCGACTGTTTATTAGTAATTTTTTGTCTGAATTGTGATTATCAATCCCAACCTCATCCGACTGTTTATTAGTAATTTTTTGTCTGAATTGTGATTATATTGATATACTATGTATGTAGATATTGCACTATTATTTTTTTTTTGTTTATTTTGTTCCAACAAGTCACATATGTTGGTTGGAGTCAATATTGCTTGAGTTACATATTGGATATTGTGATGCATACTTGCGTGGTGTGTGTATAGGTTAAATACAACATATTTAGGAGATATATTTGAAATCGACATGACACTTCTATATTTATTAAATAGCTCAAAATTTCTGGAAATCCAAAATCAAGAGTTAAACTTATTAGGCCAACATGACATCAAAATTTGACATTTAGAACCTTGCTCCTCATAACGTATGTAAAGATTTATAAAATTGAACTGTTTGTATGTATGCATGTGTGAGGTAGGTACATATTAGTCGGATTTATTCGGATACTCAATCCCAACCTATGAAGCACAGATACAGGTACGGGGTGCGGGTACAACACGACACGGATACGGGGTACATGATTTTACAAAATAGTAGGATACGGGTGTGCTGGTGGGTACGTTAAATGTAATATATATTATATTCTATCTATAAATAAAAAATATGTCTAACTTGTAAAAAAATGCAAATATTTGAACAATTTCTTAGAACTATAAGAATACACTATAATTGAACATTTTGAAGAAAGAAAATATTACATAAAAAGTTCCAAGATCGAACAAAAGACTAAAGCAACAAATTACTACTACATCAGCTACACTAGGCTAGCATGACGAGACTTCACGGCTCTCTCCATATGAACCAGTCTCCTACCCTTCGTGTGCACCGATAACAGCGTTCTGGCCTACTCCATGCGAAGCCTCTTCATAATGTAGGAAAATATTTTATGCATTAGAACAGAAAACCTATTATTAATATTCCGGAAACAGATCTCATTTCGATTCAGCTATAAGCACCACATGGTAGCCGCTACAGACAAGTCCCACGCCTAACCATCAAAACTTTTGGGTATACTTGTTTTGTGTATGAAAATAACTTGAAACTAGAAGTTTTTTAAATTACACTGCGACCCCAAACATTTATCTACATATAATTGTCTCCAAAAATTGCAAAAGGAATTGAAAGATTGGGTACTCTTTAGGTACGCACCCGAGAGTACCCAAGGAGTATTGGCACTCGATACGCACCCGACACGGGTGTGTCGGAAGTACCCGTGCTTCCTAGATCCCAACCTTAATTTTCTTAATTTTAAATTTCACAAACCCATATGGCTCCGGCTTTTGGAAAATAATGACCCATACCCGAAAGTTCGGGTGGGATAGGGCAGATTTGGGACCTTTGGTGAAACCTCTACTCGGTTGACAGCCCAGGGCTGTTGATATTAAGGATGAAGAAGAAAAATTGGATGGTCTCCCACCATTGATGATAGCGGTGTCTAAGGAAATGTTAGTGGCATAGTGGCTATAGCATTGGAGCGATTAGTGATACTCCATTTGGAGGAGGGTGTAGAGAAGAAGAGATAGAGTGAGATTTAGCGACTATGTTGAACTAACACTTCTGTTTGGTGGTCATGCCATGTAGTACACGTGGCGGACACACGGATCCGACATGACACTTGATATTTTAGGGTGGTTGTCAAAATCTTCTCTTGTTGGTATGTCGTGTTGCTTGGCATCCATGTCAGCGTGTCAATGTCAGTGTCAGTGTCCGTGCTTTTAAGTTTAGTGAGAAACCACCATGTCATTTGAAGGAAGAAATGCAAATTTATTTGTACTTTTGGGGAAGAGATAAGGATGCTATGAAGAGAAATGCACGTTAATGGGGATTTCTCATTCTCTCAGTAGCTGCATATTATCCACTGATATGATGTAATCTAACTAATGGAGATCTTAATTCAAGGGCCAAAGAAGATGTACTAAGTTGTGTCTACTCCTGAAAGTACATACACACTATACATGTACTGACTTAAGTGCAAGTGAATTGTGTGTAAATACAAAACTATGTCATCACATTAGCCTTTATAAATGGAAGAAGTTTTCCTGGGAATATGGAAAGCTTTCATACCATTTAAATCAAACTTGTGGCATCTTTACAATAATTATAAGAAATTCCAAATTGAAAAGAAAGGTCATGATTTTATATGATGAACTGTTGTGATGGATGGCTAGCTACTTATCCATGTTACTACCATCTGTAGTTATAATAGCACAGATTTGGAAAGAAATTTGAAATTGAACCCCATCAGAAAATTTTTGTTAAGGATTTTTTTACATCATCCAAAAGTTATAGCCCTGTTTTTACAATTATCTTCTCTCTTAATTATCGAATTTTTTTGGCATATTGACTCATAAATTTCCTAGCTTTATTACCAATTTAACGCCATTAAGACTTCTCCTAGGTTCAAGGAACCAAATTACCAGGAAAGTATTTTCTGTAATGTACGCTTCTTTTGATTTCAATAATGATTATAATTAATAAACCATGTCAAAATTTTCAGCTCAACCGACTGATCATTACCAAGAATATAAAGCTCCATGTTAGCAATCTGATCAGAGTTGGTGCATTAAGTCTTTCCTAGTACACCATAAATCATGTATTGCTTTAGTATGATCGTTACAAACTTGAATGTTTTTAAACCATGCAGTATGAAGGGATATTTGCTTCGACATACATGAGTTATTTTCTGTTGTCCTACTAAAAAAAATTGGTTAATAGATGGGACATGTTAGGCAGGCTCCCTTAGTCTTCCCTTTTACCTTCATGCAACAGGTTAGTGCCTATATACTTGGAGAGTTCAGTCACCTTTTGAGAAGACCTGGGTGCAGCCCTATGGAAATCTTTGCTATCTTAAATGAGAAGCTCCCCACAGTATCGTAAGCAAAAATTTTGCTTTCTGTAATTTTAATTTAGAGAGATTTCTCTTTTACAATCTAAGCTTTCATTATGACAGGACAAATACTGTTCCTATTCTTCTGTCAACATATGCCAAAATTTTGATGCACACTCAACCTCCCGACCCGGATTTACAGGAACAAATTTGGGTCATATTTAGAAAGTAGAGTCTTTTCTTTTTCTCCCAAATAAATCTTCATTTTTTTATTGGTTTTTTTCTCAATTTAGTCCCCTAATTAATGTGTGATATCAATATAGGCCTGCAGAAAATACTAATATCAATTTAGTCCTCCAATCAATGTATAATATCAATCTAGTTCACTAATTTGTGGTCGTTACTTCAAATTGGTTCCCCATTTGTAGCTACTATTAAGTAGTTATCCAAAATGTTTTCAAACTTATTAATTTTTTTTGTTATTTTCTTCCTAACGTTGTCCAACGATTATTTTTAACAGTAATATGGGAACATATGTTTGGATATCATTTCCATAGAGTCCACCCACAACACAATTTGACAATTCCAAATAAGCCACAAATCTCTATTTCCGTAAACACCACCAATAATATAGGTTCTACTCCAAAAAAGCACCAATGTGAGTTCTTTTAAGTTTAATTCAAGTTTACTTAATTATTTGAATTCATTTAAACACCACCAATAAGATCACATTGTACATCATTCATAATCTTGTGTTTAATTCAATTTTTTGGAGTGGGGCCTACATTATTAGTGGTGTTTATGGAAGTAGAGAATTGTGGGTGGCTTATTTGGAATTAACAAAATTGTGGGTAGCCGCTATGGAAAAAAACCCTACTTTGAATAGCAGTAGCTAATGTGAAGTCGCAAAAAGGCTTTTGGGTATGCTAGGAAGAAAGCATGTGCATATTTTTAGGAATATAAGAGTAACTAAGAAAAATTTTGTGAATTCTTGTTAAGTTTAAATAGTGTTTTGACCAACTACGAAGCAGTAGCTAACAATTTGAAGTAAATGAGTCAAATTAAGGGACTAAATTGATATTATGATATTAGCATTTTTTAAGGACTAAATTGATATTACACGTTAATTAGGGAATTAAATTGAGAATAAAACATTTGTTATGACGTGAATATACCGGTAACTGAAGTTCATGTAATTACAATCAGATATGAGAGTTGCATTGATGTTGAGATACAGCAGAGAGCAGTAGAATATTTTGCACTGAGTAGAAAAGGTGCAGCTTTGATGGACATATTGGCCGAAATGCCCAAGTTTCCAGAACGCCAGGTACGTAAACTGGATTTGATGGTTTGAGCTGGAGATAGCAATTTATCAAATTTTGAGTTCCTATCCAAGCTAACTTTAGTGCCACTGTATTTAACAGTCTTCTTTGCTAAAAAAGGCTGGAGATGCTGAGCTCGACACAGCAGCGCAAAGTGCCATAAAGTTACGAACTCAACAACACTCGTCAAATGCGTTGGTTGTAACTGACCAAAAACCCCCCAACGGATCTCTACCAGTCAACCAACTTAACATTGTTAGGATGCCTAGTCAAAACATGGTTAGACCTGTGATGTATCTTTTCACTCTCTTATTATTGGAAATATGAATCTTTGTCTTATGATGTTATTGGATTAAATATGTAGGATTCCAGTTCTCTGGATCAAGAAATATCCAAGGAAAATGGAACAGTAAGCAATGTAGAGCCATCATCAGTCCCATCGCCCGACCTCCTTGGTGATCTTTTAGGTCCACTTGCAATTGAGGGACCACCTGCTTCTGGGGTTGCAGCTGATCTGCATTCGATTCCAGGTGTCGAAGCAACTCATGAAATAGCTGGTGCCCTAGCACTATCTGCCCTTAGTGAAGAATCAAACTCAATTCAGGTATGCCAAATTGCCAATATATTATTCATTGATTCCTTGCCATCCCAACCTGTTATTGTTGAATAGCTGTGATTCTTGCTTGATTACCATTCTTCATATTTACTGCCTTGCACCTTTTCTTGAGTGCCTTTTTAACATATGACCTAGGCTATACAAATACCGGTATAGGTAAGGGACTCAACAATATTACTGTACAAGACACATAAAAATTGTATAAAGTAGCAAGAGGACAACCATATTACATGTTAGTATCACAAATTTTTTCTAAATGGCATCCAAGACTATACTATTCAGTTCCTTAATCAAAATAAAAAATTCAGTCCATGTTGAAGTAATAACATTTCATATTTGATATAAATTTACAATATAATATTATAAAATGTGAATGTGTTTGGATTTATTAAAGGAGTGTCTGATATATTCCAAATATAAGGTACATATTAAAATTTAGAACATGCATAATAAGTTTTGGACATGTGTTCAAGGATTGTCCTTGAAGTGTAGATGTCTGACACAATTTGGCTCAACGATGGAAGTGTTGTGCTAATAGCACATCATTCAAATAGTTTTTTTGATACTTTTGTGCTGATGTGTGTTTGGATGGTAACCATCTTCCTTTTTTTGCAGCCAATTGGTAATATTGGGGATAGATTTAGTGCTCTATGCCTAAAGGATAGTGGGGTGCTATACGAGGATCTTTATGTTCAGGTTTATGCCTAAGCTATTACTATTATACGGAGTGCAAGTTGTGGCTCTATATATCTGTTGGACCACATGCATTTAGTGTTTCATAAAACACATTTGTCCAATACTCTAATATCTTCTGCTGTTTATTTTGATATTTTTTATTAGATTGGTGTAAAAGCTGAATGGCGAGCTCATTATGGGCGTTTTGTTCTGTTTCTGGGAAACAAGAATACATCCGCTCTTGTTTCAGTGCGAGCTGTTATACTACCTCCTACACATTTGAAGATGGAACTCTCACTGGTGCCTGAGACTATTCCTCCAAGAGCACAGGTTAAGAGTGTTTGGATTAGCTTTCTCTACATTATAAATTTTATTATTTATATTGCTTAGAATATAGGAATATTGACTGGAATATAGGAACATTGACTGGAAAATGCGTAGAACTAGTACATACCATGATTAGAAGGAATATTAATATAGCTTGTTTACAAGAAACAAAGTGGATAGGGGAGGAAAAAAGTGGGTAGGGGAGAAAGGTAAAGAGATAGATGGTTTTAAATTATATTATACCGGTAAAATTAGAAATAGAAATGGGGCATGAATTTTAGTAGATAAAAAATTCAAAAGAGATGTATTAGGTGTTAATAGGAAAGGGGGATAGAATAATATAAATTAAGTTTGTATTAGGGGGAAACATAAATAATATCATTAGTGCTTACGCATCCCAAGTAAGATTAGATGCACAAGCTAAAAATAAATTTGGGAAGATATGGATGAGATAATTCAAAGAGTACCCTTAGGTGAGAAACTATTTATAGGAGAAGATTTTACTGTATATGTAGGAGAAGATAACATGGGATATGAGAGGGTGCATAGAGGACATTGATTTAGAAATATGAACGATGGTGGGGAGACTATTAGATTTTACGGCTTGGTATGATCTTATACTAGCAAATACTTATTTTAGGAAGAGGGAGGAATATTTGATAACTTTTAAAAGTGGGGCAAATAGGAGTCAAATTGATTTTTCATCACTAGAAAGATGGATCGCTTGACATGTAAAGATTGTAAAGTTATACTGGGAGAGTGTTTAACCTCACAACATAGATTAGTGGTATTGGATGTTTAATTGGGAAACACATATGTGCAAGGAAGGAAACTATGAATCCAAGAATTAGGTGGTGGAACTCGAAGGAAGAAAAACTAAGTTTTTAGAGATAACGTCTTTAAAGGAGCATCATAAAATTGGGAAGGGGCGATAAATATGATGTGGACAAAAATGGCTACTTACATAAGAGAAATTTCAAATGAGGTATTTAGATAATCTAAGGGTAGAGGGTTGCTAAATAAAGAAACATGGTGGTGGCAAGAAGTCCAAAATATTGTGAGAAAAAAAAAATCAACCTTCAAAATATGGCAAAATAGTAGAAATGAAGAGGATTTGGAGAGATATAAGTCCGTTAGATAAGAAGTAAAAAAAGCGGTAAGGGATGTAAAAGAAAAAAACTTATGATAATTTATACACAAAATTAGGAGCAAAAGGAGAAAATAACATTTATAAGCTTGTTAAACAAAGGGATAGAAAAATAAGTAAGATCTGGATACAATTAGGTGTAGTAAGAGCGAGGATTCAAGAGACTTAATAAAAGATGCGGAAATTAAGGAAAGATTCCAAAATTACTTTGAGAAGTTATTAAATGAAAAAGTTGTGGGCAACTTAAATATAGAGGACCCAAGGGAGAGTCAAGAGAATATGATTTTCCCTAGAATTAGGACATCGGTGGTTCGAAATGCTCTAGGAATGATGAAAACATGAAAAACTTTAGGACCGGATTATATACCCATTGAAGTTTGAAAAAGTCTTGGGGATATAGGAGTGAGTTGGCTAACAAAATTATTTAATGGAGTTTTGAGGACCAAGAAGTTGCCCGATGAATGGATAAAGTATTTTAGTACCTATATGTAAAAATAAAGGAGATATACAAAGTTGCTCCAACTATCGATGAATTAAATTAATGAGTCATACGATGAAAATTTGGGAGAGTGATCGAACATAGACTGAAAGTAGAAACTACCGTGTCTGAGAATCATTTTGGATTTATGCCTGAGAGGTCAATAATGGAAGCAATTTATGTACTGAGAAGACTTATGAAAAATATAGAAAAAATAAGAAATATCTACATATGGTTTTTATAGATCTAGAAAAAGCATATGATAGTCCCTAGAAAAATAGTATGGTGGGTGTTAAATAATAAAAGTGTAACTATTCGGTATATTGAGATAATTAAGGATATGTACGAAGGGGCAATGACCACCAGTTAGAACAACCACAGGAGATACAGTAGGTTTACACCAAGGCTTGGCTTTAAGCCCCGACCTCTTTACTTTGATTATGGATGAATTGATGTGAGGAATACAAGATGAGGTGCCTTGGTGTATGCTTTTTGCCGATGACGTAGTCTTAGTGGACGAGACTAGAGCAAAAGTCAATGCTAAATTAGAACTGTGGGGAGAAACTTTGGAAGCTAGAGGCGTTAGGATAAGCAGAACTAAAACAGAGTATATGGAGTGTAATTTTAGTGATATTCGGAACACAACTGAAGAATTAGTGAAGCTGGATGGTCAAGAGATACCTAAGAAAGACCGTTTCCGATATTTAGGCTTGATTATACAAAGAAAGGGGGAGATTTGTGAAGATGTTATACATAGGATCTAAGCAGGGTGGCTTAAGTGGAGAAGTGTCAGTGGCGTTTTGTGTGACAAACGTATACCTTTGAAGTTGAAGGAAAAATTTTATAGGACGGCTGTTAGACCAGCAATGATGTATGGAGCAGAATGTTGGGCAACAAAGAAACAACATGTCCAAAAAATGAGTGTGGCGGAGATGAGGATGCTAAGATGGATGTGTAATAAAACAAGGAAGAATAGAATTAGAAACGAGCATATACGAGACTTGGTAAAGGTAGCTCCAATCCAAGATATGTTAAGAGAGAATCGCCTCAGGTAGTTTGGACATGTCACGCGGAGACCTAGTAGTGCCCTCGTTAGAAGAAGTGATTTGATAAGTATTGAAGGTAGAGTTAGGGGTAGAGGAAGTCCTAAACTAACTTGGGTGGAAACAGCGAAAAAAGATCTCTGATAGCTTGTGACCTTACAGAAGATATTGCGCTAAACCGAGCAGAATGGAAAACCAGGATTCATGTAGCCGCCCCCAACTAGTTGGGAAAAAGATTTTATTGTTTGTTGTTGTTGTTGTATATTGCTTTCTATTGTATCTTTATTGTTTCAGTGCTAGTTTCATCTAAATCTTTTTTTTTCTGTATATGCTCAGGTGCAATGCCCTCTTGAAGTTGTAAATCTGCGAGCAAGCAGGGATGTTGCTGTTCTTGATTTCAGCTATAAATTTGGCACATCTGGGGTACTTATCCTAACCTTGGTACTTTTGTTTTCATGTCCAGTATTGTAGGTTTTAAGGTGATTCCGATATACATGTTTTTTCTTCTTCTACAACTAGGTCAATGTGAAGCTACGCCTCCCAGCTGTCTTGAATAAGTATTTGCAGCCTGTATCAGTAGATGCTGAAGAATTCTTCAGTCAGTGGAAATCTTTGTCCGGACCGTCTTTGAAACTTCAGGAAGTGGTATGTGTTCTGGCCTGTGTAGTACTGGATGGTAATTCTAATTGTTTGCAAGTCTGATTTAATATCATATTCTTTTTTTATTGCGCACCCCCCCCCCCCCCCCCCAACCCCCCAAAGTGTTTTAATACTGTTAACTTTCATGTACCTTTACATTTTGATACCTTTATAGCATCGACATGGCTAACCTGGAATTAGAACATTCCTTGAAATATTCCGATGTTAAAAAAGGGAGTATTTGTCCTTGATCTTGAATGACATTTCATCCCTCCTTCATCCCATCCCTTAAATTCTAATCCTTTCTATTTTTTCCTTCATCACTTTGTAACACTTTGCGTATTCATTCTCTTAATGCCACATCTTCCTTTCTCACAAAACCGACATCATTCCTCATTTTCTTTTTCATCTCCATCCCTTCTGAATTTTTTTGATCCATATCTCTTACTCTCTTTCTTGATTCCCTACTCAAATTCGGAACTTTACCTCTTTGCACACTCCATTTTCTTCGTCATTCCTTTCTGAAAATTGCCTAATCCTGGGGGGAAAATCGCCCTTCACTTGTTATAACAGTATGAGGTAGCAAAGTGCGAAAGTAATATTTAGGGTGTTTGTAGGCTAAAATTGAAAGTATGTTTAGTTAGTGAAACATTAGGGTACTAATAAGTTCAATTTAGCAAACGTTTGAAAGATCTGAATTAGATATGAAGTTATATATAAATACAAGCACAACCATTTGGTACGTTGTCTTTATCAGTAATTTAACTAATCCTTTTAAATTATATGCTCAGTTTGAGAATTCAAATTTAAAATATGATGTTATATGCACATAATAATTACCATCTTCTTCCTATCTTATAATTTTCTCTTGGAGTTTAAAAGGTAGAAATGATCTGAAATTAACTCTATTCTCTGGGATAACAATGGCATTCAGTTGTATGTCAATCTGTCTGATTGTTTGGCTTCAGTAGACCAAAAGCTGAAACATGTAATTTATTAGTCCCTAGTGAAAATGTAATATGTCAGTTTCCAGATATAATATTTTGGTCCGCAGATGTGCTCCTGAGAGCTTTTGTAGGATAAGCGAAAACCGCTTTATGACCTTCATTATGACTACTTTTGAATTGGCACAGGTTAAAGGTGTAAAACAATTGTCACTTCCAGAAATGGCTAACTTGTTTATCAGCCTTCACTTGGGAATTTCTCCTGGGCTTGTAAGTTGTCAATTGCTTTTGCACTTCCATTGTCTTTATCAACATTTTCAACTGTCATTAATTTTTGTTGCCTATATCAGGATGCAAATCCAAATAATCTTGTTGCAAGCACGACATTTTACTCAGAAAGCACCTATGCTTTGCTTTGTTTGGTAAGAAAAAAAAATATTTCCTTTCCAATTTTGTAAAGTTTATGTGTACTCAGATTAAGCATTTATGCAACAGTTTATAAAGCGGTGGTTCTTCAAGTGCCCATTGAATCAAAGTGTAGACAAATCTTGTTCTAATTTATGAGATTAATTATAAGTGAAAGATATTCAATTTGAACATTACACATCCCCCTTAAATAAAATGCATTGTATTAGACGATTATTAAAGAAATTATCTGTTTTGAGCCAGTTGCTTGTGATTTGGCCTCTTTCACTTTATTCTATACACTTTGAACTCTTCGTTCCAAAATATTTCTGAAAACCTCTTCTACATTAAAAAATTCCTAGAAAGATATACTTTGAATTGAAGTATCCCCAGTTAGATGTACCTTTTTGGTGTGTCAAGGAATGCTATTTTTGGTCAAGATATACCCTTTTATAGGGATTTGTACTAATGTTGCTAAGATGTGTTTATTCTATGGAAGTGTTCTATAAAGAAATACACTAGTTTTGTTTGTGGGTATGCATTATATTTCTAAAGTTTATGTTAGTATAGAAGGGGTTTTCCAAATTATTTTGGAAAGCAAGGGGATTCAAGTGAGTATAAAAAATAAGCCAGCAGTGCTATTGGGAAAATAATGGTCAATTGAGGGGCTTAGAACCAAAGTTTTAAAACTTCGGATCGGGAGCGGGATCGGGTTTTTCCAAATATTTGGGTCGGAATCAGTACCAGCCAAATGGGTAGTATCAGATTGGTATTGGGTTTTTGGGGATCAGACATTTTTTTAAAATTGCAAAATTATCTAGTATGTTTCTATAATTAAATTATTTTAAAAATAATTATTATTTTTAGAAAATGAATTGACCGATGTATATATTTTTTGGGCAAATTTAATATTTTCAATTACAACTTCAACATTTTAATTAGTTTCCGATAATTATTAATGTAGAATAAAACTAGAACAATAGCAATGGTAGACCGAATAATACACAGATTATATTTACATACAGGGAAAAAATAAAATATAAGTTAAAAATGAAATTAAATTCTTTTCTACATTTAATGTTCAACAGTTAACTTTTAAACTCTGATTTTCCTCTTGCTTGTGATTTGAGTGTTTGACACATTCTCGAATTCCCACTGAATCTCGGGTCGAACATCAATATTTATCCTATCTTTAAAACGGCTCTAGGATAGGCTGGCAACTCCTGTAGAAGTATACTGCCTATTGCAATCTTGGTTACAATTCCTGAACTCTTTACTCCAGCTAAAATAAAGGCAGTAAATCTCATTATCAGTTTTTTTCTTCACTTTTCAGATCAGAGTAGAAACAGATCCAGCAGACAGGACCCAGCTACGATTAACAGTTGCATCAGGAGATCCAACATTGACATTTGAGTAAGCTCCTCTCTACTTTTTCACTATATTTTTTAGCACGTAGGATGAACTTGTGGAATAAATTTCCAAGATTTCCCACTCTCTCAAATACATTTACTTAATTAGTTACATTAATTGATACTGACTAGTTGGAGCTAAGTTTCTTTCTATATCTCACATCAATCCTTTGGAATAAACTAGATAAATATTGCTATTACAAAATGGTGGTGTCCACACAAACATATTTATTCCATAACGAAGAAATGCAGTAACAAACAATTTCTGGGGAGAGTACTTTACATAGTTGTATTCAGTTTAGATCTCTTCTGTAAGCATTCTCTTCTTGTTATAGGTTGAAGGAGTTCATCAAAGAACATTTGATTGATATCCCCACAATGCCGCCTCAAGTTCCTCCATTACAGCCGCAATCACCGGTTATGGCTACAAATTATAATGACCCCGGTGCACTACTTGCTGGCTTACTATGAAACCGATGGAGTTTTGATTGGTTTATGTTCACTATTCTACTAAAGTGTTCCCCTCCTTTATAGCCACAACAATTGTCTCAAATATTTGAGGGAAAGAAGCAGGGGTCGATGGGGCTCGGGGTTAGTAATAAAAGCTTGAGCTACAAACTATCTTCTGATTTTAGATTCTTCAGGGTCATAACATCTTCCCCCCCCCCCCTTTGGCCGAGTATAAATTTATATGTAAATTTCTTTTTCTTTAAATTTTAGGGGGTTTGTGGTTTTCTTTAGTGTGAAGTTTTGAGGGTACGATGAAGCACAAGCACATTTCTTGTAGCATAGCCCATTATAGAAGCTCGGTTTGTTGGCAATTGCATAGTTATATGTATTCAGTCATAGTACGCCGGAAGCGGCATGATTTTTGTTTTTCTCTTTTGTTTTGTTGAAACATTTTAATGTGTAATTTTTGTGTCATATCTGTCACTTATTCATATGTGATAGCTTTTTTCTTTTGTGCTGTGAAGACCCTTTGACTGAGAATGTTTCTTGATCATTTATAGTGAGAGATTGGCATTTGCGCATGAGTTTGTATTTGTAATTGTAAGACTTTATACAAATATGAAAAGTTTTGGTTTGGAAATTAATAATTACTGAACCCAGCGTCTCTTTGTAACGAATTGTGCTTGAGGCTTGAGATAAGTAAGAGTTTGCTTTTCTGGAAATGTTGATGGCGAATTGTGTGAAATTGGAGTGGTGCAAGTTGCAACTAAACGGTTTATTTGGATGGGTCTTTCAAAAGTCCGGAATTATTGTGCAAATTAGAATATTAGTTTTCATTCTTTATTGCATGCAGATGGTAGAAATTTTGATAGCTTTCACAGGCGTGTGTTGAAAGCAAGGAAAGTATGTTGCCGATCTATTTGAAAAATCAGGTAGTGCAGGCACCAGGGTTATCTCAAGATCACCCTCTTTATGCCTAAATTGTGTATACTATGTTATTCAAGTATTGGTTCTGACATAGTGCTAGTAACTTTTCTTATTAATAGTTCCAATAGTTGGATAGTATTGATATTAGCAATTTAGCACATTATTACGACTAGTAGCAGAAACAAAACATTATAATTATGCAACAATGAGCAACTCATAAGATAATTTGTTTTTCAATAGTGAAAAATCCCAAGTTCTCCATAGAGGGCTCTAATCATATTCCACGTATCACAACATTTTGCTAATATTGAGATAGGAGTGTCGTGAGAGGTGAGGAAGTGCAGGATGGAGCAAGTACCAGTGAATCAAGAGCAGGGCCAGCTCTGAGGATGGAGCAAGTACCAGTGAATCAAGAGCAGAGCCAGCTCTGAGTTCCCCGGGCTTAAAGACGAAAGCTCCAAATAATTATTTTTGATGATCCCTAATAATTACAATATAAAGTTTTTACATGCAAAATACGTGTTTATATTTACAAGAGAAATATAAATTTGAGGTTATTTTTTGAATTTACAAAAAAAAAGAAAAGGGAAAAAAAAAAAGGCAAGGTTAAAAACAAGATAAGAAACACATAACTTTTTTTTAGTAAAGAGCATCCACTATCGTTGGGTGCTATATTTTAGGTATTTGGCATTTGGCTTTTAGAAATGAATGAGTTGCGCCACTATCGTTGAAGCTCAAATTTGGGCAGACGGAATAACATCCTCCGTCTCATAAAAAAACAAAATTTTTAATACCTCAAATTGAATAGACGGAAGATCATGTTCCGTTTGACAATAATTTTAAAATAAAAAAAATAGCCTCGCTCGTGGAATTAAAAAAATAAAAAAATTATCCAGGCAGATGAAGATATTCCGTCTGGGCGAATTTTATTATTTTTTTTGGAAAAAAAAAAAATTATGCCCAGCTGGAAGATCTTCTTCCATCTGGGCATATAATAATATATAGAGATTTTTTTATATAAAAATAAGGACAAAAAGGTTAGTGGGAAAATTAACCCCCTCTTAAAAATGCCTCTTTCCCATTTAAAAAATGACGAAAAAATTAGAAAAGAGTGGGACGGAAGATCTTCTTCTGTCCCATCATTTAATTAATTTTTTTTTTTTAAAAGAGAGAGAGAGACGGAAGATCTTCTCCCGTTTTTGAAATTTTGACCGGTCAACCCTATAGATAGAAGATCTTCTTTCGTCTATTAGAATTTTATATTCCAAACAATTCTAAATTTTTAACAGACGAAAGATCATTTTCCGTCTTCTATATTTTGTATATGCTATTTCACTCTGCTATATATAGCAGAGTACTGTTCACGAGTTGGCTATAAAATAGGTTTATAGCAGACGATATTGGTGGATTTTTTCTCAAAATTTCCATTTTTTAGGTTTATAGCAGACGATAGTGGATGCTCTTAATAGGCCACTTTAAAATATTTGCGATTGTGGGCCAATTGTGAAATTATTAGCGCTAATGGGCTACTTTGTGTCACGTCAGCAATGACCGCTGTTCTCATTAACGACCTCTTCATTTTGAAGGTCTCTAATAAGAATAGCGGCCTCTGTTTTAAAATATTTGAAATTTCTTGTTTGTTGTCACTATTTCTATTTGCGACCAAAACATATATATGAAGTCGCTAATGAGATTAACGACCTTTAATGAACTGTATTCTAATAGTGTAACTTCCTGTCCCAGTTGTACGTATTTTATTACGTGAATTTTTTTATTTTAATTTTCAGATCAGTTTTATTTTTCTCTTTGGACTCTTTATCTAAAGCCAGAATATTTTTCTGATCAATTCTATAATTTTGTGACTTTTTCGATCGGAGTTTAAATACAAACATTAACCTTGATTAATCCTAATCCTAACCCTAATCCAACAGCTAACCTAACTCTGTTCTCCTACACCTTATTTTCTTCCTCCCTACGCTTCATTTTCTCCCTCCCTACTTCTCCACTTCTGCATATGCCAATCTCTCCCCCTCATTTTTCTCATTCTACGCCTAACTCCTCATTTTTCCACACATATGCCTAATTTTTCTACACCCATCTCTTTCTCCCTTTCTTTTATACACACACCATGCATGCATACACCTTGCATGCACCATGCTGTCCATCTCCTTTCCTTTCTATATATACACACACACATCACACCTCACTCTCACATCTACGTCTCATTCTTCATTTTTCCTTCTTCTCTTTCTCTGCCTTCTTCACACCCGAGAGCTCAAGCAACACCTGAGCTCCACTTTACCTTCCACCTTGGAGCCAACAACTCCGCTTCTACGATCCCGAGAACTCCGAAAAACAACCCGACGCCGCGCCATCTCCTCGTTGTTGTTGTCGCTCACCATTGCTACAGTTGCCCGCTCGCTGCCGTCTTGCTGCCATTCTTGCCGCCGTTTTGCTGCCGTTTGTTACCAACGTTGGTTCTTCTTTCCGTGGTTAACACCACTACCGAAATCGTCACGTTATAAGGCAAGTACCTTGTACACTTTTTTTGTTCTCGTACAAGCATTTTCCTTTGACTCGTGGTAAGTAGTTCAGTTATCATCATATTTTTTGTCAAACTCTGTTCTAGTTACTTGTTCCACGCTATATCAACTCAAGAGTGAACCGTTAACACATTTCGAATTGTGTTATCGAATATCGAATATTCAACCTTACTATCTCTAAAATTTCTTGACCTTGCACTAAGAATTCGACCATGTTTCCAATACTGGATTGAAGATTTTCTACATGGGAATCGTAGCCCATCGAGTCCCGAATCTAGAACATCTTACGGTTTCTCAATCGGATGTATAGATTGTGAAATATCGCGATTTTAGTACTGACATATCATGAAAATCTGAACCTGCACGGGATTACGAACGGTATCTTGTACTGAGAATTTGACCATGTTCCCGATACTGGATCGAAAAACTTTCTACATGAAAATCGTAGCCCTTCGAGTCTAGATATCTGGAACATCCTGCAGTTTCTTAATCCGACATATAGATTGTGAGATATCGCAATTCTAGTATTGTGACTCTGAATTTTTAGAATGCGCGCGAAATATCGAAACCAGCGAAGAATGAATTTGTACGCATAGCTACTGTCTCTAGAATGTATCATGTGAATATGCGTTGGAACCGGAAGAGAGTTTACTTTCTAGAATCTCTGACGAAATAGGATTTGCTTTTCGGTAACAACGGGAAAGTGAATTTGAATGCAGATATGTCAAGTTGTCTAAAAATCCATCTATACATTTTTGCATATAAGCCCGTTATTTTTCATATTTAATGAACTGAATATATTATTGTTTTTTTTTTTTTTTTTTTTTTTTTTTTTGATAAAAGATGACTCATGTCACCGTTTCATTAATAAGAAAATAACGAAACATAGTAGTACAACTGAAATTAAAG
Organism: Hemerocallis citrina; assembly: GCA_017893485.1. NCBI lineage: Eukaryota > Viridiplantae > Streptophyta > Magnoliopsida > Asparagales > Asphodelaceae > Hemerocallis > Hemerocallis citrina. Next base: position 260,054,804 of record CM030362.1, on the reverse strand, counting down.
ATACAGACAACCGACCTGGTGAACACTCCGTCGATACAAAATAACAGCAACAGCATAAACTAAAACGACAACATACAAATACAAACTGAAGACTCCTGAAATACGCTCACAGAGCGATGACAACAACAAAACACTGAAGGAACAACCAACTATCAGTCCTCTCCACTAGATTGCCTTCCCGTGACCTGCATAGCCCCTCCCCTCTATGGAACCCTCCTACTGATTTACTCTCCGTCGGTAGCCCTGGTCCTCCTGGACGCCTCCTTTGCACCTGCCCAATCACGGATTAACACAAAGATTTTGTACATAGAAGAAGATAATCTGAACTGAATGTTGCGGAAAATGAAATCATTTCTTTCTATCCAAAGACTCCACAGTGTTGCAGCTATAGCTAAATCCCAACATTTAATGTCCTTTGCTCTAATGAGTGAATTTCTAAAGGTTATCCAGATGTCTTCGGTATTGTTAGGCACTTGATTACACCCAAAACCCCTGCAAATAATGACCCAGATTAATCTAGCTTTATGGCATTGAAAAAGGATATGATTAACGTCTTCATCTGCGGCTGAACACCACCCGCAGATCGTATCGATATTCATGTTTCTCTTTCTCAGGTTCACTTTCGAAAGAATAGCGTTTTTGTGGGCGAGCCAACAGAAAACTCTAACTTTGAGTGGGGCGTAAGTCCCCCAAATAATCGATTGAACGTTACATCTCAAACCTCCGTCGTTGATCCTTGTATACATGGATGAGACAGTGAACTCTTGACCGACTTCCATATCCCACCATCTTTCGTCTTCTAAGTTGTTACCCGACCCATCCTCTTGAAGAACCTGTCTGTTCAATGCTTCAAATTGTGCAATACTTTTTGCATTTAAGTCCAGCGCTACGTCGAATCTAAGTCTTCCGTTTTTGCGAATATCTGCCACCGTAAGATCCAAATTTTGTGTTGCTTCAGCCGCCTTCGGATATTGGGCGATGAGATTTGTGTGACCGCACCATTTGTCCTTCCAGAATCTTGTTTGTCTTCCGTTACCCACTTTGCATCTAGTGTTATCGAAGAAGAGCTCTCCCTGCTTAGCGATGCCTTTCCAAAGAAGGGATGTTTTGGTCTTCGGGCTTCTCCCACCGAAGCGAAATTTTTTTCTCTTCCGGTACCTGTCGAAGGAGTATCTCCACCAACCTTTGCGGTTGTTCGCGATCTTCCACCACCATTTGGTTAGTAATGCCCTGTTCATATCAGAGAGATTGATGATTCCCAGACCCCCGAATTCCTTCTTTTTACAGACTCTACCCCATTGAACCAAGGGTAGACCTTTATTTCCTTCGTCCGTTCCCTTCCATAAGAATCTTCGTCTTAGCTTGTCTATGCTTTTGATCACCCACTTCGGTAATTCGTAGATAGACATGAGGTAGAGCGGAATGGCGCTAAGAACTGAATTAAGAAGAATAATTCTGCCGCCGAGGGAGAGGAACCTATTCTGCCAACCGCCTAGTTTTTTCTTAACTTTGTCGATAAGTGAGTTCCAATCCTCCTTCAATAGCGTACCTGGTCTGATGGGCGTACCGAGATATTTGATTGGGTAATCGCTAACCGCGCAGCCTAGAGTGCCCGAGATGACGTGGATTGGCATGTCTAGTTGTGCAGACACTGGGATAATACTGGTCTTATTTAAGTTCACCTTCAATCCCGACCACCCAAAAAAACAGGCCAACACTGCTTTGAAGGCCGTAACTTCCTCCAAGTTGGCTCTACCGAAAAGGATCGTATCGTCCGCATATTGGATAATTGACAGTGGCTGTGTGATACCTTTGATCTGTATACCTTTGATGACGTTGTTTTCCTGAGCCCTAGCTATCATCTCTGCCAAACCGTCCGCTACAATAGCGAAGAGAAGGGATGAGAGAGGATCCCCCTGTCGGAGACCCCTTTTGCACCTGATTTCTTTCCCTTGCCATCCGTTAACCTGAATGGAGGATTTCCCTCCTCTGATGCACTTCTTCATCCAAAGTCGCCATTTAGACCCAAAGCCTTTTAACTGCAGGGCCTCCTCAGTGCAGTCCCAGGATACTGAGTCATATGCTTTCTGGAAATCCAGTTTAATGAGAAATCCGTTCGCCTTCTCTTTGTAACCTCTGTACACTATTTCATGAGCAGATGCAATACTATCCATAATATCCCTGCCCTTAATGAACCCGCTTTGCGAAGGCGCTATGATATCGTTAAGATGCGGAGCCAATCTTAGGGCTAGAACCTTCGTAATGATTTTGAAAGAACCGTTGATCAAGCTGATTGGTCTGAGATCTTCGGGGGATGTGACTACGCTTTTTTTAGGCACCAAAATAATAGTAGCGTAGTTTAGCCTGTCTAAGTTCGCTTCTCCGTCGAAGAGCTCGAGGAATATCTTCATGAGGTCCTCTTTGATAATCTGCCAATAAATTTTGTAGAAGAAAATCGGGAATCCGTCTGGTCCTGGGGCCTTGTCCTGGCCCAACGTCTTGATTGCGTTGAAAACCTCTTCTTCCGTGAATCTGGATTCAATTCCTTCGCTGCCTTCAATTCTAGAGGAGCTCCACATGTCTGGGACTAGCGTGCATCTCGGACTTGGGTCTGCTCCCAATAAGGCATGGAAATGACTATCTAGATGATCTTTGATAATATCTTCATTCTCGGTCCACTGGCCGTTGACTGTGATGCCCGTGATTTGGTTGAGTCTTTTTCGGCCGTTAGCTACCTTGTGAAAATACTTTGTATTTGCGTCCCCTTCATGTAGCCATTGTACCCTAGATCTCTGCTGCCAATACAATTCCTCCATCCTGCTAATTTGCTGGATCTCCGATCTGTTGTTTGCAAGTTCATCTTTCTCTGCCTCCTGTAAATCCCGAATCTCCTGAGCAGTTTCAAGCATGTGATTCCTCTTCACTAGCGATTCTCTTCTTGTGTAGAATTCCATCTTCCTGCCGCATGACCATTCTTTTAGTCTTTTTCGGAGTCACCTTGTCTTCTCTACCCAAACTCCGACTGCTGTCGTTTGCGTGGTACTTTCCTCCCAATTGTCCTTGATGATATGTCTAGTTTCTTCATCGATAGTCCATGCTTTCTCGAATTTGAAATGGAGATGTTGTTGCTGCCCTTTTAGTCCGCAATCTATGACTAGCGGAAGATGGTCGGAAGTGTACCTTAGCGCCGTCTTAACTTTAGCGAAGGGATGTAAATCCTCCCATTCCTGCGATACTAGAATTCGATCTAACTTTGCTAAAATTGGATTACGTTGCATGTTCGACCATGTGAATTTCCTATCTGTCATTTCCAGTTCCAACAGGTTAAGGTCCTCTATAGTTTCGTTGAAAGCATCTCGATCCAAACTACAATGACCTCTGCCTCTGTGCTCATCCTGGAATCTGGTGATATTAAAATCGCCTCCAATCATCCACGGGCCTGACCACCTGCTTCTAATGAATCTCAGTTCCTCCCACAGGACTTTCCGCCGTCTACTGTCGTATGGACCATAGATGCATGAGATATTATGGAACCAGTCGTCGCGTCTACGTCTCACTCTGATCGAGACCGAGAATTGGCCGATATAGTCGTCAACGATCTCAAAAAGTGTAGCGTTCGCACCTAACGCTATGCCCCCTGAAAACCCCCTAGCTGATTTAAATTTCCAACTAAAGTCTGCCATACCTCTAAGAGTAGAAAAAACATCTTCCGTTGGGGCTTCGATTCTAGTTTCCTGAAATCCACATATATCGGGGCGGATTTTGTTTAGGGTGACACCTATAGCTCTTTTCTTATCTCTCTGACGCATACCTCTAACGTTCCAGAATGTGTATATCATTAAAAGGGAATTAAAACATCTAAAGACCCCCAATCTAACCAACAACCCCGGGATTAAGTGTTCGCTAAAGTGGCTTCTTCTCTAATAAAGGCAATGTTAAGTAATTGATCCTCCTTAGAGGAGCCCAAAGCTAACCCATATAAAGTAGCAAAGTAAATGAGCGACTCATCAGATAATGAATTAAGAATTGCACAATTAGCTTTAGATGTACCTGCCCCCGAGGGATCAATCCACTTTGAAGCCTGTTCTTTGTTAGATTGCTCATCCACTTTATCCTCGTGACTGACGAGAGTGTTCATCTGCCTTTTGCCTTTCCTTTGATATTCAGTAAACTTTTTGGTCGATGTGCTTCCCACACTGCCTCTAACTTCCCTTTCATCGCCATAAGTCTCTGTAACGGAAATGAGATTGTCCTCTCGAATCCCGTCTAGCGCCCCAATGATCCCGTCTTCCGATGCGTGCTCAGTGACTGACAGTGGATATTGTTGAACAGAGCCCAATCGATCCTGAGCATCGATTGGAACTGGACTAGACCCGAGAGCTGATTGTGGCAATAGCTGATCCCCTTCCGGCCCAACGGGCTTGCTAGCGATCTGTATTAGGTTTGGATCTTCGTGGGCTTTGGACTGTATTAAGTTAGACAAAGCTTCTTTAATGGATATTTCGATTTCAGCTTGTGAGAATTTGAGCCACTCCTCGTTTAGAAGCCCCATGCCTTTGATGTGACCTAACCCAACGCCAACTGCATTTTTAAGAATACCCATTCTTTTGTTGGAATTGGAGCTCTGACCCACGTCGCCCTCATTAATAAATTCGCCGAAAGGAGCTTTGAAGCTACACGCCTTCTTGTCTTGAGCAGTGGAAACGTCCACTCTACTCAGAAGAGTACCTTCCTCTTCAGTCAATTGCTTGGGGGTCCACTTCCAGTTGGCAGTCTTCAGATCTGAACGTACGGGAGAGATGGACGGGTGAGATTGGTCACCAACTCCAATTTGCTGCGTTTGAATTTGGCGCTGTCTCTTCTCCCTAGTTCGAAACTCAATCTGCTGAGTTGGACGGAACAGATTGCTTCTCTTCTCATCTAACGGCTGTGTTGTATCTTCTTCCTCCAGCAAAGGATCTCCACCGTTGAGATTAGATTTGACAGGAAGAGATAGATCTCTGAATGAAACATTCTTTTGCGACTCGACGATGACTATCACTTCGTAGCTTACATTATCAAACTCGACGATGATCTTGGACGGGATAACTGATTTATTCGCGATCCCAACTTTTAAACGCGCGAATTTCCTGGCTGATAGAGTGAGAGTTTGTCTGTCTATATCGATCAACAGCCCAAATGATCGGACAACGTTTTGAAACCCAGAACGTACCCAACAGTGAAATGGGAGGTTATATAGACGGATCCACACCGGTGGGTAAGCTTCAGCCTTCATCGCTCCGAAATCCCTAGACCACCATTTGAATGTAACGAAGAATTCGAGGCCGTGCGAGTCCTTCCCTTCTAAACCCTTGGTTCGAATGGCTTCCTTGGCTACCGCGACGTCACTGCAGTGGGCGTAAAAAGTATCGACCGCGATATCTTGAATAACCCATACCGGAGGTGGGGAGGTGACGAGGGCCGCTTGCAGAAGATCGGAGACATCGTTTGCTGTCGGAACTCCTGTTTGTGCTTTGATCAGTATACCGCCGTTGAAGCGTCTTTCGAACTCCGCGATGAAAGGAGTCGGAGCAATGGAAGCTTGGATGACGTGGCGGTCTCCAGCGATACTCTCTTGTGTCTTGCTATCTTCAGTCGCCATTGCGATCCCGATCTTCGATGCTTTCGAGTTGGAAGACGTTCCTCTGTTGAGCTTGGGACAAGCTGAAGAAATGTGGCCAGAGTTTCGACAATAGTAGCAAAACCAATCGGAGTTGCAATTGCTAATTGTATGACCTGGTTTTGCGCACTTATGACAGTTCACACGACCTTCGATTCTAGAGTTCTCCGATGAGCTGTGAATTTGAATCGCCTTCCTTGCTTTTCTTGGTCTGACGAGAACCCATTCGCCGGCGTCGTCTTCCTTAGTTGGTCTAAGCTCTTCGACTGGTGTATGGGAACAGTGACGAACTCCTAGCACTCCATCGGCCGTGGGATTCCCTCTGATGACCTCAGCGTACGATCGACGCCTCATGTTGTTGTCTTCCGCGACAGTAAGCGGAGCGCCACCTCTGCTGGAGTGTCTAGTAGGGATCTTGCTTTCTCTATCATCTTCGTCGAAGAGACGTGGGCCCTGATGCTTCGCCCTGGTTCGGAGCTCCTCTTCGCTCGAACGCTTCCTGCGATGGTCGACTTCCCTGCTGCTGGCACGCCTGGGCTTGGGAGAGGGAGATCTGCGGAGGTCACGCCTCGATCTCAGCCTCCATCTTCGGTCTTCGTCTTGCTTGGCTGCTCGGCGGTCGTCTTCATCGTCTCTGAAGCGTTTGTTCATGGGGGAGGATGGAAGATGCTCGCGTCTGACGATGGAAGGGTGGGAGATGTAGTGGGGTTTATGGGGAGTTTGGTGGGGAGCTCTCATTGTTTCTTGTAATAATAACTTGCATAGATATAATAGGTTGATAGAATATATTTTATACCACTTGATAATTCTATATTAACTACTCTCAATACATGTACTCGTTTTACGTCCCATGTCCATGATTACTGCCCTTGATATTTTCCTTGACTAAACTATTTGATTACACCGTTCCACTAGTCGTACCAACTGCATGTTCATAATTAATTATAAAAGAATAACAAGCCGGGATTGTAAGGGTACGGCTTAGTAATAGACAATATAGGGGAGTATACTCGGAAGGGGGCTCGTGTTTCCCGAAATAGTGATTCTTGATTACACAATTCTTGATTACATAATTCTCGATGATTCATGATTACATGTCTTGATACTATCACTGGAAGATCCGAGTACATAATCCTATAGAATTCACTACTTAAGTCTAAACGTCACATGATTGATATGCACCGAACTTGTGGTATGGGACACAAGATTGCGTGCATTAGATAAGTTAATAAAGCAGATAAACTTGAGATATTCACTAAGCATGATTCTTGATTACATGACTCTTGATTACATGATTCTTGATTACATGACTCTCGATCCTTTATTACATGATTATCGATTAACTGAGCCTAGGTTATCAATTGCTTATACCTTGAAGTCTAGAATACACTAGTTACAGTTATTACTTACATGATCATATTGTCCTTATTCCTTGCTTACTTTCATATTGTATTTGTACTTCTACTTCTTATTTCTTCTATATTATATCTTGTTATATTACCAATTTTACTGCTTGTTGCTACTTGCTGCCCGAAATTTGCTCTAACGGGAACCTTTCTATTTTTTTTGAGTTAATAATTATACAGGTACTGATGGACTCGACGAGCAGACTCTTTAGACGATCGTTGCTGCTTCCTTACTACTTCATGTTGTTTTTCTTTCAGTCGCTATTTTTTCTAGTTGTTATAGCGAACTGCTTATCATATTATTTTAATTCTGGCACCTTGTACTCCCGGGCATCTTGACCCGATATTGATGTATTATCTAAATGATGGTTATTCTATTTTCAGCTCATGTGATTATTATATTTGCCTACGTGAATGTGTTATAAAGATCTTTTTGAGTTTATAATTGTACAGCTTATGGATGATGTATATCATTCGCTGGGCCTCAGTTGCGTGCCTGTATTTCCGTATAGTGGAAAGCGGGGCGTGACAAACAGTTAACAAAATCTAGAGAGATTTTGCTCTCAGCAAAAATAACATCCAATTCATGTTTGAAACTGAGGTCGCTATTCGGAGTAAAGGTCTTAGTTGTACTAATGTCACTATTCGGAATAGAGACATTTATTGTACTAAGGTCGCCATTCTGAATAGAGGTCTTAGCTGTATGATTATTTTGTAAATTTTTACAAAGAATAAGGAGATTGCGTTTCCTACTGAGGTGACTATTGCGAATAACGACTGAAGTAAACCAAGGTCGCTATTCCCAATAGCGACATTAATTTTTTTTTAAAATTTTTTTTGTTTTTTTGTTTTGTTTTTTTGTTTTTTTTTGCCAAGAGAGCAAAAACTCTTGAGAAATCATTCTCAATACATTCATTTGAAGTCGCTAATCTCATTAGCGACCTCATATATACTAAGGTCATTAATGGGAATAGCGACAAAAAACAAAAAAAATCCAAATATTTTTAAAACATATGCTGCTATTTCTATTAACACTTTCAAAATAAAGATGTCGCTAATAAAAATAACGGCCACTACTGATGTGGCACCAAGTAACCCACAAGCACTAGTAGTTTCGAAAATGGCCCATAATCGCAAATATTTTCAAAAAATGGCTTATTACGGCAAAAAAAAAAAAAAATCAGAAACACAAAGAACGGAATGGATATAACTGGTGAATGAAACCAGTCCACTCCCAATCTCCCTCTTCTCAGTTCTTCCTTCATTCCCATGTTCACTAGTATCCCATTCCCAATCCTCTCCCTCTTCTCAATTCCCCACCGTCTCATCTTCATGCCCCATATCTGCAAGTGCCACCTTCGCCTCCTCTCCGGCGGCGGCCTCCCATCCAAATCCTCCGTCGCTGTCGACAGCCTCCGCCTTCTCGAATGGGACAAGCTCTGCCTCTCCGTCTCCTCCTTCGCCGCCACCCCCCTCGGCCAACAAGCCTCCAAAGTATCTATCTCATCTCTCTTTTTCTCATTTTTTGTAAGTTTTTTTTTTTAAATTTTTTTTTGGGGGTGGTGGTGGTTTTAGGAGCAGCTTTGGGCGACGGACGTGAGCTACGAGAAGAGCAGGAGGCTGTTGGAAGAGACGGCAGCGGCGATTGAGCTGATCAATTACGGTGCCAGGATGGATTTCGGCGGAGTTGATGTTGTTCTGGTGAGGGTTTGGGATGCGTTTCTTGATTTGTTTATGAGATGATTTGCACGTGCGTTGTATTTATTTTTTGGTTCATATGTGATAATTGTCATCAGTTCTTAGTAAGGACGCAAATAATAGACATAGTGCAAAAGACCATAGAAACAATGTCCATACAACCCCACCCGCAAACTCTCTAGTTACGATAGTACTACTTTGTAATCTTCAAGTTTAAGTGGTCGTTTGAGTTTGATTTAGTCGGGAGTTTCAAATTCTGTCATTGTGGCATTCAGATTTAAGTGGATGGCTGATAAAGAAATATTTTTAATGTGTGGTTGGGATTTATTAGCTGGTGGTTGATCACAAAACTCATAACCCAAATTCACTAGTTATATTAGTCGGTGGTTGTTCACAAAACACACAACCCAAACTCTCTAGTTATATTAGTCGATAGCTTGGGTTTTCTTTGTTAGGGGTATTTTTATTGGAATTAGGATCAAGGGAATCTTTTAAGGTTTAATCTTCAATACTAAGGGAGGGATGGGCTTAAAACATAAGATTCAAGAAATTTTGATGGTTAAGGTGTTTGTTTTGGAGGGTATTGGGTTTGCTTAGGACTGGTGAGGCACGAGTTTTGGGGGTTTTAGCCATCTTTTAGCCATCTTTTTGGATTTTAGGGCAGTACAACAGGAACAAGGAATATAGGGAAGGAGATAAACTAGAGAAAGAAGAAGGGTAGAGAGAAAGGTCATTGTACTTCTTGCTTGTGTTCTTATTGCATGCCTCCAACTTTATATAACATACATGTCACGCCCCGCTTCTTAAAAATCAATACGGAATACGGATATGCGACTAAGTCCAGCGAATGGCTTTCACAATTCATAAGCTGTAAGGATCTTTTCAACATTTTACAGGAATAAACAAGGAATAAACAGGAGATAATCAACCACACATGTTTGAATAAATTAATATAACCAAATCAATACGGAAGACGGATACATGACTACGTTCAGCGAATGGCTTTCACAATTCATAAGCTGTAAGGATCTTTTCAACATTTCACAGAATTAAACAAGGAATAAACAGGAGATAATCAACCATGCTTGTATGAATAAATTAATATAACCAACAGAATTTACTTGAAACAAAAAAAAATAATTCTCAAATAAACCAGATCTGGAAACAAGAGTTATAAATTCTGGGTCAAACTACCCAACACAATAATCCACGTAACAATATACAATTTATTCAAAACAACAGGAAAATAAATTGTAGCAAGAACTCCAGCTAACTAGAATATTTGGTCACCTACTCCATCGGGCAGCTGGCCACCAAAGTCTGCAATTTTAACAAATTGCCGGAAGTGGAAAAAGAAACAAAACGCCTGTCAATGCAAGTTACGGGCTGCTTGTAGTGCAGGCAACAAGTACATAAGAAAACAGATAGACAAGTATAGAGTAATAGCGGAAGCAAGTACAGAATAAGCGTGGAATGGATATAATAGCAAAACAGAACGATTAACATAAATCAGAAGCAGATTCAAGTAATATGATGAGGTGACAGGGTGCAGGGTACATGTAACAGATGTCAAGTAGCATGCAAGCATGTACATAAGTAACAGGTGTCAAGTAGCATGTACAGGTAAACAGGAATGTGCAAGTGTTCATGTTATTACAGGTCTTTTACTTAATCCTAACTAGGTAGCACTTCATGCGCCCCAAATTTTACCACATGGTTACTATATTCAAACAAGTTGTATTTTAGATTTCATAGTGGACTGTATAAGGTCGTGTATTCGGATATCAGGTAAACAGGTACAGGTATAGGTAGAACCTATGGGTCCCCTTCTGAGTACACATTTCTATAGAGAAGTGTGTAGCCAGGTAATTAGGTAAACAGAATCATGTATCATGAATCATGAAACACGTAACAGGTGGGAACACGGCCCTCTTCCAAGTACACATTTCTATATTTTTCATTACTAGATCTTTCTCTTAATCCTAGCTTGATTATGTGTCATTATTATTAAATCAAGCATATGAGTGCACACACAGGGTGAGAAAACATGGCAAGGAACAAGGAACAACTCAGGTTGGGTAGAAGACATACACGGGTGACAGACAACTCATAATAGACTTGGACAACGAAACTTTCAGTTCTGGATAACAAGACAGTATTGCAACAAAACCAAGATTCCCGTTGCCACAAGAATGCAAACTTGGATCCATCAGAAAATCTAGAAAATAGACTCTCGGCTGAATCCAGCATATATATGTCATATAATAACTCCAGAAACATGGCTCAAAACAAAATTATATACATATAACATGTTCAGCCAGAAATCACAAGGTTGTATTCATAAACATGAAAATGGCATAAAAACTTACTGATTAAATCTAATAAAAATCTGGGGTATTCCCTAGTGCGTCTAGTATCAGCAAATAATGTTTCATAATATTCCAACTAAGATAGTATAGTCAAATAAAATCGGAAAACAGCAAGATACAACAAGTTTGTAAATCTAGAACTTTAGACACTGCAGTATCAAAACAGCGATAGATTACAAAGTATAACTCGAAATCCAAATTCGTCAAAAGGGTAGTAAAATAGATACAACAGGCTACATTTTATATTTACAAAGATTTTATCAACAACAACTAGAATCAGGTTAAAAACATGGTTATTTACTGAACGGCGTGCGGTTTTGAAATTATAATAGTTTGTTCATAGGCATAGAATAGTTTATAAATGTCATCAAATAAATCTACAAAAAATTTGGGGTTAATCCCAGTCAAGTCTAGTCATATCGAGCAAAACATTAGATCCAAATTTTATCTTTAACATCAGTATTAAAATAAATAATTATACAGAATTCACATCAAACAGAATATCGAATTTTCTACACATCTGTAGTAAAACAGCAATAATTCACATATCACAAATCGAAATTGAGATATGTCGAAAATTCTACAAAATAGACAGTGAGATCTACGATTTATATTCACAAATTAGTTTCATTTACTAACCTTAACAGAGTCTAAAATACAGAAACAAAACATGGCAACAACGAAAACAGAAATCTCTTCTCATGCATTAATACCAATAGTTCATAGGCAACAAGTCCAATCATAACAAAACACAAAACATGGTATAATAGATGTCCAAAACGATATGGTATGGATGTCTAACAAGTCTACCACAAGTTACTTCAACTAACGCATCAAGCATGCAAGATTCATACAACATGTTATGGATCACGGAACAACATACATATATGCATCAAGAATTTAATTAGATCTAAATTAATTTCATGTCGTGTGTGTAAGAAAGGACGACTACGGATGGATCAACAAATAGAGGCAAGATCTAACAAGGGCTTTTCATGAAAACGAATCTAGAAATAAAAGTCACACTACAGGCGGTATTTAGTACTTATATATACAACAAAAATAATACAAGTTACTTGCCTAAGAGACGACAAATCTGACGGAAAGAATGAGAATAACGGGAATGGATTCCCGGGCACGAACACAATATCACGAGCGAATGAACACGAACAAGATCACGAACACACAGACGGCTAGGTGTTCGAGCAGATCAACGCACGTGCACACAAAGAAGGGGCAGCCGTGGGATGTGTATGCACTGCGGTGAAGGACGACAACCAGGGAGAGGACGATGCTGGTGAACAGAGAACGGCCAAGAGGGGGAGGCGCGACTGGCTGAGGCGCTGCTGTCGTCGATGATGCTGTCGCTGGGGCTGTTGTCGTGCAGCGCTCAGGAGGAGGCGCGGCACAGGGTGGTCGTTGAGGTGGGGTTGCGAGGCAGTCGGAGGGTAGGGGATTCAGGAGGTCGGGAGTGGGGTAGGGGTGCAGGGTTCATGAATAGGAGGTTGATCAGAAGGCTTATATAGGAGATGTATTTAGGGTTTTAGGGGGGGTAACGGGATAGGGTAAAATGGTATTGGGAGATCCAATAAGAGGTAGGATTATAGGGTCATAGGATTAAATGACAAATAGATAGGCCATGAAACAAATAATAGAATTTAGCAAATTCACACGGAGACGATAATTTGATAGAAATATTAAATCAAGAAAATATTCAAGGCCATAAAACTGAAACAAAGGCAAGACAGATAGATTTATTGAGAACGAAGAACAAATACATGGGTCCAGAAGGAAAAGAAGAATACAATTAGAACAAATACTCCGAAAAAATAAATACATCCAAAATACAAGAAAATAGAAAATAGAGGTTAGCCATCTACTGTGATGACACATAGCTATCAGTGCTCACACTATAACAATGTACTCAAACTCCTGTGATCATGTCACGTATTAGATGATGTTGTGTTCTAGATAACGAGGGCAGTTGTGCATGCGAGTTAAATCCTTGATGCTTTGCTGATAGGGTTCATGCTGAGTTCAAGCTTGATCATGTGGTTGCTTGGTCTGGTGGCTGACCTCATATCATTACTTTCCCCATCAAATTAAACCTTGTTGTTAAGGTTCATGTTAAGATATAGGTGGGCCAATTTCTATGCATTCTCCTAAGTTTTCTTAGTGGAGGTAGTCGAACTCATTCAACTAAAACTGTTAAATGAAATGGTTTCACCAGTAGTGCAATTTTCGAGAACTCCAGTCCACAAAATAACCAGTTGATTGCTATAGCTATCCTTCGATGTCCTCACTTTTATAGTTACATAGCACTTCCATATGTGGATACATTTGGGTAGAGCGATGAGTAGTAGTGGTGAGTAGTATTTGGACAACACCCTCGGAAGGGTGAGTAATAGTGGTTGTATGGTAGAAGAGTAGAGGGAGTAGGGGTAGAGTGATGAGTTGTAGAGGTGAGTTGTATTTGGACTATATTCTGGAAGGGTGAGTAATGGTGGTTGAAGAGTGGATGGAGTACGGGCTTGGGGTGAGATTTTGTAAGATCTTTAGCTTAGATTCTTGTATCATGTCTTCTTGCGGGCAAGGCAACCCAATTGTTAAGTCATGGTGGTGGGGCGTATGGAAAGCTTTGTGTGGGGAGGTTATATCGTGGAATCCCTTAGTTCTAGTAGCTAATCGCTTAAAGGGGAGCTAGTTGGTCAATTTGATAACGCTCCCAAGAACTATTGTACTTGGATGGTTCGAAGTAGATTGTTAGGGCTTCTAGGATTGATGCTCATGATCTGGGCTCGAACTTGTTGTGCCTCCACTGGTATTATCTAAGATATTGTTTGTATGAAACAAAGAAATTGTTAATCACGGGGAATGATATTAACTAACTAGCTTCAATAGTCATCCTATCGAAACGGTCCTATCAAAGCAGGGAAAGTTTAACCATGGTGGTCACACATTCTGTAACGCCACGAACCCGGCTCAGCTGCGCCGCGGCTACACGTGCGCGAAAATGCGAAAAACAGATCCTAACAATGGCCCACCACAGGCTTGCCTCACAAAAGGTGTTGTGACTTGTAGGTACCTCTTGATCTTAGGCAATCTAATATATACACACACACACACTAACTCACCATCCATGTGGGACTAAATCCCCGAGCCCGGCTCAACTGCGCACGTGGCTACACGTGCGCGAACACGCAAAAAACGGATCCTAACAACGGTCCACCACAGGCTCGCCTCACAAAAGGTGTCATGACTTGTAGGTACCCCTTGATCTTAGGCAATCTAATATATACACACACTCACACTAACTCACCATCTATGTGGAACTAAGTCACCACCACCTACCAGGAACACACCATGAGCCCATAGTAATCTATATAATAAATTACAAAGAAAGCTATCAAGTGGCTCACCTTCAATCCCTTCCCAAAATTAAAGGCCCAGATCAAACCTCACAAAACACATTTTCCCCCCAAAATTTCAAACCCAAAATCAAAATTTTCCCCCCAAAACTAAAAAACTCATTACTTTATTATAATCTCTCTCTTCTCTCTTCATTTTTTCATATTTCTCTCTTTCTCTCTCTCCCTATCTATCTCTCTCATTATTTCTTTATTTACTTAATAATTTAAATTTTAAGATTTCAGGTTTGTAAATTTTCAGAATTTTTATGTTTTTTTTAATTGCACATGTTATATTGAAAATAGCGAATATCTCTTCAACAGTTAAATTTCATCATTTTCCACACTTAAAGTTCTAAAAAGTTAGATTTTACACCCTCATTTATAATTATTTTTCAACATATACTAATGGAAACATGAACTTTTATTTACAACTAATTACTGTCATACTATTCAAACTTGAGCTACATAATTGTTGATTTACTGTTTACAAGCTTTTTATGTTTTGTATTGTTCCAAAGATGTGCCGTAGGCACGTGTCCACGGGCAAATCTAGTTAATCCATAATATCTATAGGTTCACTGACGAGGACATCTATTCTGTTTAGTTTAGTATTTTATTTCAGTACCATATTTGTTTTTGGCAGTTATAGCCATATGTGATCTTTCTTTTATGCATTAGAATATTTTTCAGATTTTGTATCAAGATTTGTTTTGAGCCTATTTATAAACTTTGAGATTAATGAGAAAGTATGCTATTCTTAATTAAAAATTTATTGTGTTGAGTTTTGCTCTTCAGCTCTCCTTTATGTGATACAATTGAGATCCAACTTATTAGGGTTTGTGATAAATCCTAATAAAATTTTAGGGTTTGTGATAAACTCTAAAACTACCCCAAATCCAATACAAATTCCTAACACTAATCCCAAAATTAATAAAACCCTAATCTCAACCCTCTATCTCCTTCTTTTTCTTCCTCTCTCCGTCGATTCCCGAAATCCCTAACCCATCGCCCAAATCCCCTCCCGTTTCGTCTTCTTCCTCTGAGCTCTACCAAGACCCTACACCAAGCCTCATCAGCCCACCTCCTCTACCCGCCGCCATCTCCAACCCCTAACCCTCTTGCCCTCGTCTCCTCCTTCTCCTTCTCTCTTCTTCGATCCCGACCCAAATCCCTCCGTCATCGTACTGTGCCGCCGTCAATCTCAATCGCCACTACCCGCCATCGATCCCGACACCCACTCTCCCCTTTCTTCCTAAGTCGACCACCCCGAGCCCCTGTCTCATCCCCGTCGACGGCTCTACCCCTACCCAGCGACGCCAGTCCTCAAATCCGAAACCCCTCATTGTCGACAGCCCCTCGTCGACGTTCCTCACTTGTCGTCTGCCCGCTCCCAGTCGACCACAGTCGACGGCCAGTCTGCGACTCCACTGTCGCCCACCCCCGCCACCACCGCAGCCGTTCCTGCCCCGCAGCGTTGCCCGCTACCTTGCCCCGCCGCTGCAACCACTCGAGATCTTACACGATTTGCTTCGAACCTCGGTACTTTTTCCACTTTTCAAATATTTGTGTTATACTGCTTTATCATCTCTACTATATTATTTAATTTAACTGTCGACCACAAATATCGAGATTGAGTGTTCACTTGCCTAATTAGAGTATGAATCAATATTGACTCTTTTACTTGCTAAAAATGCTTAGAGATTTTATTATTGATTGTTAGAACTGAATTATTAATTGGGCTTGTTAAACTTAATTCAGTTCTTGAAAATTCATCAAACCGATTAATTGTTTAAAATTCTAACTTTGATCCGCATTACATGTTGGTAAAATTAATCCTTTTTGATTCTTGGAAATACTCTATTTAGGGTTAGTTTTACATCATTTTGGTATCAGAGCAAAGGTTCTTAAAACCCTAGTCTTGCATCATTTAGACATCAATTTTTACATTCATTTAGGATCGTGTAGTCTTTTAATTTTTTCTTTTTTTATTTTAGATCATTTCATATTCATTAAAAAAAAACACATGCGCACACACCACCCCCTAGTTTTCCCCTTTTGGTGAATGTGTCTTCGCAGCACCATCACAGATCCTGACGAGCCTTTCTTTTACCTCCCAAATCACTTAATTAGAAATCCTAGACCTTCCTGACCTGAAATGGACAACTCTGATATTTCCGCTACCCTAGCTGCCATTCAAGCAACTCTTGCCAATATCAATCAGAGGCTTGAAAAAGTGGAATTGAATCAAACTGTTGTCCCTGAGCTTCATGCTAATCGTCAGATCCCTCAAGGGAATGTTCGTGACGATCGACGTCAAGAACGTGACCCTGACGAACAATATAAGAAGAACGTTAAGGCTGACGTTCCCCATTTTGAAGGCCACATGGAACCCCAAGCTTATCTTGATTGGATCCGTGCGATGGACTACTACTTTGTGTGGTTTGACATGAGCGAAGCCCTGAAAGTAAAATTTGCCACGGTATAATTAACTGGAAAAGCTCAACAACACTGGACCAATTTTGAACACGCCATCAAAGGCCGAAGCCTGACACCCATAGCCACTTGAGAAGCCATGAAAGAGAAGCTCACGGAGAGATGTACCGTTATCGTTCCACACCCAATTGCTAGGTTCTTGGAACCAACTTTATCAAGGAGGTAAATCCACACGAGAATATGTTGATAAGTTCGATGACTTCTTTATTCGGTGCAATGCATTAGGTAAAGAGAGTGAAGAACAAACTCTCTATGTTTAGGCTGGACTACGAGCCGACCTTACGAACGAGCTAATTCATAGAAATGTGGACTCATTAGCGGCAGCTTATGCTCTTGTCCTCGAGATGGATTTCCTTAAAGCAAGTTCCCATTATAAGTCCAGCGATTCGATGGATCAGTCCTCCAGAATGAATCCCCTTGATTCCTCTAGACCTGAGCACTCATCTTCTCAGTACCCTAACAAGTCTTACCCAAACATACTTCAAATTTCTATCCACTTAGAAATGACAACACGGGTAAGAATACTAAAGAGACTATTCTAAAATTGATCATCTCACTAAGTGCTATAAAGATACGGTCATGTTGCTGGCAACTGTCCTAGCTCAAGTAGGATCAATATAGTAGAGGGTACCGCAGTCATCGCTGATGAGCCCGACAATGAGTTTACTTATGAACCTAATGTAAGCGATGACTTTGATAAAAAATGGGATGACCAGTCTCTTAATTGTATTCAGTCTTTTCAGTCACCCCCATTGAGTGTACCTGAGTCACCAATCCTTTCCCAAGTCACTTGGCAACCCATAGATTTTACCCCTATGTTAGAACATCAGAGTCACAGAGTCTGCATCCACATTTGCATTCTGTATTCATGATTTGCATAGAGAAATTTTCAAGGAAATTAATGAGAATAATTTTAACTACACGTTAACAACAAATACAAGAAGGTAATTTAAAACTCTTGATGTTGGTGACGAACTGATGGTTCGGATTCGTCCGGAACAGTTTTCCCGCTAGATCCGTTAAGAACTTGGACATACGTGCTGCAGTCCCATTTAAGATTCTACAGACAATCAATGATAATAGCTATGTCGTTGACCTTCCTGAAGGCTTGGGCATAAGTAAGACTTTCAATATTGAGAATCTGGTACTCTATGAAGGCTCAAAATTCAACCTTAGAAATTTTCTTATAGATGAGCCTATCCTGCAGCCTAAATGTGAGATTCCCACATTTACCCCTCTACCTGATACTATTCACCCACCGACAGAAGAATTGAATAATATTTTAGATCAGATAATCTCTGCAAGAGATGGTAGTATGCACAAATATTTGGTGAAGAACAAACCGAAGTTGGATGACACTTTCAGTGAACATGAGGAGCTCCTGCAACTGGATCCAGATCTTTTGGAGCATCATGACAAGATCACTGGTTTTGACTCGATTGGGTCGAGCTCTCTCCCACTCGGAGAGAATGATGATGACATCTATTCTGTTTAGTTTAGTATTTTATTTCAGTACCATATTTATTTTTTGCAATTATAGCCGTATGTAATCTTTTTATTTTATGCATTAGAATATTTTTGAGATTTTTATAATATTTTGAGATTTTGTGTCAAGATTTGTTTTGAGCATATTTATAAGCCTTGAGATTAATGAGAAAGTATTTTATTCTTGATTAAAAATTTATTGTGTTGAGTTTTGCTCTTCATCTCTCTTTTGTGTGATACAATTGAGATCCAACTTATTAGGGTTTGTGATAAATCCTAATAAAATTTTAGGGTTTCTGATAAACTCTAAAACTACCCCAAATCCAATACAAATTCCTAACCCTAATCCCCAAATTAATAAAACCCTAATCTCAACCCTCTCTCTCTCTTTCTTTTTCTTCCCCTCTCTGTCGATTCCCGAAATCCCTAACCCATCGCCCAAATCCCCTCCCGTTTTGTCTTCTTCCTCCGAGCTCTACCAAGACTTTACACCAAGCCTCATCAGCCCACCTCCTCTACCCGCCGCCATCTCCAACCCCTAACCCCCTCGCCCTCGTCTCCTTCTCTCTTCTTCGATCCCGACCCAAATCCTTCCGTCATCGTACTGTGCCGCCGTCGATCTCAATCGCCACTACCCGCCATCGATCCCGACACCCACTCGCCCCTCTCTCCCTCAGTCGACCACCCCGAGCCCCTGTCTCCTCCTCGTCGACGGCTTTACCCCTACCCAGTGATGCCAGCCCTCAAATCCGAAACCCCTCCTTGTCGACAGCCCCTCGTCGACGTTCCTCTCTTGTCGTCTGCCTGCTCCCAGTCGACCACCGTCGAGGGCCAGTCTGCGACTCCACCGTCGCCCACCACCGCCACAACCGCAGCCGTTCCTGCCCCGCAGCGTTGCCCGCTGCCTTGCCCCACCGCTGCAACCACTCGAGGTCTTGCACGATTTGCTTCGAATCTCAGTATACTCTTTCCACTTTTAAAATATTTGTGTTATACTGCTTTATCATCTCTACTATATTATTTAATTTAACTGTTGACCACAAATATCGAGATTGAGTGTTCCATTTGCTTAATTAGAGTACTGATGAGGACATCAATTCTATTTAATTTAGTATTTTATTTCAGTACCATATTTGTTTTTTGGCAGTTATAATCATATGTAATCTCTTTTTTGCATTAGAATATTTTTGAGATTTTTCGAATCTTTTGAGATTTGTATCAAGTTTTGTTTTGAGCCTATTTATAGGTCCTGAGATTAATGAGAAAGATATGCCATTATCGATTAAAAAAATTATTGTGTTGAGTTTTGCTCTTCCTGTCTCTTTTTGTGTGATACAATTGAGATTTAATTATTAGGGTTTGTGATAAATCCTAATACAATTTTAGGGTCAGTGATTAACTCTAAAATCTATCCTAAATTAAAATTCCCAAATAAAATTACCCAAACCCTAATCCCCAAATCCCAAAACCATCCTCTATCCCATCGTCTTCTTCCTCCTCCTCCCGACCCATCGACCAAAACCCTAATCCCACGTTGCCCTCCTACAACCACCACGACCACCCCCCTTCACCATCGATTTCATCCCCGACCCCCTTCCCTCCTTCGACCGAAACCACAGCCCCTCCACAACTCCTCTTCGAACCCAAAGATCACCAACAGTCCCGACTGCAATCACAGGCCCTGTGCCTCCCGCTCGCCCCGCCTCCCTGATGACTTCGCCGCCGTCGTTTGCGCCGCCCACTACCGTCGTCGATGTCAACCAGTGACGTCGTCGACCATCCTGCCATTGCTCTTGAAGTTGCTGTGTCCATTGCTGTTCCCTTTGATTGCTATGTTCCGTGTTGCTGCCAATCCGAGATCTACGTCGGTTTCTTCGAACCTGGTATACTCTTTCCCTTCTCAAGTATTTGTGTTATACTGCTCTGCTATCTCTATCATATTATCTAGTTTAACTGTTGACCACAAATATTGAGATTGAGTGTTCTACATGCTTGATTAGAGTACGAATTAATATTGAATCTATTACTTGCTAAGAACACTTAGAGATTTAATTATTGATTGTAGAGTTGAATTATTAATTGGGATTGTTAAACGTGATTCAGTTCTTGAAAATCCACCCAACCAATTAATTGGTTAAAAATTCCAATTTTGATCCGCACCTGCGTGTTGGTAAAATTAATCCATTAAGAATCTTGGAAATTCTCTATTTTAGGATTAGTTTTACATCAAGTACGAATCAATATTGACTCTTTTACTTGGTATAGTGGGAAATTGCCCACCTTGAAGTTTAAGAAATAGAGGAAAAAAATACTAGTATGAAATTGTTTCTACATACAAGATCAATAGCTTTTGCCCACCTTTGCTTGAACTGTTTATACTGTAACGAATGGTAAGCTTGTAAAGAAGAGGGAAATAATTCAGTTTAGTCCATTATCTTGCCTTTTTTTAAAATTTTAATAAAACTGTCTTATTAGTTGTTATCTTTTGTCGAAATAATTTCTCAACAGTTGTCTTTGATTCAACTTGAAAATCAGCTTGAGTCGTATTTATACTACTATATAATGGGAAGACTTTTGTGTTTTATTATCTTCCTCCCACATAATGTACTGAACATTACCCATATATCCACCCGCAAATTGAGCACTCCCTTGCTTACAAATATGAACTCCTTAAGTTTCATTATAACTGCAAGTTTTCACAATAGGTAGTAGGTTGAAAGAAAATTTCCTATTACTTTTGCCCATTTTGGAGCACATTTCGGGCTCCCCCACTGGATATGTCACCGGTATCCGATATTTAAAACCTTGAGTACATAGCACTCACACTCCTGTCCCCTCTAAATCAATAAAGGGTGTGTTGCATGATCTTCTCATTCTTTATTCTTCCCTGGAAGTTCTGTAGTGTGATCTTTTGCATTCTTTCTCATTTATTGTTCATTTGATCAATTATTATCCTAGTATCCAATTCTCTAAAACAAATTTGGTTAGAACCTCCTAATCCTATCCATACGATGGAGTCTTCTTCCTCATTCTTTGATAACCTACAAGGTCATCACATTCTAGATGGTCGACAATTCTAGGAAAGCATTATTAGGGTGGTAATTTCCCAAACTACTTATTGTTCCAGAACTGTTAATGACCGTTGAGAATTGTCAATATAGTATGTGCTAGGAAGTCCTCTCTAATTCTTTACTATACCTTCCCGATAAAAAGAACGAGGAGCTATGGTTAGGTTCACCTCTTCTATTTCCTTTCAAGTTGTTGTAGATGACTTTGGATGTATTATCCCGACTCTAGTTAGCATTAGCTGGCATATAATAGGAGCTAACATGACTTCCCTTGGAGCGCTTGCTTGGAATCTCGCTGATTGATGATGCCTAAGGCTTAGTTCACCCTGGCTTTGGAGATCTCCCTCTTGGACTTGAGTATAGCTCCTTTTATTTTGGGTAGGTTCTTTTTGATGAGGAAGATTCCAAGATATTGTAGGATAAGTTCTTTTTTACAATAAGAACCTTTTCATTTTGTAAAATGAGAGAATTACTGTGGAACATATATCATGACTGTTTTTAGCAGATTTATCATCTTAAATCAAATTTTCATACCAAAGCATTTTTCTAATTACCTGTGCAAGTATTTTCATCTAGAGCCGGATGGGTGAGTAGATCTGGTTGTTTATTTGGTTGCTGCATTGAGGATTTGTTTCAAGTTTTCTAACCTTATCTCTAATTATGTTTGGGTTGAATAAGTTTTTGATTGGCCTTAGCGATTCCAGTAACTTCTTTTGCCTAACTTTCTCTGGCACTGAATGGCACGGGGATGGTTTTTTTGGGAAATAGAATTACACTAAATTCGTTTATAGATGTCTGCAACAATGATTGACAATTGGAACTGTTAACTGATAAAAATTGAAGGTAAAATCTTCTATTGAACGTGTCTCTAGAGGAACTGGTGTTGATGGGCTAGAAGCAATGGCTGTTGTTAATCTTATACTGTTTGCTCAGAGTTTGCAAATCACCGTGGAAACAGCTGTGAAGGAAGATGCTAATTATTACAGCCGTTTCATGCCCTTAACTGAGCTGGTAATCTCCTAAATGATTCTCATTTTCCAAGTTGTACACTCACAAGATTTCTTATCCTTTTTTTTCCCTGTGCTTTGTTCAGATAATGGATGCTGTCCTAAGTCAACAATTGGTCAGGTCAATACAGCAAGTGATAGACAGTGATGGTTTTGTCAAAGATAGTGCAGTTTGTTTCCTAAGGCCTTATTTTCTACTTGTTTTATTGGTTAAAGTTTCCAATTAACAGTTGCAGTGACTATTTCTAATTTATTAGTACCAGCTGGCATATCTGCTTGGTAATTGATCTCTGTGGTTTTTAATAGAGCAGAGTAGTTCTTTCCTTAGTACTGTGGAACTTAAGTATTGTTGTTTGAGTTTTCCTCAATTAGCTTTCACCTTTTTTTTGAAAATTTAGTCCAATTTTGGCTTTGGCTAGGGTTTGCTGTGGACAAGTGTGTGATGCATGCATTGCACATGAAGCATCAGAATGTTATTTTTTGCAACTGATTATTAGTGACATAAAAATAAACAATGTCTTTGGGATGACTAATTATGGAAAATCAGAGAATTAATATATGATGTTCATAAACTAGGACTTCAACCTTAATCTTGAGAAGCATTTCATTATTTGGAGTAAATCTTTTGTAATATAACTCTCTTGGAAAAGAGGTGAACCCTAAGGTGGCTATATGCCAAATAAAGGCTGTTCTTAGTCTGTTGATGCAAGCTAATGTTAAACAACATGACAAAGAGATGAAAATTAACCTGTAGGAGAACATAAAATGATATAATAGAGTTATAAATTGCCACATGATGGCCTTTCCAAGAGTTTCGCTGAATCTGCTGAGCAAATAATATCTTTTTGATGATGTGGATGAATTAATATGGACAGTTTAAATAGTGGGAAATAAAGCTGTATGTTTCTCAGATAATAGACTATGATCACCTGCTGCCCTATATGTTTGTCATGCATTTATGAGGTCATTACTTACTACAGTTTATGAATGTTTGAATATTTAAGAGTTGCATTGTTATCTTCTACATATATGTATACTTTCAGAAAGTGTGGACAAATTTTCAATTTTGTACATGATATCCGTTTTAGAGGCACAATGCTGGTTGTTAGAGTTTAGCTAGCTCAATGCATTTGGGGGTGTTTAAATTTTAAATTGAAAGTGGGTTTGAAAGAGAAGAAAAGCTCTATGATTCTTTACTAACATTTACTTCTGAAGTCAAAAGTGAACTTGTCCTGGAAGTAATGTATGGAACACTGCAAAGATTGGTAGAGTAGTCTAGATATGATGTATTGAGTTGCATTACATATGATAAGGCACAAAGCATAAGTTTCACATACCTGCAATGAACATTCGAGAAATTGACCAGGGAACATACCTTTTTTTTTGTAAATCTGTACCTTAAAAGATGGAAAATGAGGTTGTATGGTATGTCTCTAAGATAAATAAGGAATACGGCCACCCTGTTCCCGATGTTGATTACAAATAAAAATCTCCCACCCTCACCCCGGCACTGAAAGTTTTTGGAATAAGAGTTGTCAAAGTAAACTCAACTGGTTAACCTTGTGACTAGGGTTGAGTCATTGTTCAGATGGATATTCCTCATCTTAATGCTAACTATTAGGGACTCCCATCCAACTGACCTAGTATTAATGTGTTTAGGATGTTAACTATTATAAATGTTACCTGGACATGTTAAATTAAGTTTTAACCATTGGCTGGCGAGGTCTTTCTTATGCTACTAGCACTTGGGGGTATTTGGTAACAGAACCAACAGAGAAATTTCTGTTGTCAAATCTATTTAAACATTTAACCCGGCTGAAATTTCTGTTGTCAAATCTATTTAAACATTTAACCCGGCTTGTATCATATATGAAATAATTTCTTAGCTATTAGTTAAATCTGCAAATGTATTTTCATTGTAACCTGAATTTATTCACTGTCTTTTGAAGTTTTGCTAGTGCTGTTCAGTTTGGTTGTTTGTGGTCTCATAAATCCTGACATCTATAGATCTCCTTGGAAAGTTTAGTAACTTCATGTTCTGATTTCCCTATTTTCTTGACTTTCAGAGCTCGGAATTGAAATATTATCGTGATCAAGTTCGGTCTTTGGAGAGGAAGGTACTGAACCATAATACTCCTGTACCAGGCATTTCAGAGATGTTAGTACTAGAGACAGTTATGGCATTGGGGCTAAATATTGGAACATCTAAAATGCTTTAAAATGAATAGTAACATCTATTTTCTATAGGAACACAGTTCTCACCTTAGTACATGCATGGTTTCATGTATGTTCTGATAATGAGATGCATCGACCACATTGGATCTGAATTTTATTTACCAATAGTTCAAGTATGCCTTAGTAGTTAATAATAGGCTAATGTCTCATCTGATACTGAGTTTTAAGCCATTATTTCTTTCTTGTATGTAACTTTTAACTCGATAGATGTGAACCTTCCAAAATGCTGAAGTTTGTTTTGCTTGATTCTTTTCTTTGTATTCAATTTGTATCAGTGGTGTCCCTCTATTGATTTTTTTGGGGGATTATATGGCCCTCTTGGTTGCGTTTATATTCTTTACCGCTTCCTTCTCTTTTGTTTTTCCCCTCAGAGAAACCTCTTCAATTCGAGTGAACTTGTGGGAAGTTATAGAAAGTCTTTTATTTTAAATTACTAAATGTACATGTAAACTTGCATGATGCTGTGTGTAGCTTCATCATTACCAACATTATACTATTTTGTGGATCAAACTTGAAGCGTATATTACCGTCCTATGTTTGACACAATTTTACAACCGGATTTGAATCTGTGTCCCTAACTTAGTTTCAAATTTCTCTCCAGGAAACTGTGACAACTATAAAACCTGGACACTTTAATTTGAAAAAACTGTTTTGTTGGACACAAGTATCAGACTCCATGCTTCCGATTTATATGCATCATAACATTCTTATGTGTTGGAGTGTCATGTCACATCTTGTGTTTTGTTGTGCCATTGTTTCTTATTTTTATGTGAAAAAGTGATGTAAACTTAACCCTAAGTAGAGAATTTTCAAGAATTTTAAAAGATTTTACCAATAAGTAATGCAGATTAAGTTAGAAATTAAAACTATTAATTGGTTTGATGGATTTTCAAGATATGAAATAGTTTAACAAGCCCCAATTAAAGATTCACGTCTAACAATCAACAATTATACTTAATCGTTTTAGCAAGTAAAATATTCAATAATGATTTGTACGCTAATTGGCAATTAGAAGCTCACACTCAATATTTGTGGATGACAGATAATTCAAATAATATTATAGAGATGATAGACAGTAACACAAATAATGGAGAAGTGGAAAGAAGTTACCGGGGTTCGTAGAATGAGTCGTCGCCACTGATGAAAAAAGAAGATGCCAATCGTCGCGATCAATAGCACTTACTTCCCCGCAAATCATTCCCTTGATATGAAGATTAAGGTTAGGAATTGAATTGAAAATTTGGGAAATAGGGTTTCAGATTTGTAGGGATTTGGGGATTAGGGTTTCGAAATTGAAGGGAATTGGAGTGGGGGGCCGGTGTCGGGTGGCGATGGAGGGGTTGAGAGGGTTGGTTGGTGGTGAGGGAGGAGCTTTGGCGTCGGAGGAAGGAAGAGACAGGGAGTCAGGGTGGCTGGTGGAGGGAGAGAGAAGCTTCGGGGGTTGTTGGATTTGGGGTGGTTAAGGATGACGGTGAAAGGAGAGGAAAGGCAGGGTGCTGGACGGTGGTGGTGAGCGGGAGGATGATGGGAGCAATGGAGGGGAAATAGCAGGGCGGGGCGTCGGGGGCTGATGGGTTTTGGGAGGTGGCGGTGAAGAAGAAGATGAAAGAGGGGATTAGATTAGGATTTAATTAACTAGGGTTAGTATTTGGGGTTTTGGATAAAAGATTCGGGAATTTGGGTATAGTTTAGAGTTTCTCACAAACCCTAATACTTTCTTAGGATTTCTCACAAACCCTAATGTTCTCTTATGGTCTCACTCGCACAAGAGGAGAATGAAGAGTAACAACTTAACACAATAACTTTTTAAATCAATAATAACATACCTTCTCATTATTCTCAAAGCCTATATATATGCTTAAAATAAAATCTCAATATAAATCTTCAAAATATTCTAATGCAGAATATAAAGGGTGCAAATTGCAAAATTACTACATATAGCTAAATTTCAAAATAAAACAAAACATAATTGATATCCTCATCATTCTCTCCGCGTGGGAGAGAGCTCGACACAGTCGAGTCAAAACCAATGATCATGTCATAATGCTCAAAAGATGTGGATCCAAGTGCTGGAGCTCTTCACGATCAATCCAAGTATCCTCCGACTTCTGCTTGTTTTTCCATCTCACCAAATACCTATGAATACCACAATCTCTAGTAGAGATTATCTGATCATCTAAAATATTATTCAATTTGTCTGTCGGTGGATAAGTAGTATCAGTAAAGGGGAAAATGTGGGAATCTCACCATTAGGTTGCAGGATGGCTCATTTATAAGAGAATTTTTAGGATTAAATTTTGAACCTTCATAGGGTACTTGATCCTCATTATTGAAAGTCTTACTATGCCAAAACCTTCAGGAAGGTCAACGATATAGGCATTATTATTGATTTTATGCAAAATTTTAAATGAGTCTGTAGCACGTGTGTTCAATTTTTTAACGGATCTAGCTGAAAACCGTTCCAGACGAATCTGAACCATCACTTCGTCACCAACATTAAAAGTTTTAAATTTCTTTCTAGTATCTGCTATTAACTTGTAGTTAAAATTATTCTCATTAATTTCCTTAGAATTTTTTTTGCGCAAATCATGAATGCAGGATGCAAATGTGGATGCAGACTCTGAGACTATGATGTTCTAATACAGGAATAAAATCTTGAGCTGCCAAGTGACTTGGGAAGGAATGAGTGACTCAGGTATATTCAATGGAATTGATTGGATCGACCGAATATAGTTGAGAGGCAGGTCATCATTTTCTTCACCGAAGTCATCACTTATATGAGGTTTATATGTAAACTCATTGTCAGGGCTAATCAACAATGACATCGGTACCTTCTACGATGTTGATCCTACTGGGGCTAGAACAGTTGCCAGTAACATGGCCGTATCTCTTGCATTTATAGCACTTAGTGAGAGGATCCATCTTAGAGTAGTTTTTTTCAGTGTTCTTACCCGTGTTGTCAGTTTTAGATGGATAGGAATTTGAAATAGGCTGGCTTGGGTAAGACATGTTGGGGTTCTGAGAAGAGGATGACTCAAGTCTAGAGGGCTCAGTAGAGATCATTCTAGAGGAATGATATCTCGAATTGTTGGACTTATAGGGGAAACTTGCTTTAAGGAATCCATATCGAGGACAAGGACATAAGTTGCTGCCAAAGAGTCCACATTTCTATGAATTAGCTCATTTCTAAGATTGGCTCGTAATCCAGCTTTGAACCTAGAGAGAGTTTGTTCTTCGCTCTCTTTACCTAACATATTGCACCGAATAAGGAAGTCGTCAATCATATCAACAACTTCTCTCGGGTGGATTTGCTTTCTTGATAGAGTTGGTTTCATGAATCTAGCAATCAGGTGTGGAACGATAACGTTACATATCTCTTAGTGAGCTTTTCTGTCATGACTTCCCAAGTATCTATGGGTGCCAGGTCTCGGCCTCTGCGGACATGATCAAGATTGGTCCAGTGTTTTTGAGCTTTACTAGTCAATTTCATCGTGACAAATTTGACCTTCAGGGTTTCGCTCATGTCAAACCATACAAAGTAGCGGTCCATCGTACTGATCCAATCGAGATAAGCTTGGGGTTCCATACGGACTTCAAAGTAGGGAACGTTAGCCTTAACGTTCTTCTTGTAATGTTCGTCAGGGTCATGGTCTTGATGTCGGTCGTCACGATCTTTCCCTTGAGGGATCTGACGTTAAAAGCTCAGGGGCAACATTTTGATTCAATTCCACTTTCTCAAGCTTCTGATTGATATTGGCAAGAGTTGCTTGAATGACAACGAGGGTAGTGAAAATATCAGAGTTGTCCATTTCAGTTTGAAAATGGGCTCGCTAAATTCTAGGGGTCGTGGTGACGTGTGTTTACTGAAATTTGGGTAAACGTGTTCTAAATGCACCTAAAATATATTCTTTTTTTAAATCTGAAGTGATCTAATAAAGAAAGAAGAAAAAATAACCCTAAAATGAATGCATTTTTTAATAAAAATGATGCAAGAACGATTCCTAAATGAATGAACAAATTATGACTAATGATGCAAGAACTAGAGTTTTAAAAAATCTTCGCTCTGATACCAAAATGATGTAAACTTAACCCTAAGTAGAGGATTTTCAAAAATTTTAAAAGATTAAGTTTACCAACAAGTAATGCAGATTAGGTTAGAAATTAAAACTATTAATTGGTTTGATGAATTTTCAAGATATGACATAGTTTAACAAGCCTAATTAAAAATTCACGTCTAACAATCAACAATTATACTTAATCGTTTTAGCAAGTAAAATATTCAATAATGATTTGTACGCTAATTGACAATTAGAAGCTCACACTCAATATTTGTGGACGACAGATAATTCAAATAATATTATAGAGACGATAGGCAGTAACACAAATAATGGAGAAGTGGAAAGAAGTTATCGGGGTTCGTAGAATGAGTCGTCGCCACTGATGAAGAAAGAAGATGCCAATCGTCGCAATCAATAGCACTGTACTCCTCCGCAAATCATTCCCTTGATATGGAGATTAAGGTTAGGAATTAAATTGAAAATTTGGGAATTAGGGTTTCAGATTTGTAGGGATTTGGGGATTAGGGTTTCGAAATTGAGGGGAATTGGAGTGGAGGGCCGGTGTCGATGGCGATGGAGGGGTTGAGAGGGTTGGTCGGTGGTGAGGGAGGAGCTTTGGCGTTGGAGGAAAGAAGAGACAAGGAGTCGGGGAGGCTGGTGGAGGGAGAGAGAAGCTTCGGGGGTTGTTGGATTTCGGGTGGTTGAGGACGATGGTGAAGGGAGAGGAAAGGCAGGGGTGCTAGACGGTGGTGGTGAGCGGGAGGATGAGGGGAGCGATGGAGGGGAAATAGTAGGGCGAGGCGTTGGGGGCTTATGGGTTTCGAGAGGTGGGGGTGAAGAAGATGAAATAGAGGGGATTAGATTATGGTTTAATTTATTAGAGTTAGCATTTGGGGTTTTGGATAAAAGATTTTGGAATTTTGGTGTAGTTTAGAGCTTCTCACAAACCCTAATACTTTTTTAGGATTTCTGACCAACCCTAACGTTCTTTTATGGTCTCACACGCACAAGAGGAGAATGAAGAGCAACAACTCAACACAATAACCTTTTGTAATCAATAATAGCATACATTTTCATTATTCTCAAGGCCTATATATAGCTCAAAACAAAATCTCAATACAAAAATCTTCAAAATATTCTATTGCAGAAAATAAAGGATGTAAATTGCAAAACTACTATATATAGCTAAATTTCAAAATAAAACAAAACAAAACCGATGTCCTCATCAAAAAGGCTTCAAAGTTCCCATGAATCTTTGAATGCTAGTTCATAGGCAGGAAACTTTAAGTACAGTATGCAAGCTTAACCAAGGTGCAAATAGTTTATCCTAGAGTGAAACACAATTTATAAAAAGGGAAAAGGTGAAAGATTTTGACAGGGAATTGCATTTAATTCTATGATGCAAATAAAACCAAATAGAACACATTCCCACTGTACATTGAGTAAAAATCAAAAAATGAATTTTTTATATAAAAATATTAGTTTTGTCTGACAAGGATGAATTTTAAAATTTTAATTGTAGCCTTTTATTGCAGCACTAAACTGATATATTGATATTAGTATAAAATCACTAGAGCTGCTATCGGATTCTATCGTGTCGGGTCTGTAACGCCCTGAGCCCGGCTCAGCTGTGCACACGGCTACGTGTGCACGCACGCGAAAGAATGGACACAAAACTCTATCCATGCCCACCACAGGCACCATCAAAAGGTGGGTATACCCGTTAGGTGAACCTTTATCATATGGAATCCTATATATACTCACACACTCTCACTCACATCCGATATGGGATTATACACCCATGCCATTCACGTCACTCTTTCCATGCATGCATGTCATTTACATGCAATATTGCCTTATGCCCCATAATCAATCCTATAGGCCATATCATTAATTCCTTCCAATCAAACCCTTATAGGATCCTCTTGTAGGTCACATCAACCAACTCATCTCTTCTAATTATTATATATATATATTATTATATATCTCTATATAATATTATATATATACCCGCTTAAGTACCGGGTGTTACAGGGTCCTCCACTACCCGGACCCAGACCCGGTACCCTACGGGTATAAAAATTTGGATCGGACCTGGACTTGCGAGAATCGGGTCCGGGTCCTAATTAAAAAAATCTACCCGTCGGGTCCAGTAGCGTATTTACACTTTAATATTTTTGCACCCATACCCTACGGTTTCAACAATTTTTGCACTTAAGTACAGAATAACTATTATATTTACACATATATCTTCAATAATTACTATTTACATGTATATCCCTATAACTCTATTATTCAAATTTCATAATTTTTGGGGTATTTTTTAATGAGTACGGGTCCGGGTCGGTTCCATTTTGAGCGGACCCGGATCCGGAAGTGCATTGGGTCTTATTTTAGGAGCCGGACCGGGACCCGTATAGATCGGGTCGGTTCTGGTCCAATGCCTGGTTCGGGTCGGGTCCGGGTCGGGACCGGGTATCGGGTAAATGTGACAGTGCTAAGAATCATGATACATCTTACAAGTGCTAGATGTAGCAACTCTTGGTTACTCTAGGATTCCTTAGTCTTGAAAATGAAAGTTAAACACAAAGCACTTTTTAAAGGTTGACATCCATTTATTGTTTTATACGATCAAGCAAATGCCTTCTCCTTCAGGGTTGCATATTTTAGTGTTATAACTAATCAACTTTAGTCCTTGCTGAGAATCATATAAGATGTTCAAAAAAATCATGATTCTTCTAACTGAATGTCTCTTAGCTTTGCTTGGAGCTTAGGTCCACCACTTTTGTCTATTTGAGGGGACGCTGGATACATCAGCATCAAGGTTCTAAGTGGCCGATGTTGGCATTAAATCAACCTAGACCATGTCAGATGAGTGATGTCGGGGACATATTAGGATGGATATTGGTAAATGTCAGTCAGATATAAATACGTCCTAAATGCGTTACAAATGATTTACATTTTGTCATTTGTCACATGTCATTCTTAATCTAGAGATAAGAAATTTATAATCAAATGTGCTAATGACCGCCTAAAATAAATTCATATGCAATACATAAAAACAAATTTCATAAAAAAAACTAATTGACAATTATTTTCATATTTAGTTTGGATTATAAATAACAATATCTTATCAGAGAATAGCAGTTAACTAGGCATACTGTTGAGATGACCATCTTTAATGCAAGAGCTGGTCAAACTCGGCTTTATATTATGATATAATCTGTTGATTAGGCTAGGGTTGATACCCATTAACTTGGCTCGATTTCACATGAAAACATTGTTTCATCCATATCTGATATACATACAACGAACCTTGCTATACTACATATAAGTCGAAATATCGGATACTCGGCTGATATAACGCAGATTTTATATCTGAATAAATTCCTTATTTTTCTCATCAACTAGCATATTAATTACTTCAATTTTTACTGATGCTGCTTATCAAATGAGGTATGCTTTGACAAAGATCATTATCTTTATCATCATCCTTTTAAAGATTAAAATGGGGTCGACTATGGACCAAAATTATATTTTGAAAAAGTTTCAGGAAATTCTCAGGAAGCTTACAATGGAACCTAATGTCAAACCTTGGTGTTCTTGCTAAATTTTTAGTCACAAAATTATGGGGAAGACAGGACCATAAAACCCCTGAAATATCAGTTCGTAGGAAGCAAAGCCTACCTTTAGGTGGGAAGGATTTTATGTTCATGCAACTGAGTGTCAACAACAACATCAAAACCCAAAATAAATTTCGATAGAAAGTCCTTTTGGTGAACAGTATTTATAATCAAACTCCTACTTCTTTTACCACTTGTACTGAGGAGCAATCCTCCAAAAGTTTTAATAGTCTGGGTAATAATCTGAAGGGGGAATATAAGTTTTGTTGTAGAGGATTGCATATATCTTTGAGGCCTAACAAAATAATCCAAAAGCCAAATGAAAATGCATTCGGCATTCTGATTACATACTTAAAATACACTTAAAACTGTTGTACAAAACTGCATAGGCTGATCTTATATTGTGATCTTTTAAGTTTTAACACTAATAGGAGCTACCGTTTTGTTATTCAGTTATTACAAATGATGGACAAATTATCTATAGATGATGAAGGGCAAGCTTCCTCCATGGTATGTTTTCATGCTGTAATTTTCCTCTTATTTTTTCAACGATGTTGTTGCATTAATCTCTCTCTCTCTCTCTCTCTCTCTCTCTCTCTTCTCTCTCTCTCTCTCTCCCTACCTCTTTATCTCTCCATGGTATGTCCCTCCTAGGAAGTTTGCAATATGAATGGAAGATGGTGCTTGAAAACTATGGGCGATGAGTTTTCATCATTTAAAGGACTTCTACTGTCCAGGTATTTTGAAGCATTGCATGCACTTTTTTATGGATGAATTGTATGAAACAAACTTTTTAATTTATTCCTTCTATAGTTAGACTTAAAAAAAAATGTCAACAACGCAAATATTTTCTCATAACAAGCAATTAGTAAATATGCACTACTAAATCATTTCACTATCTTTTGGTATGCTCCCTTGCATTAAAGTCTTTCATGCTGTGTTTTATTTAATTTGATGCAGTGCTAATGTTACTGAATATTAACTGTAATACCCTAAGTGGGCTTAGGAAATAATAAATGGGCTCATATGCATTAATGAAATTCCATGGATTTGGACTAGTCGGGTTTCTAGCTGATAGATTAGTAAGCCTAGCATGTGCCTTCAATAAGAGTGGGAGTTTAGTCCCATATTATAGATGAGAGGCTTGAGAGGTGTATAAATAGGATTGCCTATGAACGCAAAATACTAACATAAGCGAACTTTTGGGACAGAGGCTAGAGGGCAAATCACACCACCCTTTAAACCGAACCCAACCCAACCCACGTAGAAAACTCATGGGTCAAGATGTGACCCAATCCATCTAACCCAAAAAAATAGTTGTTGGGGTTGGGCCAGGTTGAGAAGTCTCCAACCTGGGTGCGGGTACGTACTGGGTGCGTACCCACGTTATTTATTCATTTAAAAAAAAATTGGGTGCAACATGGGTGCGTTCAGGTGCGACTTGGGTGCCTCTTGCTCTCTCTCTGTCTCTCTCTCTCAAAATGAAATGCCAAATCCCCTAATACTCCCAATCTCGAGCTCGATCGAAACCCTAAATTCCCAATCAATCTTCAAAACGATCGCCTTCTCCACTCTCAAGTCTCTGATGCCTCGATCGCCACCACCGTCTTCCTCCTTTGTCTCCCTCCTCAATCTCAATCTCAATCTCCCCTAAGATCGGCATAGCTTTCTCTGCCGTTGTCGTCACCACTGCCTCTTTAGCGCCATTGTTGCCTCTTCCTCTCTCAAGCGCCGCCTCTTCAACGCCGAAGTCGCCGCCGCTATCTCCCCTGCCTCCGAAGTTGAACTGAAAACCCTAGCTCTCCCAAGATTAGATATAGCACACTCCTTTTTGTGTAGTACTTTGATGCTTCATGCTTGTTCTTCTTCCCTTTTGTTTAGGGTCTTTGTTATCATTACTATAGATAGTGAATCATTGCTTATGTTGGAGTTTTGTTACTCTGAGAAAAATAGACAGAGGAACTATGCTCCTTATCAGCCAACTTAATATACAAAGCCTCTCATCGAGTATGCAGTATTTTGTCCTGCACGAAGGTTAAAAAATAGCACGAAAAAATAAGCATATAGATACAATTGAGATACAATCAATTAAGTTATATTATGTTAATAAAGCATTTAGCACAAAGAAGTTAAGTGTATGGACATAATTGAGATACAGTCAATCAAGTTCCTTGTGTGTTTATAAAGCATTTAGCACCAAGAAATAAGCATACAAAAGACCCATGATAAGATTTGTAGTGAACTAGTGATATTTTGGTTGTATCTGACTTGAAAGTTTAGGTTTTTGTTATGACTTGAATATTGTAATTACTAGCTACTACTTGGTACTTGATACTTACTACTACATAGAGATGCTTGATTTTGTATTTGGGTGTGAACTTTGAACTTGTTGTATGAATGAAATATTTTGTGATGCGTTGATTTTGGTAATGGTATTTGCTATTAAGTCGCTTAATATTATGTTAATAAGTTAAATTTCTAGAATGTCTCAATTCAAATTTGACATTATTCTAGTTATTAGAATATTTTTGAATTTTGTATGTTTTAAACATAATATTTATTAAATATATTATATTTTGTATTCGACGTACTAAAAAATGCACCATATCCTATGTTTTTGAGAAATCACATATCCGCGTACCTGTGTCATGTCGTACCCCGACCCCATACCTATTTCCGTGCTACTTAAAAGATAGATATGAAATGATGTTCATTGCATAATTACATCTTCATTACTTGGATAAAATGATCCACGTGAATAGAAAATTCAAATATTGATTTTTTAAATCATTGGATCGGTGGTTTCCGGTTAGGATTGGGCCAATCCATCCGATCAATAGCTAACTCGGCCGATCCCCGAGTTATTTAGCCGATCTTGAGATTTAGGGGTTGTACCTCTTGAAAAATGATCCGGATTGGGATCGACCTGATCTTTAAAACCATGAAATTTATTGCTCAAGATATTATCTCATTGATGTCAACGAAACAATAAATTTAGAGAGAACTGAGGCCTGGAAAAGTAAGAGTACCTGAAGATTGAAATTTTGGGCAACTGTTTGTGAGGATAGTTAATTAGGATAGAGTTTCACAATGTAACATCATCTTGATGTAAATGACATAAGTTGTCTACAAACGTTCCTTTGGTATATCCCTATACAACTTATTATTGTTTTATGTAATATTTTGTTAGGTATATTGTACCCGTGCTACCTAACAAATTAACCATATATTAATTTGATATCTTTATAACTTCAATATTTTGCATGGCTTACCACTGACTTGTAGCTTAGATGGTAAATGGCTGGGATAGGTGAAGAGAGGTCTCGGGTTTCAGACCTGACCAGGCTACAATATAACCTTTTTTCAAAAAAAAAAAAAAACAAAACAAAAAATTTTCTTTGGCTTTGGCTTGATGTTCATTAGGACATACTCCTGAGAGATGATATTTTCAATTCACACCAAAATGAGTATATGACTCCACTCAATGATTCCATGTTAATTATGTGAGTGGCTTGAGATATAAATTATTCAATATATTGGAAACTATATTCAGCCTAATGACCTTAGTAGAGCTAGAGCTAATAGGAAGTGAATCATTTTTAATCAATGTAACAAAAGGAAAAATTGTGGGACTATGGGATTTGCTCCGGCTTACCTGCACATGCTCCGCATTTACAGTTGTTGCTAGACAAAATACAAGCAAGGATATTTCCTTTATTAGTCATCCATACCACTGACGACGGTGCATCTTGGGGACATGAACCCGTGAGACACCAATGTCCGGCCAGGTCAAAGATATGAAGGACCTGCCGAGCAACGTCAGCAAGCACAGTTTACAAGGTCAATGCTCCATGCAGGCCGATACCCCAATATATGCTTTTAGGCCCATTTGCGTGAGATCTTTTTTGGGCTCTTCCCCATCTCAAATCTCTCTCATTCCTCTCTCTTCTATATCCTCTATTTGGGAGTAATCCTACGCTAACCTCCAAAATTCTCTTTAGTTGACATATTATCTTTCAACAACAATGGTAGAATTTTTTTGGCAAACAATAAAGCTTTTTTTCCAGCTGGTTGGGGTCGGCTACATGAATCATGGTTTTCCATTCTGCTCGGTTTAGCGTAATATATTCTGTAAGACCACAAGCTATCACATCTTTTCTTACAGTTTTCACCCTAGTAAGTTTAGGTCTTCACTTACCCTTAACCTAACTCTGCCCTCAATATTTATCAAATCACTCTTTCTAACGGACGTACTACCAAGTCTACGTGTGACATGTTCAAACCACTTAAGGCGATTCTTTCTTAATTTATCTTGGATATGAGCTACCTTTACCATGTTTCGTATATACTCATTTCTAATTCTTTTCTTCCTGATTTTACCACACATCTATCTTAGCATTCTCATTCTACTACATTCATTTTTTGGACATGTTTTTTTATTGCCCAAGACCCTGCTTCATAAATTATTGCTGGTTTAACAGCCGTTCTATAGTATCTTTTCTTCAACTTCAGGGGTATACATTTGTCACACAAAATACCACTAGTGTTTCTCCACTTAAACCACTTTGCTTGGATCTTATGTATAATATCTTCACAAATCTCCCAACCTCTTTGTATAATCAAGCTAAAATATAAAAAAATTGTCTCTCTTAGGTATCTCTTGACCATCAAGCTTCACTACTTTCCCATTTGTGTTCCGAATATTGCTAAAATTACACTCCATATACTCTATTTTAGTTCTGCTTATTCTAAATCTTCTAACTTCCAAAGTTTCTTTCCACAGTTCTAAATTAGAGCAAAAGGAGCTTGAAATTGGCGAACGCTCAGCAGTGGCACTTCTTCTGTCGACCTCCCGCTCCGGCTCCCACTCCCGACCGATTAAACACTCCAGATCCCAACCCTACATCCAAATCCAAAACCTAACCCACTACATCCAAACTCGACCCACATCCATACCCGAACCCGAGCTCCCACCTGATTTAAAAAAAGTTCGAAAAAAAAGTTCAAAAAAATTCTTTATTTTGTAACCAGGTTTTACTGCTTCTTCATCACCATGGAGCTTCAGTTTCGTCAGTACGTTCCCATCTCCACCGATTTCCCGCTTACCTTTGCTAAGGATTGGACAAATTGGTCTACCTCCATTAAGGCCACTATTTTGGGGCATTCCTTATGAGGATACATTGATGGATCCACCTCTCGTCCTGCGGATCCCACCACTTTAGATGCTGATGCTGCCAAGAAACTCATCCACACCTTCCAGGCCACTTGGGATGATCACGATCATCGGGTCATCGCCTTCCGTCGATTGTACTCTTCATGTTGATCTTCTTCGTGTTCATCTTGCAGTGACCTTTTGGCTCCGGTTGACCACCCAATATGTTCAGGCTAATGGAGCCCGTGAGTACCAACTCCTTATTCAGTCAATTCTTGATCGTCAAGATGATTGCACCATTTAGGAGTATTACACAGTCATGCGCAGCATTTAGCACGAGTTACAGCAACTAGAGGATGATGACGTTCATGTCACCCGTGACCGTCGATAATTTATGTTCTTTATGATGGGCCTTTGACATGAGTACCAGTCCTTATGTAGTCAGTTGATACATCGAGACCCGGTTCCCCGTCTTGAGGCGGCTATTTTTGATCTTGTTGTTGAGGAAACACGACTTTGCTCTCTCCTAACTCATGATTTTACCCCAACATCAGGCAGTGGGAGTGTTCTTGCAGTTGCCTCTCGTGCAACCTCGCACGGGATCCGCAATCGTCCCATGCCTCTTGACCATCATAGCACCCATCTCACTGATCGACTCAGTCACCTTTGCACTATTTGAAACAAATTTGCCATTTAAAGCGCACCTGCCGTCTTCCATTTTGTAACTATTGTCAGAAGGCTGGTCATTCTGAATGATTGCTTTGTCCATGTACAATAAAATATTGGAGTAAAGAAAAGATTATTGATATTCTTGAAATGCATAATCTTCTTGAGATACATAATGAGAAACAAAGAGGCCTTTATACAGGGCTACAAAACTTCGGCATAAAGAAAACCTTCTAACCTAATATAATCAATATGAATAGAAATATAAATCGACCTCATATAGAATGTCAATTAACTAATACGACAACTCTTATATATTAATTTATCACTAAATATGAAAGATATGGTAAATATTCCAACACTCATCAAGTTAGAGTGTAGATGAAGTTGAAGCCCAACTTGAACTAAAGAGAAATGCTAAGAATTACGACGAAGTTGAGATATAGAACAGACAAAGAAAGCTTTAGGAAATTCAATTATATGAGTCAACACTCCCATCAAACTTTATAGATGAATCGAGCAAGTTGCGGATGAAACTGGATAGCGTGGAGGGAATTGAGCGCGTTGCGAATGAAACCGGGTAGCACATAGAAAATCTTGTGCATTGCGGGTGAAATCGGATAGCGCATAGAAAATTTGAATTTAGATAAAATCATATATGGAAATCCGAATATGAAAGAAGATAAGATCTGAAAATTTGAATTTGCAGGACCAAATTGAAAATTTACATCTAGGGACGACTGGATTTAGAAATCTGCATTTGAAAGAGGATTGGGTCTTTAAATCTGAACATGAAGGAGTGTATTTCATCTGAGAATCTGAATCTGGAGGAGGGCCGATTTGAATAAAGAAGAAGGGAGAATTTTTGAAGAGATATGACTCTCTTCTTGCTACTTAAGGAAGATAGTGTTTAAGGAGGATCGAAACGCGCTAATACCATGTTGTACAATAAAATATTGGAGTAAAGAGAGAAGATTATTGATCTTGATGCATAATCTTCTTGAAATACATAATGAGAAACAAAGAGGCATCAATATAGGCTTACAAAACATCGGCATAAAGAAAGCCTTCTAACCTAATATAATCAAATATGAATATAAATATAAATCAACTACATATAGAATGTAAATTAATAATACAACTCTTATATATTAATTTATTACTAAATATGAAAGATATGGTAAATATTTCAACAGTTCAGCATCCAGAGCTTCTGGTTCGGGCCCAATAGTGGAGGAAGCAACAGAGTTTACCTCCTCTTCGTGCTCTTTCCCGTACACCTCGTGCCATGACTGTTACTTCTGCTTTGCCATCTCCTGGTGATTATGCCAACCTTCAACATCGCCTCATTCAGCTGGAACTTCAGACCTCAGGTCAGTCTGCTACTGCTGGCTCCTTTGTTCCTGCTTTCTCTGTTACTCCTAGTATGAATTCTTCATGACTTTTAGATTATGGTGCTTCACACCATCTTACTAGTGATTGTAAACTGCTCTCCACCAAAACTGCACTTTCCTCTCGCTTTCCATCACTATACACAGTCGTTGGCTCACTATTTCTCACTACACAATATCTTTTAGCTTTCCTACGCTCACATTACCTTTTGTTCGTTATGCTCCCCTTTTATCTTTGAACTTTATTTCCATTAATGCTCTGTGCAATAGTGGCTTTACCGTTACCTTCGATTGTTTGGCTGTTATATACAGGATCGGCAGCCTGGACAGATGATTGGGTGTGCCAGCCAATGCGGTTGTCTATATTATCTAGATTTTCTTCATGCACATGATTCTCGTTCTAGTTTTGCTGGTGTCGTGTCATCTGATGCCGATGCTGTAGCGCCCCGAGTTCCACATACTGGGAGCTCGTGACACTTACCCAGAATCTTTACTTCAATGAGTACACACCACTGAAAAATTATAGGAAATTAGAAACTTACATTTGCGCAAGAAAACTTTATCCTACACTTGGATGCTTTTCGCAGCTCGAGTCTCCTGCTCCACGATCAGCGATCCTGCATTAGCAAACTGTGGGCACGTCAGTTGAATAAACTGATGCAACGCGGATGAAAACCACAATCTCCAAAATCCTCAACAATCAATATTTGATGCAGAAGAAAAGAAACGTGAAAGTCAAACCACAAGTGTCGGTGTATGTCATGTTCTAGATTCTAATACACAACTCATATGCACACCATGCTCTTAATCTAATGCAAACTTGATTTAAAAACGTATGCATCCCATACTACATACTTCCCAAATCGAGTTCGTATTCTCCAGATGATAGGGCTCAATCCCTCGCCATGCATTCTACTCATGTATTCCTTCCTGTTCCTGACATTTATTTAGTGACTGGTAGAGTCTGTAGTACCTGCGGTCCATTTCCGCTCCTGCAGTCGGATCGTGGTCCTTCTCTACTCTGAACGGCAGTGATCACCCTGTTCGTTCAGATCATGGTCCTTCTCCACTCCGACAGGATCGTGGTCCTTCTCCATTCCCGATCAGGCTGGTGATCATCAGCTCTGCCGGAATCGTGGTCCTTTCTCCACTCCTGCTCCTACCAAAGTTATCATGAACATAAGGCGAATCGATAGGGCCACCCCTACTCCGCCCAGAGACTTAGAGTTACACTCTTGCTCCTTGTTCGTTTTGAACAACATAGAACCTTAGGTGGATTTGGAGGGTCCATTCCCTAATTTCCACCATACAGTCCTTATCACTAAATCCCAGAAATTAACAGACGAGACCACGCCGCACGTGTCCCAGACGAGACCACGCCGCACGCGTCCCCTTGACAGGAGAGTACAACGCCCAACTAGTGCATGTCCTTACCAATTATCCTAGTTTAATTTCTCAGTTTCCTTTGTTTCCATAACCCGGCTATTTCAACCATACACACAAGCATGCATACATAACCATTTGTACCTTTTTGTATTTAATCTATTAATACTTAATAACCATTCACACTTTAATACCTTTTCAATCATTACTATTAATGTTTACCACCAACAACAATTCATGCTATTAATTCATCAAGCAATCTATACCATCTACTAAATAATCTATTATCAACAATTTCCTTTTACTACACAATCATGTCAATAAACTACTACACAATTATTTAAATATAAATAACAAACAAATAACAAACAAAATAATAATAATAATAATAATAATAATGCATGAGGTATGAAGAATACCCACTTTGATTGTTTGCAAGCTTGAAGTTGCTACTTCTCCTCCTTGCACCTTTAGTCTTCTCGACTTCTTGCTCCAACAATAGTATAATAGTAGTAGTAGCTAAGTAGTAGAAATAGTAGTAGTAAAAGTGGTAGTTGTTGAAGAAGTAGTAAAGTAGTAGTAGTAGTAATTGTAGTAGTAGTAGTTGTAGTATTAGGTACTAGTAGTTGAAGTAGTAGCAAGTA
The DNA here is from genome assembly GCA_017893485.1 of Hemerocallis citrina. Taxonomy (NCBI): domain Eukaryota; kingdom Viridiplantae; phylum Streptophyta; class Magnoliopsida; order Asparagales; family Asphodelaceae; genus Hemerocallis; species Hemerocallis citrina. Next base: position 260,013,057 of record CM030362.1, on the reverse strand, counting down.
GTAGTAGTTATATAGGAAAAGAGAGATGGAAGAAGCTACTTGCTGTTGTTGCCTACTTGCTGCTGTCGGCAGTGAAAAAAAAAGAGAGAAAAGAGAAGGAGAAAGTGTGGGAGAGTAAGTAGTAGTAGGCATAGTAGTAGTAGTAGTAGTTATCACACATATATTGAAAAGAAGGGGACAAAACTGAGGATGCTGCTGGCTGCCTGCAGAAAGAAAGGAAAAGAGAGAAGGAGAGGAGTGTGGAAGGGTGTGGAATAGCTTAGGTGTCCCTACTTTTTGCACATAATCCCTCAAACTTTATATAATTGCACTTAAGTCCTAAATCTTATTGGATTGGGCTTAAGAAAGAAGGTGTTGGGCATTTTAAAAGAAATCAAGTTGGGCTTTTTAAAAGAAAACATACTAGGTTCTTTAAAAATATAACTATACTAACATAAAATTAATAGTGTAGTGTATGAAAAATGATAATAGTAATGTCAATGCATATATATATACATATATGGGTAAAAGGGATATGAGCAACTTGCTCATTTAATAAATGAGCAATTGTTGAGGTGGCATGCATGTGATACATTGAGTATCTAATCACTTTTATGATTTTCCAATCACATGCATGCCACCTCATCACTTGCTCATTTACTAAATGAGCAAGTTGCTCATACCCCTTTTTCCCATACATATATATATTGTTATATATATATATATATATAGTAAGAATTTTCGGGGTATTACAGATGCCACATGTTTAAGTCATGTTAGTGAGTTGCACTTAAAGAGTTTAGCCCATAGTGGTGCTCTTGGTCGTATTTCTTTTACACATTTGTCCGTTTGTCAGGGTTGTAAGTTGACAAAACACTTAGCCCTTCCTTTCATTGATAAAAGTATTTCTCAGTCCACTTATGCGTTTCATCTTGTTCATTCTGACATATGGGGATCCTCTTCTGTACGTTCTTGTTCTGGCTATCTCTATTATATTAGCTTCATAGATGCTTTCACTCGCTACACATAGGTGTACCTTGTGTGCCAACGATATGAGATTCCTAGCAATTACCAGACATTTATGGCCATGATTCATACTTAGTTCAGTGTGCGCATCAAGATTTTTTGCTTTGACGGTGCTCCTAAGTACACTTCTACTACTATGCGATCAATTCTTCAGTCTCACACACCCTTTTCCAGCAGTCATGGCCTCACCACACCTTGTCATATTTGCCATCTACGCTAAGCTATTTATGGTCTGAAACAGGCTCCTCGAGCCTAGTTTGAGTGCTTTCGACTTGTCATCACACAGGCAGGTTTCAGTCAGAGCTCAAAGGATCACTCTATGTTTATGCGGTCATCACTGCAGGAGAGGGTACTTCTATTATTGTATGTTGATGATATGATTATTGCGGGAGACGACTCGGCAGACATTGCATCCATTCAGAGATATCTTCATCAGCAGTTTTATATGAAGGATCTTGGCAGGCTATGTTATTTTTTGGGTTTAGAGATTGCCCAGGCAACTCGGGCGATATTTATTTCTCAGTAGAAATACACATCAGACATTATTCCCGCTGTAGCTCTCTATCTGGCAGTCGATCAACTGATACTCCCTTAGAGCTTCATGTGAAGCTTCATCCCACAGATGGTGAGTTCCTCGATCCCACTAGATACAGATAGATTATTGGACATCTTGTTTATTTATGTATGACCAGACCCGATATTGCTCATGCAGTCAGTATTGTCAGCCAGCTTGTTTCAACTCCTCAATTAGTTCACTACAATGCTCTTCTTTCGATCCTCAGATATCTTCGGGGCACTATCTGATGAGGACATCTATTCTGTTTAGATTTTATTTCAGTACCATATTTGTTTTCGGCAATTATAGCCATATGTAATCTTTTTATGTATTTGAGATTCTGAGAATATTTTGAGATTTGTATCAAGATATATTTTGAGCCTATTTATAGGCCTTGAGATTAATGAGAAAATATGCCACTCTTGATTAAAATTTATTGTGTTGAGTTTTTTGTCTTCCCCTCTCCTTTGTGTGATACAACTGAGATCTAAATTATTAGGGTTTGTGATAAATCCTAATACAATTTTAGGGTTAGTGATTAACTCTAAAATCTACCCCAAATTAAAAATCCCCCAAATACAAATCCCTAACCCTAATTTCCTAAATCCCCAACACAAACCCTAATCCACTATTCTTTTCCTACACCAGCCGCCATCCCCCTTCTTCATCTTTCTCTTCCCCAAGTCCTTAATCCCGATCCCCCACCTCCCGTTCATGTCGCCCCCCCAACTCCACGCCATCGCCATCGACCCCGTCACCACCCGACCCATCACCACAACCCCTTCAACCCCATCGTCTTCTTCCTTCTTCTCCCAACCCCGACCAAATCCTTCACCCCAAATCGACATCGCCCCTTCTTTCCCTCAGCCCCGTCGACCACCCCCTCTCACTTCCACCTCAAAACAACTCGCCCGCCTCCCGACGACGTCACCGCCGTCGCTCGCGCCGCCCACGGCCGTCGTCGTCGTCCCCCAGTGCCGACGCCGACCACATTGTCCCTGCTATTGAAGTTTGCTGTGTACCATTGCTATCTCTTGGAGTGCTGTGTTCTTAGTTGCTTTCCAACTCCGAGATCTACGTTGGTTTTCTTCGCATTCGGTACACTCTTTCCATTATTAAATATTTGTGTTCTACAGCCTAATTATCTATTATATTATCTGATTTGCCTATCGTCCACAAAAATAACTGAGATTGAGTGTTCCACATGCCTGAGTAAAGTACGAACCAATATTGAACCTATTACTTGCTGAAACACATAGGGATTTAATTATTGATTGTAGGGTTGAATTATTAATTGGGATTGTTAACGTGATTCAGTTCTTGAAAATCCATCCAACCAATTAATTGTTTAAAATTCCTAACTTTAATCCGCATAAGGTGTTGGTAAAATTAACCCATTAAGATTCTTGGAAATTCTCTATTTTAGGGTTAGTTTTACATCACTATCACTCTCTCATTATTCATGCTATCTACATCTAGACTGGAGCTAAGTGCATATTCTGATTCAGATTGGGCAGAGGATTTCACTATCAGACGGTCTACAACAAGTTCTGTCTCTTTCTTGGTGATTCGTTGATCTCATGGTGAAGCAAGAAACATGCAGTTGTTTAATGTTCTACAAAAGCCGAGTATAGAGTGATGACAACCACTACTAGAGAGATTATTCATGTTTGAAGGCTATTATTAGATATGGGTGTCACCCTTACACTCCTTTTCATTGTGACAACTGGAGTTCTATGCATATTGCAAGTAACCCGATCTTTTACGAGCGGACGAAGCACATAGAGATTGATTGTCACTTCATGCGTAAGCGTTTTGATATAGAGACCATTTCACTTCATTCTGTAACTTCTTCAGAGCAGACAATCGACTTCTTCATGAAATTCCACTTTGTCGAGAGATTCTCATACTTAGTGGGCAAACTCACACTGATGGATCCACCGTCAGTTTAAGATGGGGTGTTAGATATATTAGATGTACGCTGAAATTGTACTTGTACACTATATATGTTGGCCTTAGTGCCCAATAATATTCATTCGTCTTTTATCTCCATCTCTCTCTGTTAACCTAACAGTGAGATATGTGAGGATTAAGGAAGGTGATGAAGAAGATGAGAGGAACAATGGAGAGTTAGGTCAGATTGGTAGTAGGGCAAGAGTTGGCCTAAAAATATTAGATTATAAAATGTTGAGTCCCACTCGTTTCATTCTGCGGGTTGTAAAGTATCATGCATGAAGAATAATTCTGCAACTTTGATGTGGGGCCCACGGTAATGCAACCAATGGAAAGGGAGGAAAAAGAGTGAGTTACCTTTAGGTGACCTTCTCATCAGCACTTCATCCAACGGTGGGAGCATTTCTGTACGCATGAATAAAATACATTATTTTTTCACCATAGATGCATTGTACTTATACATGCGACCCTACCAAAATGTAATTAGATTTTTTTGTTATCAATACAAGCTGGTCGAGGTATTTCAACCTTGGAAAAACGAAGTGAATACTTTATATTTTCCCAATGTAAAGTTGAATATTTATTAGTTAATGAGGATAACAGTCCTATGTAACTCAATGGGTTAGTGTTGAGACTTGAGAGGATGAATAGTCATTTAAAACTTTGGTGTAAAAAGTGCCATAAATATTTAAAACTAAAAATATTCAAGAATATGAATATAAATAAAAGAAAAGAAGATTCATAATAAAAGAAGGATTTAAGAAGTTTGCATGCAGAGAAAACATTTATAAGTTAACACTAAAATTTTAAATCATTACTGTAAAAAGTAATACCAGAAAACCATTTTTACTATAAATCTTGTGGCAGGCTAAAGCGCTCTAATCAGCTTAATCACAAATGGAGACGAATCTTGGTTTTAAATCTCGGATTTCAGACTCGTTTTGGCTAGAGGTGTTTAGTCTCGGATCGGAGATATCGGAGGAGATCTCGAGGAAATGTGATCATCTTGGATGTTGATTTCAGGCACTCAATAAACATATTTTTTTTATTATTAAACAAGATATTATATTTCATTTATCATATAAAATATTGTATAATGTAACTAATGACATGAATCAATCACAATAAATATTCACACAATTTAATAACAATATAAAAGAGAATATAATAAAAGTAAACTAAATTGATTTTGCATTGATTAGAAAAATGTATTAGTTAATAGACTTACTTGACTTTCCATATACACAAATAATAGAGAGACCGAATCCTCACATTATCTTAGCTTAAGGTTCTATATTGAAAGACTTATATGCAAAAAGTAAAACAAAAAAAGTTATATATTCACAATAACATTAGTGTCTATTTTGACTGATATTTCTGCAATTTCGGCAATATTACGGCCGATATTTTGGAAATTTCGGTCGATATCTACACATTTCAGTCCAAAATGATATGAAGTATTGATGAGGACATCAATTTTATTTAGTTTAGGATTTTATTTCAGTACCATATTTGTTTTTGGCAATTATAGCCATATGTAATCTTTTTTATATTTTTAGATTTTGAGAATATTTTGAGATTTGTATCTTGATTTGTTTTGAGTCTATATATAGGCCCTGAGATTAATAAGAAAGATATGCCATTCTTGATTAAAAAATTATTGTGTTGAGTTTTGCTCTTCCTCTGTCTTTTTGTGTGATATAATTGAGATCCAATAATTAGGGTTTGTGATAAATCCTAATACAATTTTAGAGTTTGTGATAAACTCTAAAATCTATCCCAAATTAAAAATCCCCCAAATAAAACCAACCAAAACCATAATCCCCATCCCCCTCTTCTTCCTCTAGAAATGTGGACTCATTAGCAGCAGCTTATGCTCTTGTTCTCGATATGGATTCCCTTAAAGCAAGTTCCCATTACAAGTCCAGCTATTCAATGAATCATTCCTCTAGAATGAATCCTCCTGACCCTTCTAGACCTGAGCACTCCTCTCCTCAGTACCCTAACAAGTCTTACCCAAACAAACATATTTCAAATTCCTCTTCGCCTAGAAATGACAACACGGGTAAGAACACTGAAAGAGACTATTCTAAGATTGATCCTCTCACTAAGTGCTATAAATGTAAGGGATATGGTCATGTTGCTGGCAACTGTCCCAGATCAAGTAGGATCAATATAGTAGAGGGTACCGCAGTCATTGCTGATGAGCCTGACAATGAGTTTACTTATGAACCTAATGTAAGTGATGACTTTGAGGAAAAAGAGAATGACCAGACTCTCAATTGTATTCAGTCTGTCCAGTCACCTCCATTGAGTGTACCTGAGTCGCCCACCCTTTCTCAAGTCACTTGGCAACCCATAGATTTTACCCATGTTAGAACATCACAGAGTCCAGAGTCTGCATCCACATTTGCATTCTGTATTCATGATTTGCATAGAGAAATTTCCAAGAAAATTAATGAGAATAATTTTAACTATACGTTAATAACAGATACAAGAAGAAAATTTATAACTTTTGATATTGGTGACGAAGTGATGGTTCGGATTCATCCGGAACGGTTTTCTGTTGGACCTGTTAAGAACTTAACATACGTGCTGCAGGCCCATTTAAGATTCTACATACAATCAATGATAATACCTATGTCGTTGACCTTCCTGAAGGTTTTGGCATAAGTAAGACTTTCAATATTGAGGATCTAGTACTCTATGAAGCCTCAAAATTCAACCCTAGAAATTTTCTTATGAATGAGCTTACCCTGCAGCCTAATGGTGAGATTCCCACATTTACCTCTCTACCTGATACTATTCACCCACCGACAAAAGAATTGAATAATATTTTAGATGATCAGATAATTTCTACAAGAGATGGTGGTATGCACAAGTATTTGGTGAGGTGGAAGAACAAGCCGAAGTTGGATGGCACTTGCAGTGTTCGTGAGGAGCTCCCGCAACTGGATCCAGATCTTTTGGAGCACCATGACAGGATCACTTGTTTTGACTCGACTGGGTCGAGCTCTCTCCCACCCGGAGAGAATGGTGAGGACATCAATTTTATTTAGTTTAGGATTTTATAGCAGTATCATATTTGTTTTTGGCAATTATAGCCATATGTAATCTTTTTTATATTTTTTAGATTTTGAGAATATTTTGAGATTTGTATCTTGATTTGTTTTGAGCTTATATATAGTCTCTGAGATTAATGAGAAAGATGTGTCATTCTTGATTAAAAAATTGTTGTGTTGAGTTTTGCTCTTCCTCTCTCTTTGTGTGATACAATTGTGATCCAATTATTAGGGTTTGTGATAATTCCTAATACAATTTTAGAGTTTGTGATAAACTCTAAAATCTACCCCAAATTAAAAATCCCCCAAATAAAACCAACCAAAACCCTAATCCCCTTCGTCCTCTTCTTCCTCCCCCAAATCCCGACCAAAATCCAACCCACCTCTCCGGTTTCGACCGCCTCCGTCATCAACCCGATCGACCAACTCCGTCGCCCTTGCCCTTCCCTCTCCCCGCCGCCTACACCCCCAACATCGTCGTCACATCGAAACCCTAAACAAATCTACCCCCCCTCCTTCTTCAGATGCCCTAGTCATCTTCTCTGTCCTTCTTTTTTCCCGATCCCCACAAACCCATCATCCCGAAAGCTCCTCAAACCCACTGTCTTCGTACACCAAGACAGAACTCTCCGCTGCCTGCACCAGCATGCCCGCATCTCCCTCACTGCCTTCCCGACCCATCGCCACCTCCATTGCCTTGCTTTTGCCTCTACAACTACCTAACAGCAAATCCTTACTGCCTTCAAACCGTGCCCTTGTTACTTCATCCCGCAACCCCCAACAGCCCTCCAACCGACGCCTTTGCTGTTGTGCTGGTGTTCTCAGGTTGCGTTCGCTGCCTTGCCACTGTTGCTGCCAACTCTAGATCTGACGATTTCTTTGAATCCCGGTATACTCTTTCCAATTTTCAAATATTTGTGTTGTACCGCTTTATCAATTATCATCTCTATTATATTATCTGATTTGCCTGTCGTCCACAAAAACAATTGAGATTGAGTGTTCCACATGTTTGATTAGGGTACGACTCAATATTGAATCTTTTACTTGCTAAGAACACTTAGGGATTTAATTATTGATTGTTAGAATCGAATTATTAATTGGGATTGTTAAACGTGATTCAGTTCTTTAAAATCCATCAAACCGATTAACTGTTTAAAATTCTAACTTTGATCCGCATTACATGTTGGTAGAATTAATCCTTTAAGATTCTTGGAAATTCTCTATTTAGGGTCAGTTTTACATCAAGTATAAAATCTGTGATTTCGTTTTGGCAAGCTGGTCGAAACGAAATTTCGGCCGAAATTTACAACAGTGAGACGAACTATAGGTTTATTAGTCTTTATAAAAAAAATGGAAATTATTATGTACTTATAATTCTTAGAATAATTTATGATTCTCACAAGTTGATCCAATCATGTTTTTCTTAGTGGCTCCGGTGCTGGTAGTATCTTAGAACCAATAGCAGTTGTTCCTCTGAATGATGAACTACAAGAAGCCAGAATGTCAGTGGCCAAGGCTGAAGAAGATGTGCTTTCAAAAGTAACAGATAAGGTTTGACAATCAGATTTTTATTCTTTTTGATTTCATAAAATATATATTTTACTAATTATATCGTCTCTCTCTCTCTTTTACAGATGCTTCCAGAACTTGACCACATCCAACATCTATTGCAAGTCATAATTCAACTAGACATTGTAGGTGATTTTGGTTAAAATATCTTATTCTTCAAATCTGATTACTGCACAAAGTAGTTTATGTTTTGGTCCTGAATATGCATTACATTACTGCACAAAGTAGTTTCTTGCAAAATAGGTCTTCTGCAATTTAAATTAATGTCTGATCTTTTTGTGCAAGATAAGCCTCCAGAATATAAATTCCGGATATCTGTGATTCACATGGAAAATTTCCAACAATTTTTTTGTGTGGCATTTGTAACTTTTCTTCTAGTTACATGAATTGTTAATAAGTTCATTTAGTGGACAACACATCCCTGTTAATGACCTATCAATTTAAACTTCTCTTTCTTTTGTTATCTATATGTAATAATTGTCAATGATTATGCATTATTTGTGATCTAGTTGGTTGCAATATTTATTTCTATTATTATGACGCGAAATGCGTGCAAGTAATTTTTGTGCCAAAACTACTGTTAGCATGTTCTGTTAAAATTGCATCCCCGCCCCTCAGCGTGCCAGGAACTCCTTTCAAATTGATTCTTAAAAGTATCCACCAATATTACTGACGATCAAACTATGCCGTGACGTGATGTCTTTGCATTCAACTTGTGTATCCTATTTTCTATTAAATTAGTTAGATGTTTTGATCCACTGAATGATATAAAGAATGTTAACAATTTGTGTAGTAGTTGATATCTTATAATTAGGAGAAGGCCTTTTCTCTTTTTCAGTATATGAATGTAACCTTTCCCTTCACATTTACGTCATATCTTAATTGTTAGAATGTTTTGTTTGTGTAGGTCACTGCTCGAGCAAAATACAGTATTGCATATGATGGTACATATCCAGAATTATTTCCACCGGATGATATGGATACGAGCAACTCTTCTGTTAATAAGGCTTCTCTTTCTAATGTCCCACAAAAGGATTGGAAATTGTATATGACTAAAGCTTACCATCCTTTGTTACTTCAGCAGCATCGTGAGAGCTTATACAAGGCCAGAAAGGATATCACTAGTGCAACTGCTGTGAGTTTTATTTCAATTGTTTATTTTTAATGTAGATTTTCTTTTATTCTTGTGCTTTATTTATACATTTTGATTTGTTCTGAAACAACTTTTTCTTTTTTCTTTTATTCTTGTGCATTATTTATACATAAAGATTTGTTCTGAAACAACTTTTTCTTTCTACCTTATTTATGTTTAGTTATCAGGAGTCCAATTTCAATCACATTCTACTGCCTCAGTGCAATCATTTTATATTTTGAACTGAACTAGTTTGAGTCTGTAGGATATCAGGAGGAAAAAAATGCAAGGGAACAATTTTACTACTCAAGATGATACCGATTTGCATCTCGCCATCTTGAAACTCAGGGTGAGTGTTAAATTTATATGAAAGTAATTTCTATTTTCTCTATTTTGATGGGAGAGTTTGATGAATTGCATATTCTAAATATTTGATTTACTTCCATTTTCGCTTAAACTTCTCTTTCAGATTACTCAATTGGAAAAGAATCCTCCTGTCCCTGTAGATTTTGTTGTATCAGAGAAAACTGTTGTGCTAGTTATTACTGGCCCCAACACTGGAGGAAAAACTATTAGCTTGAAGACAATTGGCTTAGCGTCTTTAATGGCTAAGACAGGTAGACCATGTGAAGATGTCTTAAGTATTTTCGGTCGGTATTATGCCCTGATTTGCACCTACCTTTCTTTCTTTAGTAGTTACATTTGCATTTACATTTACAGGTAGACCTGATTTTCCTAGAGCTTTGTCTTAGAAATTAAATAGTATTCTCTATCCATTGAGTATGTGGCATGAAATCCATAATTGTGAAATTGTATTACTTATTGTATATCATTTTTCTAGAATATCGTATCACATATTGTAAATCGTTTCCTAAGATAAATTTACTCACATCAAGTATTTAAGAAATGAATAATTTATCAAAATATGATCATAATTCATCAAAATACTTTTTGAGTATAAGGGATAAGAATATGAACTAGTTCAAACTGTCAAGTCACTGAAGATCATAGTTGCCAATATGATGCATATCCTATGATATGTATCCTGATAGGATACTATATTTAATAAATTAGACATTTTACAATATTTAATAAATTAAATACGTTTCCCATGCTTTTTATCTATACTTGAAATAATGAACTGTATCATGATGATATCTTGTGACTACAATACCTATTTTACCATTACAAGATGCAATGGAATATGAAAAAAGTAACATGCACGAGCTGTTGGATACGGGCTTGTTCTGTAATTGACCAAATAGACAATTTTAAAGCCCAAAACTTGGATCTTTAGGGTGTAGTGCCAAAGCTATAAGATTTGTTCTTTGTTTCATTCGGATCATTTCACCGTGACCTTCTCTAGGTTCATTGAACGTTTCTTCTTGTTGGCTGCTATTTCATTTTCTTCTGGCATCTCCATCAAAGTAATTTATGTTCTCCAATTCATGTCTCTTATCTTCTCATTTTCTTCATAATTTCTGTGTTTTCTCAAGCTACTTTACACTATTTTGAGTTCGTTTTTTTTGGGTAGGTGAAAGTTTTTTCTTGGATAAATAATTAAGAGTTAGCAACATATTTGCATTGTTAGCAGGGCCGGTCTTGAGATTTATCAACTAAAACTGTGCCTTGTGTGGGAAGAAAATATTGGGTATTCTTTACATATTCTAAGGCTAATTTTACTTTATTTTGGTTTTGAAGTCATTAGTATTTTACTTTTTTCAAACTTCTCTGACCATGGCCTTTTTTATTTGTAGTGAAATCCTAACTAACGTTTATTTAGACTATTGTAGCCGTTTGGATGTTAGATATATATAGACAATATAACGAGGAGGGCCTTTCTGATTTATAGCCCCTGTGCGGTTGCACAAGTCGCATGTGTTTAGGGCCGGCCCTGATTGTTTGTTTAGATCAACATGTTATTGATAAATGTTTTTTATTATTATAAATGTACAGTATTAATGATTTTTGTTCAGATCAGATAGCATCATATCCTTATGTCTCAATGTTCTGTTTTCTTCATGTATGATTTCTTTGAAGGAGTTTTTTCATCTATAATTGCAAGTACGTTTTTTGAATATATGATTAATATATGATTAGTGACTGCATGTAACATGTCTACACCATACATCAATAATAGTGTAATACTTCACATATCCTAGGTAAAACCCTGTACACTCGTGAGAGTATAATTGAGTAAAATTTATTGAGTCGTGTCATGGAAAATCTAGAAGTAACTATGTATGTAGAAATATGATACTAAAGCAATATCGTACAAAAGCATGTAAACCTACAAGTAAAGAGGTGAGCAATAACATATAAAATGGGGGAGTAAATCATAGCGACTCAATTGCTTTAAATTAGTGCACAGAAACTAGTGTCATGCATTCGAGATGTGTGTGTTTTGGGCCACACATGGGATTAGAAGTTCACCCACCATCGTGAGGCCCAATGGGAATCAAGGCTGCATTTGATAAACCCGGCGACTTATCTCCCTTTTTCTCCTTTTTCACTACATATCCAGCTCCATCTTCTCTCTCTCTTGGCCAACCAAATCACCACCACCATGGCCACCTCCTCTACTACTACCACTCTGACCCTCCAGAATATTTTCAACCCTTAATTTCACCAAATCGCCCCTCATTTCCTCCTCCCTCCCCATCTCATTCCACTCTATCTGTTGCTCTCTGTTCTGCCTGAACCAAGCCAGCCACACACCACCACCTAGACATCCCAAGTCCCAACCTTCCATGCAGGGGCGGATCCACGGGGCTGTGGTATGCTACATCCCCCCCCCCCCCCCCCCCCAAAAAAAAAAATATTTTAAAGCTCACCTCCATTTATATTTTGGCCCAAGCCCAACTTTCCAACCCTGGTTCCAATCCAAACCCTCCCTGCCAATCAATTTTCTCTTCTTCCTGTTTTCCTTCATCTATTAAAAAAAAAAACCCAAACCCTAGCGACGAAGTCGAGTAGTCGATGAAACCAGGGGCGGACCCAACGACTCCTCAGTCCTCACTCTCTCTCTCCTCACAATTTTTTCTCTCATGACTCATCACTGGTACTCTCTTTCTCCCTCTTTCTCTCTACTTCTTGATTTTGATTTGGAGATCTATGCTCAATCACTCGAAATGTTGAAGAACCAGTTATTGTTCGATTTACATAGCATCATCTTGAATATTTTATTGATTGTTGAATAGTTTATAATTATACTCAAAATATATTTTCAGGGAAATAATCTCTGAATTGTGCTGATTTGATTTCATGCTTTAGTTATCAGTATCTCTGAAATGTCACATTTGGGTCTTGATCAATTTTAGGAATTGGAAGTAATAAGACACTGATATTTTTCTGAACATTCACAAGAATCAGAAGGCCGGATTGATTGTAAATCAAATGCCTACTGATGTTAGGCTTGTTACAATAGTAGTGTTTATCTCACCTTCTTATGAATGAATAGGCTATCTGTTGTTTAGATTATTTCATCTCTGTATCTAAGTAAAGTAATTTCCTAGATACCATGTTCAAATGGAATGGGTGGCTCCCTTGTTAGGTTCAGATATTGCTTCATTGCCTGATTGCGATACGAAAATTACGAAAATTACTTTGGAAAGTGGGTCATTCTGGGTATTTGTTTTGAAAAGTGTGCCATTTTGGGAAAAAAATTCCGAACTATTGACCATCTGCTCGTCCTCCAAACCCTATCCCGTCCAATCCAACCTACCAAATTTTTTTTACCTGCCCCCCTCACTTTCCAATTCTGGATCTGCCCCTGCTTCCATGCACTACTTCCAATACCTCCCCTAATCTCCTTGTTTCCATTCCGGAAGCAGTTTTCAGCCCTAAATCCACAATATTCAAAGGAGTTTATAATTGGGTGAGGGATGGAGAACAAGGAGGAACCAAGGAATGTTGTCATTGTGCCATTTTTTGTTTTTTAAAAAAAGGGCGAAATTGTTGGAACTTGGGAGTACCTTTTTCATCTTTTGAGGAGTAAAGGCAGATGGCATTTACTTAATTACTGATTCTCAACCACCCAATTCTTAACACCTCTCATTTGCATGCATGTACTACCTAACTACTATATCAAAATTGACTTTATCATCCTATACATTCTACATATGTCCTTTTTTTGAAACCCTGAAAAATTATCCTTTTTTTTCCTTTCAAAAAAGTACCGATAAATAACCATTTAAACCTGAGTTACGAACAAACTTTTATAGTTTTAATTATAGTTTTAATTTATCTTATATATAGGGGGGGGGGGGGAATCAACAAACCCCCTAGCATTTACTGATTAAATCAACAAACCCTCTAACGTTATTTTTCCTAACTTAAACCCCTTCCACCATTAATTTTAAAATATTATGTTGAAATTGAATTGTGAAATGGTGTATATGCCCCTTTTCTCTTTCTTCAACTGCCTCTCACCACTTAAACTTCATCATCTCATTCTCTCCCCATTGCTACCAATGTGAATTCATCGCAACAAACACCCACTTCCCCATAATAACTTTGCCAGTGCCAACGCCAATGTGAAAGAGTTGATGGGCCTATTTTGCCTCTCCATTCCAACAAAAACAAAATGCGACGATACTTGCTCGTGTTCTTTTTGTTCTTGTGGTGATGGGTTTTATAGGTAGGTGGTTGGAGCGAAGGGGCCAGGATGCAGGAAGGAGATGGAGAGGTTAGATGGATGGATGGATATGTTTTTTTAAGGAGAAAGAGACTGTAAGATTGGTTCATTTGATGATTGGTAAGGCAGTGACTGATGCTGCTGGAAGTGGTGGTGGTGGTGGGTTTGATGAGCATTTAGGTCATTTCACAATTCAATTTTAACAGAATATTTCAAACTAACAATGCAGATTTAAGTTATGGAAAAGAACGTTACCTAAATATTACATATTTTAAAAAAATTATAAAAAAAAATTATAAAATGATTTTTTGTTAAGCAATTTTTTAAAAATTGCTTAGATAAGATCGTTTAAAAATTTTCTTTAAAAAACCATTTTAATCGTATAATTTTTACAAAGTTGTAATATATATATATATAATTAATTTAAAATCATGAAATATAGTTTGAGAGTTTATTTTTAACTGAGGATTTAGATGGTTTTTAATCTGGATTTATTTATAAACCTGGATACTATTTTTGGTTTTTCAAAAATGGATACATGTTGAATTTATAGGGTCTTGAAGTCAGTTTTGATATATTAGCTAGATAGGTAGCACGTGAGAGGTAAAGTGTGATTGAGATTTAATAATTGGGTTATTGAGATTTAGCAATTTGGTTAAAACTAGCTGCCTATCCTCCTCGATAGATGAAGAAGGCACACCCAAGTCCAATTGCTTGATCTATTTTCCAAATAGACAAAAGATGACAGACCGTCCGCATTACTCCTCGTTCTTCTTCCCTTCCACAATTATAAATCCCCACCCCGAATACCTGATCCAAACCCTGACTCAACATGCACGAGATGAAGAAGGAAGATCCGAATGAGAGGGCACATTCTTCTTCTTGTTTTTTTTATATTATGAATGCTTAAAAGAAGGAAGACAAATGGTGGTTCGATGACTTTGATATCGGAAAATTCATCCTCCAGGCAGTTTCAGCAAAATTTATGAGCAGAATAAGGTTTCTCTCTCCATTGAATTCTCCCAAATTCATAAAACCCTTGTGTACCCATGTTTAACCCTAACCGATCTGATATTGAATCATAGTGGACACATGGTAGCACTGAAGGTGATATTCAAGGAGGTAGTGACTGTTGGAAATCGATTCCATCATATTGTACTCATCAAGACGTACAAAATGATGTACTCACATGTCCAAAACCGATTTCAAATGAATGAAATATTCGCCTCCAAAGTTAGCTTGTTGAAATGAAGAATTGAACTTTTGCTTGATATGTGACATCTAAACTTAGTCCCATATCGGTAAGGAGCAAAAAAGCAAATGGAGTTATAAGTTAAAAACTGAGCCAAAGGGTTGTGCCCTTAGGGGTACGAATATTTTCTCCGGAGGGAGAACACACCCAACTTGGGGGTCGGTGTGGAACACACGCGCGCGCCCGCCCGGCCCGGCCGGGCCGGGCCGGACCGGACCGGACCCGGACCCGGACACGGGCACGGGCTCGGGCTCGGGCTCGGGCCTGGGCCTGGGCCTGGGCTTTGGCTTTGGCTTTGGCTTTGGCTTTGGCTTTGGCTTTGGCTTTCAGTAAACTTATTTTTTTTGCAGAAATTCAGCTCTGTTTTGAGCTGGATACGGGCAGTTGCAACAGTTTTGTCTGAAGAACAGTTGCAACAACTGTTGCAGCAACTGCCGTCAGTTCTGATCTGATACGGGCAGTTGCAACTGTCGGGACAGTTGTGTCTGAACAGTTGCAGCAACTGCCACAGGATTAGGCCTATAAATAGGATAGGATTCTGATCAAATCCGGATCCCATTTTCATAGTTCCCTATCTCCTTTATCAACATAGCATATCACATACACTGTCATCATATCTGATCTCGCCCGAGCCTCCATTATTCTAGTGTAAGTTAATGGAGTTCTGACTGTTGTATCTTGGGAGACGACTGCCGTAATAACCTGTGTACACCGTTGCAGAGGCAGAAATTAACGTCTTAAGGACATTGCTTCGACAAGCCTCAGTCTGTTTTTATTTCTTCCTTCACCATACTCAAGGTCGGAATTGAAGATAACATATCTTCTTTCTGTGCTTTGTGTACAGTGATATACACTGTTTGCGAAACAGTTCCTTTAATTCACATTTATCAAGGTTCGAATTGAAGATTCAGTATCTTCCTTTTGTTCTTTGCTGATAGTGAATTATACTGTTTTCATAACAGTATAAGTACAATTAAATTTGAGTAGAAATTTAATTTGTTGTTTTTAATTTTACATTAAAAAATTAATTTTGTCTACATAAGTTGTAACAACTTAAGACGTTAAATTTATTCTTTTTTTTTTTTCTTCTGTAGACAAGAATATGACTACCAAACCAGAACCCCCGAAAATGGTTAACAGTTTGCATAACAAGCCCGAGAATTTCAAAGGGGCTGACTTCAAGACTTGGCAGAGCAAAATGTTCTTCTATCTTACAACCCTCGGGTTGGATAGGTTCCTCGAGGAGGAAGAACCTAAGCCCGCTGAGGGGCAGACTCCTGAAACTCACAAGGAGACATTTGTAGCAGTGGATGCGTGGAGGCATTCGGACTTTCTTTGCCGGAACTACATCCTTAACTGTTTGGATGAAGTTCTGTACAAGATATATTGTCCAATCACTACTGCAAAAACTTTGTGGACTGCTCTGGCCTACAAATACAAGACTGAGAATGCCAGCTTGAAGAAATTTATCGTGGATAAATTTATGGACTACAAAATGGTGGACTCTAAGTCCGTCACTGTCCAGATGCAGGAGCTTCAAATCATCATTCACGAGATGGAAGCCGAAGGCCATAAGGTTGGCGAATCCTTTCTAGTGGAAGCAATCATTGGAAAGTTGCCACCATCATGGAAAGACTTCAGGTATTACCTCAAGCACAAAAAGAAGGAAATATCCTTAGAAGATCTTGTTGTCAGGTTGAAGATTGAAGCAGACAACCGAGGTACAATAAGGTTCAAAAGCGAGGAGGCTAAAGTACATGTTGTGGAAAGTTCCAACAAGCGGAAGGGCAACTCCAACAACAAGAAACATTCCCAGAAGAGGAAAGCTTCAGATCAAGGATTCAAAGACAAGAAGCCCAACAAGAAGTTCAATGGAAATTGTTGGATTTGTGGGAAGCCTGGTCACTCTGCCAGAGACTGCCGCTTCAAGAAATCTGGCGGTACTTCAGAAGCAAATGTCACTGAGAACATCACTTCAAGCATCGATTACCTGAACTTGTCTGCTGTTGTTTCTGAATGTAACCTTGTCCAACATCCCGGGCAATGGTGGGTGGACACAGGTGCTACTCGGCACATATGTTTTGATAAGTCACTGTTCTCGACTTATCAGAAACTGGACCACGAAGAAAAACTCTATATGGGCAACTCTGCTGTGTCGATGGTCGAAGGTTGTGGACAAGTCATCCTGAAGTTCACGTCTGGAAAGAACGTCACGCTGAACGACGTGCTTCATGTGCCAGACATCCGCAAGAACCTTATCTCTGGATCCGTGCTCTCCAAGAAAGGCTTCAAGATTGTAATTGAGTCAGACAAGTTGGTGCTGACCAAGGCTGGGGTTTATGTTGGGAGGGGATATCTGTGTGATGGATTGTTCAAAGCAAATGTAGCCGTAATTGGCAATAACCCAATGTACTCTAAATCTATGATGAATAAAAATTCAGTTTCTTATTTGCTTGAGTCTGAAACAATTTTATGGCACGATAGATTAGGGCACATAAATTTTCGAAAGATGAAAAAACTTGCAAATTTAGGTTTGATTCCAAACTTTAAATTTGACAAAACTCACAAGTGTGAGATTTGTGTGGAAGGAAAAATGGTCAAGAAACCATTTAACACAGTAAACAGAAGTACTGAGCCGTTATGCTTAATCCATACTGATCTATGTGATTTTAAATCCTTACCCACGAGAGGTGGGAAAAAGTATTTTATCACATTTATCGATGATTGCACCCGATATTGCTATGTCTATTTACTAAATAGTAAAGACGAAGCAATTGCAGCATTCACAAAATACAAGGCTGAAGTAGAGAATCAGCTTAACAAAAAGATCAAAATATTGAGGTCTGATCGAGGTGGAGAATATGAGTCTCCATTTGCACAACTGTGTGAAGAGTATGGAATTATCCACCAAACAACTGCCCCATACTCACCTCAGCAAAATGGAATTGCTGAAAGAAAGAACAGAACGTTAAAAGATATGATTAATGTCTTGCTTATAACTTCTGGACTACCTACCAACTTGTGGGGGGAAGCTTTATATATGTCAAATCACATATTAAATAGAGTTCCACATAAGAAAGCTGATTCCATTCCATATGAATTATGGAAAGGACATATGCCTAATTACAAATACCTCAAAGTGTGGGGGTGTTTGGCTAAGGTCTCGGTTCCTCTTCCTAAGAGAACCAAACTTGGACCAAAAACGGTAGATTGCTATTTTCTAGGCCATGCCGAAAATAGTAGTGCATACAGATTCTTAGTGTTCAAGTCTGAAGTACGTGACATCAGTGTAAACACTATCATTGAGTCAAGAGATGCCATATTTTTTGAAGATGTGTTTCCACACAAAAGAAATAATGGAAACCCTGATCTCAAAAGAACAAGTGAAGTGTTAACTGAGAAACAGGATGAAACTCATTGTGACAAT
The DNA here is from genome assembly GCA_017893485.1 of Hemerocallis citrina. NCBI lineage: Eukaryota > Viridiplantae > Streptophyta > Magnoliopsida > Asparagales > Asphodelaceae > Hemerocallis > Hemerocallis citrina. The sequence continues at coordinate 259,994,465 of CM030362.1, read as the reverse complement.
GGTGAATCTGAACCAAGAAGAAGTGTAAGACCTAAAACCTCTAAGTCTTTCGGTCCAGATTATCTAACATACATGTTAGAGGCTGAACCTCAGACTTATAAAGAGGCAGTCTCATCCTCAGAGTCTCCCTATTGGAAAGAAGCTATCAATAGTGAGATTGAATCAATTCTAAGTAATCACACCTGGAAATTGGTTGACCTTCCACCGGGTCATAAACCAATTGGATGTAAGTGGATCTTCAAACGGAAGATGAAACCAGATGGTTCCATTGACAAATACAAAGCTAGATTAGTAGCTAAAGGGTATCGCCAGAAGGAGGGCTTAGACTTCTTTGATACTTATTCACCGGTTACACGGATAACCTCTATAAGAATGCTGATAGCAATAGCTTCTATCTATAATCTTGAAATTCATCAAATGGATGTCAAAACGGCATTTTTAAATGGGGATCTCGAAGAAGAGATCTACATGGAGCAACCGGAAGGGTTTGTCTCAAAGGGAGCTGAAAATAAAGTATGTAGACTTGTTAAATCCCTATATGGACTTAAACAAGCTCCGAAACAATGGCATGAAAAGTTCGACAATGTCATGATGAAAAATGGTTTTCGAATTAATGAATGTGATAAATGTGTTTATTACAAACAAATGGGACAATCTTGCGTGATTGTTTGCCTATATGTGGATGATATGCTAATCTTTGGTCCTAACCTGGAAGTCATCAAGACTGTAAAGAAAATGCTAATCAACCACTTTGACATGAAAGACTTAGGTGTGGCAGATGTTATTTTAGGTATCAAAATAATAAGAACACCTAGTGGCATTGAATTATCTCAATCACACTATGTGGAAAAAGTGCTTGACAGATTCAAGGAACATGGGATTAAAGGAGTTTCAAACCCTTATTCACCATCTATAGTTTTGCACAAAAATACTGGTGAAAGTATAATGCAACTGGAGTATTCTCGTGTAATAGGCAGTTTAATGTATATCATGAACTGCACGAGACCAGACATTGCTTATGCAGTGAGTAAACTAAGCAGATACACCAGTAACCCAGGAAAAGGTCACTGGACATCATTACTAAGAGTACTTGGGTATTTAAAGAATACTACAAACTTTTCACTGCATTATGGTAGATATCCTGCCGTTCTTGAAGGATACAGTGATGCAAATTGGATATCTGATTCGGAAGAATCAAAATCCACAAGTGGTTATATCTTTACCCTAGCAGGAGCTGCTGTGTCATGGAAATCTTCCAAACAAACGTGTATTGCACGATCCACAATGGAATCCGAGTTCATTGCTTTAGATAAAGCAGGTGAAGAAGCAGAATGGCTTCGGCACTTTTTAGAAGATATTCCTTTTTGGCCTAAACCAATGACGGCCATTTGTATCCATTGCGATAATCAAGCAGCGCTAAGTAGAGCGCACAATTCTGTATACAATGGCAAATCACGACATATTCGTAGACGCCATAATACTGTTCGACAGTTACTCTCCAATGGAATTATTTCCATTGACTTTGTGAGGTCACAGGATAACTTAGCGGATCCATTTACTAAGGGATTATCCAGAGAGAAAATTAACTGTGCATCGAGGGGAATGGGGTTAAAAGCCTAAAACAATACGAGTTACCTTATACGGAAACCTAACTTGGCGACTGGAGATCCCACGGACCAGGTTCAATAGGACAACCAGTTATGAGTAACTCAAACAGTAATGCATTTGGACTCAGGTCCATCTCATTCCTAGGGTGCGAAATAAATGCATACCTACAGAAGTATTAAAAGGATAAGCTATGCTTTTAATGACGTCCATATCTTGAAAATCACAAGTGGAGTATTGTAGGGTACTCTTTATGGATGCGGTCACCTATGTAAGTGTGAGCTGGGTCGGCTCTATGAGAATTTTGAAAGGCTGGAGTTCTCTAAAAACACTCGCAGAACTGAGATTTGTTCAGGACCAAAATGAACACAACCGAGAGATTGGATGTGAAGAACACAATGTTGTGTAGAGTTTATTGCTTGGGTATACACAAACGGCTGACGGTTCAAGATGAAATATTTCACCGATTAGCCAAGTATGTCCGATAAACTTTAACTAGGGAAGGTTCAAAGTGAAATATCTACCTATCCACGATGCGACACTGTTTCAAATTGCACACTGTGATATGCACCTGTTGTAAGGTGAGAGACGAAAATTATCATTCATGTGGGGGATTGTTGGAAATCGATTCCATCATATTGTACTCATCAAGACGTACAAAATGATGTACTCACATGTCCAAAACCGATTTCAAATGAATGAAATATTCGCCTCCAAAGTTAGCTTGTTGAAATGAAGAATTGAACTTTTGCTTGATATGTGACATCTAAACTTAGTCCCATATCGGTAAGGAGCAAAAAAGCAAATGGAGTTATAAGTTAAAAACTGAGCCAAAGGGTTGTGCCCTTAGGGGTACGAATATTTTCTCCGGAGGGAGAACACACCCAACTTGGGGGTCGGTGTGGAACACACGCGCGCGCCCGCCCGGCCCGGCCGGGCCGGGCCGGACCGGACCGGACCCGGACCCGGACACGGGCACGGGCACGGGCTCGGGCTCGGGCTCGGGCCTGGGCCTGGGCCTTGGCTTTGGCTTTGGCTTTGGCTTTGGCTTTGGCTTTCAGTAAACTTATTTTTTTTGCAGAAATTCAGCTCTGTTTTGAGCTGGATACGGGCAGTTGCAACAGTTTTGTCTGAAGAACAGTTGCAACAACTGTTGCAGCAACTGCCGTCAGTTCTGATCTGATACGGGCAGTTGCAACTGTCGGGACAGTTGTGTCTGAACAGTTGCAGCAACTGCCACAGGATTAGGCCTATAAATAGGATAGGATTCTGATCAAATCCGGATCCCATTTTCATAGTTCCCTATCTCCTTTATCAACATAGCATATCACATACACTGTCATCATATCTGATCTCGCCCGAGCCTCCATTATTCTAGTGTAAGTTAATGGAGTTCTGACTGTTGTATCTTGGGAGACGACTGCCGTAATAACCTGTGTACACCGTTGCAGAGGCAGAAATTAACGTCTTAAGGACATTGCTTCGACAAGCCTCAGTCTGTTTTTATTTCTTCCTTCACCATACTCAAGGTCGGAATTGAAGATAACATATCTTCTTTCTGTGCTTTGTGTACAGTGATATACACTGTTTGCGAAACAGTTCCTTTAATTCACATTTATCAAGGTTCGAATTGAAGATTCAGTATCTTCCTTTTGTTCTTTGCTGATAGTGAATTATACTGTTTTCATAACAGTATAAGTACAATTAAATTTGAGTAGAAATTTAATTTGTTGTTTTTAATTTTACATTAAAAAATTAATTTTGTCTACATAAGTTGTAACAGTGACAAGGTTGGTTATAGAAGTCAAACATTTTGAGAAACATGACATGGAGATAGGATTAAACCAAACTAGTATCATACACGTGCACACGTGCACGTGGAAAAAATTGAAGGGATAATACACGTGCACACGTGCACGGGAAAAAAATTGAAGGATAATGAAAAGGGTAAAAAGAAAATAATTTCCAAACTGATCCACTGTAAAAAATATTTACCAAACTGGTCCACTTTCGAAAATATTTACCAAAGTTAGTCCATAACTGGTCCACTTTCGAAAATATTTGGGTTGAGGACAAATTACACTAAGGTGTTCTCCCATTATAGTAGTAGAGATAAGAAAGCTTCCAGAAGTACCTTCACTGGTGCAGATGACCATAGGTTAATTGATCCTTGAGGAGACGGATATGTAATTCCTTGCAAAAATAAAAATATCTAATCATACAGAAAACAAAAACATACATTAGGATTTTTTTTGTCAAACTGTAGATTGGGCAGATGAAAACATAAAAATGAAATTTAGGAATATGGACACTGATATGCAATTCTTTCCAAAACAGGAATATGAACACTTTTAATTACCACATGACCAAGAAAGCGAGAACCTTTTTTTCTTAACAGAACAAACCCAAAAACTCGTGAAAGATACTTCTCTCATATCATATTGTATTGCTTTTCAATACAATGCATATCATATCACACTATGTCATTACTATATAGTTCGATATTTTAATTAAAGATAAATATCATTGGACACTATATAGTTCGAATTTATCAGACATTGTATCAGGAAAATGATATTGACAACTACGAGTAAATCAGTATCCTTTCTGGAAATAATTGTTCTCTGGTCTCTTCAACTTTTAGAAATTAGTCTTTTGGACTGTTGTATACTGTACAATTATCATTAAGGTCATGAGTTATTGTACTGATGCTGCTATTGCACACTAAAGATTTTATCTTCTCAGTAATTAAATGTTAAATACGGCTATTTTCACTTTCATAAAATAACTGTGAAAAACATCAACTGAACCATAATAAAGACTTACTACTTGTAACTTCATAGAAATGGTTGCGAATTTCTACGAAATGGTTAGTTAATATTGTCAATATTCACGGTCATATAGGAACAACTATAAATTTTCATATAATTATGGTTAAAAATCAATTTACGAAAAGATATAATTTTTCTTTCAAAAAAGAATTGTACTCAATGTCTGAAGTCATATTTATCTACAATTTTAATTTACAAACTTCTGTTTCCTTACGAACTTATTTCTGAAAATAACTACTATATGAAACGATATAAAAGGAATTCTATGATATTTGGATAGACTTCCATAAACCAAGTCCTTAGAGGCTTGAAATTTTAGCATACTCACAACTATGTAGTATGATATATGGTGATAAAATATGATATGATGTAGAAATGACAATACAACATTTTTTGAAAACTCAGTTGATGAATTTCCGTACAAGTAGACACGAACACGTACACCAATTTTTTTTGTAAAACTTAAAATTGAAAACAATATGATTAACAGAAGTTGTTATACGCCTGATGTAAAACGTAATCCTAAATAGAGAATTTCCAAGAATTTTAAAGGATTAATTTTACCCAACATGTAATGCGGATCAAGTTAAAAATTAAAATAGTTAATCGGTTCGATGGATTTTCAAGAATTGAATTAAGTTTAACTAGCCGAATTAACAATTCAGTTCTAACAATCAATAATTATATCCCTAAGCGTTCTTAGCAAGTAAAATGTGCAATATTGATTTGTACTCTAATTAGCAAGCAGAAATGCTCACTCTCAATATTTGTGGACGACAGATAAATCAGATAATATAATAGAGATGCTAAAGTAGTAACACAAATATTTAAGAAGTGGAAAGAAGTTACCGGGTTCGAAGAACGTGTTGCTACGTGTTCTTACTTCCACACAAAGATTCAATACCTTGTCCAAAACACCAAACACCAAAGCTATCCAATCAGAAAGAATCTGATCTGATCTTGGCCCCACTCGTTGTTGAGGCTCGGAAGGAGGAGATCGACGGCGGGCTGTTGCTGGTGGGTGCGCCGAGGGCTTGCAGCGGCGTCGATGTTGGAGGCGTCGACGGTGGTGGTGGGGGAGGGGGGGCTTTCGGGTCGACGAGGAAAGGCGACGAGGGAAGGAGGGTGGCTGTAGAAGGTAGCGGGGTGGAGAAGGCCGCGTCGGGGACTGGGGTGCTGTGGAGGTTGAGGTGCGACGAGGGGTGGGTGATGGGTGTCAGGATGCAGATGAGGGGAGGAAGAAGGAGAAGGGGTTAGGGTTGACTTTTGGGTTGGATTTGGGGATTAGGGTTTTGGTGTTAATTTGGGGGTAGATTTAGAGTTTATCACAAACCCTAAAATTTTATTAGGATTTATCACAAATTCTAATAATTGGATCTCAATTGTATCACACAAAAGAGGGATGAAGAGCAAAACTCAACACAATAATTTTTTTAATCAATAATAGCATTAACTTCTCATTAATCTCAAGGCCTATATATAGGCTCAAAACAAATCTTGATACAAATATCAAAATATTCTAAAATCTCATAAATAAAAGAAAGATTACATATGACTATAATTACCAAAAACAAATATGGTACTGAAATAAAATACGAAACTAAATAGAATTGATGTCCTCATCAACGCCACAAACAATCTGGATGTTGTAGAATGGTTTGAAGGTATATGATTTAATAATCACAAGAATAGATTTTATTTGTTTGTTAGAATGTAAGTGAAGCTTATGTACTACATGCATCATCAGTCAAATTGAATCATAACCTTGTCATTTAAAAAGCGATTTAAAGACATCGTGGATGCAGATCAAAATAAGTAATAAGTTAGAATGAGCCAAAAGAAGCACATTTCCACAGAGTATAACAGTGATCATGTATTCTATATCGCAACAGTATTATTTATAATACTTTTTGGGCCCTTCAGGGTTTCTCAGGTCTTATTTACTAATTATGTTAGTGTCCATTCTTACAATCTCACATGATTCTGAAGGTTCTCATTTTAATGATGTCCTACCCTCTTATGTTATGGAACCCCAACAATTTTTGCATGACAGCAGCTGTGTTTAAAACCAAATTTCTCTTGTTTAGGACGTGGCAATTGGCTTTCATTTTCTTTGTCTAGTGTTCTTCTAGAATTCCCCATAATCTATTACTAACTCCTGTAAGGAGGTTCTTCTTAAAACTTTTTTTCTTACTGCAGGTCTTTATGTTTTAGCAGCTGAACCTGTGAAGATTCCATGGTTTGATGCTGTTTTTGCCGATATTGGAGATGAGCAATCTTTGACACAGTCATTATCTACATTTTCTGGCCACTTAAAACAGATCAGTGTAGGTTCCATAAGCTTTCAAGATTTTATTATATATTGGGAATCTGTGGTTGTCTTGTTTCTGTTATGGTGATCACATAATTATGGAACATTTCATTATATTTATCTACTAATTTGTGAGGTAAATGTTTCTCTCTTTTTTTTTTTTTTGTGTGTGGTCTAGGAGAATCTTAACCTTGTATATTGATAATACCGCCAAATTTTCCATACCTCTCAGTTTGATGAACTAGTTTAAATCAGAAGACTTATCTCAAAACTTGTTTTGGCACCTTACTCCCTTGTACTACATGCTATGGCATTTCTAGGAGAAGATGGAAAGTGAATTTTCTTTCCAGTCTAAATATTGATCAGAAAAGAAAACATTACTCTTATTGTTAGTTTCGAGCCATTTGTGATATCTATGGTATGTTAAATACCGTGACCACATCTTATAAGTATAAAATACTTTATTATTCTGAGTATCAAGTGGAATGTGTTTTCAGCTCTAGTTCATGATAGCTTCTAAAAGTTTTTATCGAAGAAATGACTTCTTTTTTTGGGCTGGTTTGTTATGTTGGACAGCATCTACCTGCAATAATTGATGTTTGATAAGAAGTAGGAATTAAAGAGCATTAGGGAGACAAAAGACCCGACTTCAGGACTCACCCACACATAAGGAGGACTACTCCAATAACATTAAAAATGACTGGAAAATAGACAAATACTGTTAAGCATGAACTTTTATGAGTTTATCGCAACAAGTCTCTTAATATGAGCAGGAATACAAATGTAGATAAGGTTGAAATTGCATTTCTTTGAGGTAGCCTCCAATGTCAGAAAATCTGCAAGAAAATTGTCTCTCTTCAGATACATACCATTTCCCCCTGACATTTATGTTAAAAAAACATAATGTTTTTAATCAAATGATATTTAACATAATTTAGTTTACATATTTCATCGTGGTCTATCAATTATGAAACACAAGGAAATTATTATTTCTATTATTCTGCAATTTTTTTGTTTAGTTGTGTCTGTGTAGATAAAAGTTGTATATTAGTTCCTTTTTTTTCCTTTTTTTTTCTTCCTTCCAGCATAAAAGTTGTATGTTAGTTATTAAGCTGGTTTTGTGCATCTGGATAATCTGTATTTATTTACCTTTTTATTATGTTTTTAGGCTTTGCATTCGCAATGCACAAGTAAGTCCCTGGTGCTTTTAGATGAAGTAAGTATGACATATGAATCATTTGTTCCTTTTTTCTTGTTATAAAGTTCATTGTGTTCTCTTTAGATGTTGCTTTGCAAGTAGAAAGTATAGTAATTCCTAATGCAAGTTTCTTTTATGTTGAAAATTTATTGACAACAAGTTTATTTAGTTGTGGTGGTATTATGTATTGTCTTATCAAAATGCAACTAGTGAGTTAGGATGTAAAAGGCCCTAAATTGGCAGTATCAAGTTGAAGCCGAGATCAGAGGATTTCTGGAATATTTTACCAATAATTTCAGCTCATTGTTAAGTGATATGTATCCTGATTCCATCAAATACTAAGCTTCTAGAGGATAGGTGTTCTTGTTAAAAGAAATTATATTTTTCTTTAAAAAGATAAAAGAAATAATGATCCCTGCTATATGGCTCAAATAGTCAGTAGTGAATAATCATCACTTGAGGCAGAGGATCCTTAAATTTGGGAGACCAGGAGACCTGGATAATTTATAAAATCAAACATTATTGATCTTAATATGCTTTCTTTCTCTAGTTAAAAGTGAAGTTAATACTTCATTCGACTAACAGTATTTTAGAACATAAAAAGTCTCTTTATCTTTACAATTTCAAAACTAGGCAAAGATTGCTAAATTAGAGTACTATGAACTAAAAATATATTTGTCAGTGATGTAATACTAACTTTTAGCAACTGTGAAGAGGCGCCAGAACGAGTTAGAACTCTTATCATCCATTTCGGGTCATTATTTTTTACACATTTACCTCTTGAGAAGCTCTTCTTCAGATGCTTGAGATGGAAAAAGAAGACCACTAAGATGAAGACTGATGTCATGTTAGTGACAACATCCATGCCTTCAGTTCTTATTTAACTTGTGTTTTACTCAAGTTCCTCTTGTTCCTGGGGCATCTAGTTCTCTTTATTCTATTATACTGTTATTTATACCTTTCTTTGAGGTTATTCTCTGTGGATATATGCCGAGTCATGACAATTATTTTTTTTTCCCTATGATTTTGGACTAATCGATAGTCAATAGAAACAATTTTCTTTTTTCTGAGTCATTGTTCTACATTGATGTGTTCAGGATGGTGCCCTTTAATGCCAAAGTTTATCTCATGATAATAAAAAAATAAAAAAATAAAATAAAAATAATGATGTGGTGGACCACAATTGTTGTATGTATCATCTTTCCATCTCAGGATTGGGTAAGCAAGTTGTGTTGGCATGTCTTGAGTAATTTTGTTGAAGACCTGGGTAATAGAGAAAGAGAGAGAGAAAAGGAAGGGTTTTTAAGTTTAATCTGAGAGTGATCAAGTTCAACTACAATATCATCTCTGCGGCTATTTCTTATATCTTTATTTCAGTGTATGTTTCTCTCTGTAGTGGACAAGTAATTATTTTTCGTTGACCTTTGGATAAGCTCGTATCTTCACTCATCCAAAGTGCTAATACAGATTGGATATGCTTACTAATCTGTTCCTCTTGCCTCTAATTGTTCCCTCCTAGTACCGTCTCTTTTTTTGTTATGTGAGGTTGTTAATAGTAGAAGAGCAGGGTGATTGGAATACATTCTGTTAGATATTATGTTATATATTTAGTTCCATATTGGATTATGTATTAGTTTAGTATTTGGTTCCTTCCTATATATAGGAGACATTGTACTTAGTTATAATTAATCCAATAATTGTTTCTCAATCTCTCTGTTAACCTTAACATGGTATCAGAGCACCAATTCCAAATTTCTTCATCCCTCACTCATCCCTAACCCTAATTACACAAATTCCTCTTTTAATTTTATCTCCTTCCCAACAAGAGTCAACAACAACAAGAGTGGCGACACTCCCGATCAACAACAGAACTTTCTTTCTCCCACCAACTCCGGCGATCCCCCAACTGCAACAACAACAACAACAACATCACACCTTCTCCTATCTACAACATCTCCAAATCTTCGACATCACCTCCGCTAACAGAACCCATAAACAGCAACATCTCCCCCAAAATCTCCAACAACACCTCTGCCGTAGAACTCTAATTTCCGACGATCCTCAATCCCGAAGACCCACCTCTGCTAATCCTTGCCTACCTCAACCTGAAATCAAACTCTGCTCACCTTAGCCGCCATCAACCCTAACCCCAACCCTAATCTATTCTCCCCAAATCTAATCCCAAAACCCATATCCATACCCACAACCCGACCCAAAACCCTAACCCAAATCAAATCCAAACCCACACTCCCTAACCCTAACCCTACTTCTCCCTACTCCCGTTTCGTTTGCTGTTGCCACAGCCGCCACCGCCTGTCGTCATCGTAATATATATATATATATATATATATATATATATATATATATATATATATATATATATATATATATATATATATATATGGGGAAAAAAACAAAAAAAACATAATTTGCAGGTACTCGTGCTTCTCAAATGAAACCCAAGTCTAAATCGCTATAAATTAATTATACAATTAACAATGTCTAATTTCCAAATTTTCAATATCAAACAATATTACTCAAAAGGTCACATTGGCACGAAACTAAAATCATAAATCGGTCTATAGACAATGCTACCCTCAATTACTCGATGTATCAAATTATATGACAATATTACTATCATCGCATATGTAACTCCCTGTTCCAGTTGTACGTATTTTATTACGTGAATTTTGTACTTCAATTTTTAGATCAGTTTTATTTTTCTCTTTGGACTCTTTATCTAAAGGCAGAATATTTTTCTGATCAATTCTATAATTTTATAATTTTTCGATCGGAGTTTAAATACAAATTCTAACCCCAATTATTCCTAATCAACATTTCTCCTATCTGCCTAACCCACTCCCGCTAATCACTCACATACGCCAAATTTCTCCCCCTCATTTTTCTCATTCTACGGCTAACTCCTCATTTTTCCACACATATGCCTAATTTTTCTACACCCATCTCTTTCTCACTTTATTTTATACACACACCATGCATGCATACACCTTGCATGCACCATGCTGTCCATCTCCTTTCCTTTCTATATATACACACACAAGCATGCAGACCACCTCATTCCCTTCTTCTCTTCCTCTGCCTTCTTCACACCCGAGAGCTCAAGCAACACCGAGCTCCACTTTACCTTCCACCTTCGAGCCAACGACTCCGCTTCTACGATCCCGTGAACCCCGAAAAACAACCCGACGCCGCGCCACCTTGTTGTTGTCGTCGCTCACCGTTGCTACCGTTGCTCGCTAGCTACCGTCTTGCCGCCGTTGTGCCGCCGTCCGTTGCCGACGTCGTTTCTTTCCGTGGTTAACACCACCACCGAAATCGTCACGTTATAAGGCAAGTACCTTGTACACTCTTTTTGTTCTCGTACAAGCATTTTTCTTGGACTCGTGGCAAGTAGTCTAGTTATCATCATGTTTTATTGTCAAGTTCCATTCTAGTCACTCGTTCTATGCTATATCAACTCAAGAGTGGACCGTTAACACATTTCGAATCGTGTTATCGAATATCGAATATTCAATCTTACTATCTCTAAAATTTCTTGACCTTGCTCTAAGAATTCGACCATACTCTCAATACTGGATTGAAGATTTTCTACGTGGAAATCGTAGCCCATCGAGTCCCGAATCCAGAACATCTTACGGTTTCTCAATCGGATGTATAGATTGTGAGATATCGCGATTTTAGTATTGTCATATCGTGAATTTCTAAACCTACACGGGATTACTAACCGGTATCTTGTACTGAGAATTTGACCATGTTCCCGACACTGGATCGAAAAAACTTTCTACATGAAAATCGTAGCTCTTCGAGTCTAGATATCCGAAACATATTACGGTTTCTCAATCGGATGTATAGATTGTGAGATATTGCGATTTTAGTACTGGCATATCGTGAATTTCTGAACGTGCACGGGATTACTAACCGGTATCTTGTACTGAGAATTCGACTATGCTCTCGACACAGGATCGAAAAACTTTTTACATGAAAATCGTAGCCTTTCGAGTCTAGATATCCGAAACATATTACGGTTTCTCAATCGGATGTATAGATTGTGAGATATCGCGATTTTAGTACTGACATATCGTGAATTTCTGAACCTGCACGGGATTACTAACCGGTATCTTGTACTGATAATTCGACCATGTTCCCGACACTGGATCGAAAAACTTTCTACATGAAAATCGTAGCCTTTCGAGTCTAGATATCCAAAACATATTACGATTTCTCAATCGGATGTATAGATTGTGAGATATCGCGATTTTAGTACTGGCATATCGTGAATTTCTGAACCTGCACGGGATTACTAACCGGTATCTTGTACTGAGAATTCGACCATGTTCCCGACATTGGATCGAAAAACTTTCTACATGAAAATCGTAGCCCTTCGAGTCTAGATATCCGAAACATCCTACAGTTTCTCAATCCGATGTATAGATTGTGAGATATCGCAGTTCTAGTATTGTGACTCCGAATTTCCAGAATGCGCGCGAAACATCGAAAACAGCGAAGAATAAATTTGTACGCATAGCTACTGTCTCTAGAATATATCGTGAGAATATGCGTTAGAACCGGAAGAGAGTCTACTTTCTAGAATCTCTGACGGAATCGGATTTGCTTTTCTGTAACAACGGGAAAGTGGATCTGAATGCAGATATGTCAAGTTGTCTAAAAATTCATCTATACATTTTTGCATATAAACCCGTTACTTTTCATATTTAATGAACCGAGTGTATTATTGTTCTTGTAATAATAACTTGCACAGATATAATAGGTTGATAGAATGCATTTTATACCACTTGATATTTCCATAATAACTACTCTCGATATATGTACTCGTTTTACGTCTCATGTCCATAATTACTGCCCTTGATATTTTTCTTGACTAAACTATTTGATTACACCGTTCCACTAGTCGTACCAACTGTATGTTCATAATTAATTATAAAAGAATAACAAGCCGGGGTTATAAAGGTACAACTTAGTAATGGACAATATAGGGGAGTATATTCGGAAGGGGGCCCGTGTTTTCCGAAATAGTGATTCTTGATTCTTGATTCTTGATTACATAATTCTCGATTACATGATTCATGATTACATGTCTTAATACTATCACTGGAAGACCCGAGTACATAATCCTATAGAATTCACTACTTAAGTCTAAACGTCACATGATTGATATGCACCGAACTTGTTGTATGGGACACAGGATTGCGTGCATTAGATAAGTTAATAAAATAGATAAACTCGAGATTTTCACTAAGCATGATTCTTGATTACATGACTCTTCGTTACATGACTCTTGATTATATGACTCTCGATCCTTGATTACATGATTATCGATTAACTGAGCCTAGGTTATCAATTGCTTATACCTTGAAGTCTTGAATACACTAGTTACAGTTATTACTTACATGATCATATTATCCCAGTTTCTTGCATCCTTCTATATTGTATTTGTACTTCTACTTCTTGTTTCTTCCATGTTATATCTTGTTATATTACCCTTTTTACTGCTTGTTGCTACTTGTTGCCCGAAATTTGCTCTAACGGGAACTTTTCTATTTTTCTTTGAGTTAATAATTATACCAGTACTGATGGATCCGACGAGCAGACTCTCTAGACGATCGTTGCTGCTTCCTTACTACTTCATGTTGTTTTCTTTCAGTCGCTATTTTATCTGTTTGTTATAGCGAACTGTTTATCGTACTGTTTTAATTATGGCACAATGTATTTCTGGGCAACTTGACCCGATGTTTATGCATTATATGGATGATGGTTATTTTATTTTCAGCTCATGTGATCATTATATTTGTCTGCGTAAACGTGTTATAATTATCTTGTTGAGCTTATAATTGTACAGTTTATGGATGATGTATATCATTCGCTGGACCTCAGTTGCGTGCCTGTATTTCCGTATAGTGGGAAGCGGGGCGTGACAACATATCCCACTCATGCATTGTGAACTATAGGTTAATTTGAACAAACACAATTAGTACGACATAGAATTAGTTAATATTGGTTTAATTTTGGTTAATTACACAACCTAAATTTATCACGTGCATTGCACGTCTTAATAAATTTTTCACGTACATACCAAAATAAACCCAAAATTGCAAATCCAACCTAGACCCAAAATCACCACAAATTATATAGCATAAGTTACGAACGCTTACAAACCATTGTAGGGTGAAAGGTCGAAGTCGACTACTCCACTACCGATCCTCTCCTTCCGAAAATTTGGGGAAAAGGGTTTATGGGTTCACCGAAAATTTGGGAAAATTGTTGGTTGAGATGAGAGTTTTGTGAGTGATGAAGAGATTTAAGTAAAAATTTCGAGAGATTGGAATGAGTAGAGGCCGAAATCGGAGACTAGGGTTTGGGGGTTGGGTTTAAAATCGCGCAATGGCATTTTGGAAGAGAGAAGAAGTGAGATGAGAGTGAGATAGCGAGCGTGATTTAATAGGGTCCCAAGTGACACGCTAATCCTGTTAGCGTGCCTAGTTTAAATGGGCGCGCTAACGGAGTTAGTGTGTCTATACTTGGTGAATTTTTCCCCACTCCCCTACTTCAGAGTAGTGTCCCATAGCACGCTAACCCCGTTAGCGCGCCTGGTTTAAAGGGGCGCGCTAACTCCGTTAACGTGTCTATACTTGGTATTTTTTTCCCCACACCCCTACTTGAGGAGTAGTGTTCACTAGTGTCCACCTAGCACGCTAACCCCGTTAGCGCTTTAAATTGGATAACGGAGTTAGCGTGTCTATAGTTGGTGAGTTTTTTCGCACACCCCTACTTTAGGGGAAAAGTAGTGTCCCCCAGCACACTCTAACTGAGATAGCGCGAAGAATTATGCTAGGGGCGCTATCTTAGTTAGCGATAGGAACTTTTTGGTATTAAAATTTCAAACATGGACAGTTTGGTACTTACAGTTTGGTAAAAAATTCCATGAAAAGAAGATTCCAAAAGTGAGCGATACTCCGGGAATTGCCAATACAAGTCCCAATAGCTCTATAAAACCTCCAGATTTGTGATAAATGTTCTTTTTGCTAGCTGCTGCATATTTGGCTACTTCACCAGCAATGATGATAACAACCCTGGAATTTGCACCATCTTTTTTGTTTCGGGCTTCCTTGATTGTATAGGTATTTTGCTACAACTTTCAACTCTTCAAAAAGTTAACCTGCCAATTCCTTTGTTGGAGATATTTTAATGCAAACCCGGAGAATTGCATTATGTTCAGTTTCACATATGACACTAGCTTCTCTTCCAGAAAGAATTGTGTGAAGAACATTAAGGTTGTCGTCAGTCTTTCCCTTCGACAGCTCGACACTTTGGAGGACCCTTATAGGAGGAATAATGTCGTAAACCATGATCATAACAGTCACTAAACTTCTTTTTGCTGGAATTTTGTGGCGAAAACTCTTGCAGCAGCTTCCTGCAAAGAAACTGTAGCATGGAGAACTCATCTTGAAGCTTTTCAGCAATGAAACACATCCTCTAAAAAGCACACCCATTCTCAACAGATGGGTCCATTGACAACTTATCACTTGCAAAATCAGGGAAGGTAGTCACCTCTCTACTTTGAACCTTTGAAATATCAAAAGATGCAGGGGTATTATACTTCAGGGGCTCACTGCCAGGTACATGATCCATTACAGAACCTCTTGAAATACCTGACATATTGGATATCCCCGACCAGTTTTCTCCAGGAACCCTCTCACTACCAGAAGTGCTCAAGGAATTTGAAGGTGTTTGAGGATAGCTCAAGGGAAATTCTGATGAATCTATTCCTTCACCGGGCTGGGTTCTAATGAACGAATGTAAAGTTGAATCATTCATGTTCTTGTCGACGCCCTCTTTCATCTTAACTGGAGTAAAAGCATCAAACCGATCATTTGCACACCTATCAACTAATTCAATCTGGGTACCCATTTCATGACTAACATCATTATTCATTTTCCACTAGTCAGAATGACCACTAGCTAGTTCAGGAAATGCTGAATTTTCATAATTTGGGTATTCCCTTCCCAGAATTATGCATTGATTCTCCATACAAAGTATGATCACTGCCAGCCAATGTAGGAGAACTACCATGTGTCTTATTTGAACAAAATGCTTCTTCTCGTTGCTCACATTCCTCATCCAAACATTTACCTGAAGGTCTCATCATTCTGGTTTGGCTCATCTCACCAATTAAACTCAAGGGTTCATGTTCTCATATCCAAGACAAATGCATCGATGTGTGAGTTATCACCCAATTTTCTTTCTTCTTTCTTCTTATGAGCAAGTGTAAATTCAAAATCAGTACTGACCTTATACTGTAGAGATGAGTTCCCATCTAAACGTGCATCATTGATAACTCTTCCAGCACAATAATCATTTTTTGACAGTGCTGATTTTTCAAAGGATTTGTGTCGTACAGTTGGTACGTGTCGTCATTTCTCAAAGGATTTATGTCGAACAGTTGGTACGCATTCTGGAATCCTTATTACTGATTGCACCCCCACAATTGAAGTGGATTATTTGACTATATGATTGGAATGTGTAGGGAACGGAGTCGAAGAATCTTGTTGTCGCAAATGGGAAGGCCGCTACCGACCCTTTGATCTTATAGGTGATGGTAATTTCTCATAGAAAGTCGACGAGGCATCATGTCGAAGATGGGGAGGTAGATACCCACCCTGCGATCTCCTGGCTGAGGCTGATTCCTCCTAAGAATTTCGTCGAACAACGGGTGTGCATCTTCTACGCCTCAAAGCTGAGCTCATCTCATCACCCAAATCTGTATCATTCCCATGGCATCGCAGATTGGTATCTTTCATGTACCCTCCACTTCTTGGTTCTTTATCTCGCCAATGACTGCTACCCCCTTCTCCATCTTCATATCGATGCTGAGAATTTGGGTTACCTCGAACAGTTGGCAATTGCCAAAAACAATCATTAATTCCCAAATCTTCTTCGCTGTCGTCATCCAGTCGTCGGCTACCATTTCTTGGTTCTTGATCTTGACCGAATATTGATTCTTGATCTCGATGCCCATATCTCCGCTGCTCATAATCACCACGCCTATATCCCAGTTGCTCATAATCACCGCTAGGGCTGCAATCGAGCCGAGCCGAGCCGAGCCGAATACCTTCAGGCTCGAGCTCGGCTCGTTTACGAAACGAGCTCATTTTTGAGCTCGAGCTCGACTCGAGCTCAGTTCGAGCCGAGCTTTGACCGAGCTTTGACCATATTCGAGCCGAATAGCTCGCGAGCTTAGCCTAAAAAAAATAAATAAATAAAGCTTGAGCTCGGCTCGTCTACGAAACGAGCTCGGTTTGAGCCGAGCTTTGATCGAGCTCGAGCCGAATAGCTCGCGAATAGCTCGATTCGTTTGTAGCCCTAATCACCGCGCTCTTCACCCCTATGAAAATCTTGCTCATTTCGAAATCGAACACCTGCTGGTCTATGAAATCCACCTGATTCTTTACCCTAACCATCCAATCTTGAAGCTGTTCCCATACACCTCATTTGGAAGTGCGGTTGTGAATCTTGAAGTCAACGCTCCAATCGATCAAATTTCTCTTTGAACCATTCAAATCTTCCTTCGAGTTCTTGATCAACTTCTTGATCGAAGATTCCGTCAGGAAATTGTTGCTATGGAGACGGTCGTCGATAATATCGAGGTGAAGAATAACCCCCACCACCATCAACAAACCCATTTTGACGAATTTTCGACCTCCTACGCCGGTGACGAGATTCGACTATCGATCGCCGTTCAAGATCGGACAACTTATGGAATTCGACGCCGTAATCAGTGGAACTCCGCGTTATGTGGTCATTTGAACCGACCGTGGATCGAAATCCATGTTCAAGATATCTTGGACTCTCAATCTCATCATCGACTTTGGTCGTTGCCGTCGTAGAATCTTGAAGCTTTGATACTATTTGAAACGAACCCAAGAGAACTCATTTTTTAAGAGCTAGCTGTTACGGAGAGGGAACCCAAGTTTATTTCAACCCCACATTGGCTACCCATATAACCAATATGGGACTAAATGGTCCTTAACAAACCACCACGCTTCCGATTCTGGCAATCCCAGCGGTTCACTCTAGAGCACCGGACGGCTTCACTCTAGCAACACTGGTCCAGCCCAGACCTACCAGTATTCTTAATCCAGTCTCTAGGTAGCCCTTTCCGATTCTCGGTGGTTTTCACTCTAGCGGCACTGGCCCAACCCGGGTCTACCAGTAATTCTAATTCAGCCTTTAGGTAGCCCTTACCCAACTCCTAGGTAGCCATTTCCGAGCGCCGCAGATCAAGAGCATGAGACCCGCGCTGATACCACTGTTCCAACCCGCTCACCTCCGGCATGAATGGACACTACGAGGCGTCTTCGCACCATGACGATGACCTGTAAACTCCAAGCAAGAATCGAAATGGAAGAGGGAAGAAGATGATGAACAATAAAGCTTCAGCTTAGATTTATGTTCATATGGAATTCTGTTACAAAAGGGGTACTTATGCAGAGAAAATACGGGTATGACATGTGTTAGTACAGGCAATTACAAGAGGTTGGACTTCTATGTAAAATACCCAGCATATTTGGAATTAAGACCCGGAAAGAAAGATAATATCCTAAGGACTCGTGATAATTGGTTCCTTCTGCTCTTCACTTGAGCTGCAGAAACCTCATCCGCCGTCCCCGCCCGTTGATTGCCAAAGCTTCAGTTAGATCCAAGGATTGGATCAATCCAATAATCTTTTTCCTATCTCTCTGGTAACCTTAACGCATTCCAAGGCTTGTATTCTTATGATTGAAATTTTTGTGATCCGAGTCATTCAACAATTTGAGGTTTTTCTCCTTCCTGTCCACTGTTGGTTTGATTATCCTTCTAACATAAAACTTTTTAGTTCCTTCACTAAAGGTTGCTCACTGTTGGATGTGAAGTGTCCGTTGGCAAGCACCAAAAGAAGGCCTTTCTTCTACAGTTGACAACAGATTCAACAGTAATCTGTTAGTACTTTCTTCAGTTAAAATCACTTATCATGGATGATTTTGTATTTTAATAACGATTATTTATGAATGACTTTGGTGTTTTTTGAAATAAGGCTTTGATCAGTTATATAATTTTTGCTGAAAAGAATGTTTTGTTGTGAATTGTTTCACTGCCGGATGTTGTTCCTCCTTGGAACAATAATTATTTGAACTTTTTGATGGATAAGCTGTCAAATAACTTGCCTAGTAAAAATAAATATTTAAAAAATAAAAACTTTCCAAACCCTATATGAGAAAACATATTTATTGTGCTGTTATTACTAAGGTTGGTGCAGGGACAAATCCACTCGAAGGAGCAGCCTTGGGGATGTCAATTCTAGAATCTTTTGCTGATAGGCGTTCTTTTTTAACAATGGCCACTACACATCATGGAGAACTTAAAACATTGAAATACAGGTATCTTTCATTTCTCCTAACCATGCGAGTTATACTGTTTTGTTAGCATCCTTAGTAGCATTTGGAAATGCCAGGCTATCAGTTCCAATTTTCTAGAACAAGCAGTGAAGACTCTTATAAAATAGTATCTGCACTGTGAAAGTCAGTTTAATGATAGTTTTATGGAGGGGGGAATGTCCTATCTATGCCATATTTATGCCAATTCTCCCAAATTACTTGATATCAATTCCTCTTTGAATTTTATTTTGATTAATTTAATACAATCTATAGGAAAATCTGCTTTTTAATGTCGCATCTTGACAACTAAAGGTGGAAATTTTTATTTATAAATTTGTTTACTTTTTTTTATAAACATTCTCCGTCGAGGCTCTCCTTGTAAGACAATTTGTTGATCATGATTTATATGGATAAAGGAAATGTGTTAGCTCACAGAATGATATTAAAAACAAAAAAGAGAGTGTGACTCTAACCACCATTGCAATAAGAATAATAACCGGAAAAGAGTAAACACTACTATGTTTTCTGATGAGGGGGGCAATCTGCTCATAGGCAGCATGATGTAAAACCAACCTTAAAATAGAGAATTTCCAAGAATTTTAATGGGTTAATTTTACCAACATGAAAGTGCGGATCTAAGTTGGAAATTTGTAACAGTTAACAGGTTCGATGGGTTTTCAAGAATTGAATAAGTGTAACAGTCCCAATTAATAAATGAACCTTACAATCAATTAAATCCCTATGTGTTTTAGCAAGTAAGAAGTTCAATACTGATTCGTACTCTATTCAGGCATGTGGAACACTCAATCTCAATTATTTTTGTGGACGACAGGCAAATCAGATAATAGACTAGATGATAAGGCAGTAGAACACAAATATTAATAATGGAAAGAGTATACCGAATGCGAAGAAAACCAACGTAGATCTCGGAGTTGGGCAGCAACTAAGATCGCAGCAATCACAGTGAGCATGGCAGCAACGAAGCCAATGAGGGTGGCAGATCTGTCCGATGGTGAGGTGCGACGGCGCCGGCGGAGGCGGCGGCGGTGAAGGCTGACAGTTGACGCTGTTGGGGTCCGGTGGGATTAGGGTTTTGGATTAGATGGGTTAGGGGAAGGATTCGGGATGGATCTGGGGGTGGTGATCTTGATCGGGAGGGAGAAGAAGAGGCGACGGGATGGGGGCTGTAGTGGTGGGGGTTGCGGGTGGCAGGGCGTCGACGATGGGGGGCGTTGGCGAAGGAGGGGGTCTGGAACGATGGGGAGGTGGCGGTAGTATTCGGATTAGGAGAGATGTGAGGATGAGGGAGTTGCCGATGGGGTGGGTTATTTTGGGGTTCTGGCTGTTGGTCGAGGAAGAGGACGAAGGTGAAGAGGGAGGGAGGTGGTCGGTGTATATGGTGAATAGGTTTTAGATTAGGGATTACTGATTAGGGTTTGAGTTTATTTGGGAAATTGTTTTTTTAATTTGGGGTATATTTTAGAGTTTATCACAAACCCTAAAATTTGATTCGGATTTATCACAAACCCTAATTTAGATCTCAATTGTATCACACAAAGGAGAGAGAGGAAGAGCAAAGACTCAACACAAATTTTTTTAATCAATAATGGCCTATATTCTCATTCATCTCAAGACCTTTAAATAGGCTCAAATACATCTTGAAACACATCTCCCAAAATATTCTCAAAATCTAAAAAATACAAAAAGATTACATATGGCTATAATTGCCAGGAACAAAAATGGTAATGAAATAAAAATCCTAAACTAAATAAAGCAGCTGATGAAGACGACGTCTGCGCTGATAGAAACGCCCAAATCGTCTGGAACCGATGTCCTCATCACAGCATTTATACGAAGTAATATTTAACAATAAACATTGAACTTCGTGTTGCTTTCATCAATGCAGTTTCTATTTTTCAAACATAAATTATCATGAAGGATCAGTTTGCTTTCATCTATGCAGTTTCTATTTTTCAAACATAAATTATCATGAAGGATCAGTTTGCTCTCATATATGCAGTTTCTATTTTTTAAACATAACTATGCAAAACAGGAAAAAATGCTTGTGCAGCGATCATTTGTTGCCACAGCTTTACCAAGCATGAATACCTCTGTGCCGGTATGTTTTTGTGAGTTGACCTTAGAATGATGTGAGAGGATATTCTACCTCTATTAGAATAGAAATGGAATATATCCTGAATACAATTTTCTACTATGTTTTTATCAAATAAAGTGAGTTGACTGACCGATTAATATTCAGACTTGTATCTATATTTTTCTAGGAGAGAAATACGGTATCCATTTGTATCACTCATACTGCTAGAATTCAAATGTTTTCTTTCTTTATTTTACTCGATTTTTGCTGGAAAGAAATACAGTAATGTTAAAATGACATATTTGACATGTTGGTCAAAATTTAGAACAATGAACCTAGAAAGTGTTGGGGTTTGTGGATCTAAATACACGATAATGGGTTGAAGAAGATTGACAAGGAGTCTAAGTGGGAGCAAGTAGGTCAAGAGCAGTCAGAAGCTGCAGGCAGAGTTGCGGTCGACCACACATCCGACCGCACCCCCGATTGACCATGTACTGGTAGTGGACAGTCGACCGTGCAGTCGACCATCTTGTTCGCTGCTAAAACCCTGTACACCTGAAGGAACGACCGGTCGACCGTGCAGTTGACCGTCCCACTATGTTGGATCCCTTTACAGTCGAAGGCATGAACGGTTGACCGACCAAAGTTGCGGTCGACCGGCGCAGGGCTAATTGATTTGCGGCTGAGATTAGATCTAAAGTAAACTTATGTATATTGTATTGTATATGATTTTAGAGTAATCTGAAAAGAAAAAAGAGATCTATCAACCGTCAGAGAGAGGAGATAGAGAGAAACCCTACACCTTGAGGGTGAGTTCTTGAGAGATTTGTAAACTTGTTCTTCATATGTAGTGGAAATCGTAGGAGTGCCTTTGCGCAGGAAAGTAGCCATTGCATTAGGTGAACCTTGAAAAACTCTCGTGTATTCTTGTGTGATTGCTTTTGATTCCTTTTGTTTTCTTGCTTTTGATTCTATTGTTTTACATCTCGTTGATGAGAACTCAACAAAGTGGTATCAGAGCACCAGGTTGGTAGCGTTGATTGAGATGTGGGAAAAGAGTAGAGTCAAGGAGTTTGATGGAACAAATTTTACAATGTGGAAGATCCAGATGATAGCATATCTCCGACAGAAGGATCTTGATGATACATTGTTTGGCATGAAGCCAAAAGGGGCAGAGGTAGATCTGGTTGCGCAGGCCGCTTGGAATAGATTGGATCATAAAGCACTTGGACATATTTAGTTTTCAGTGAATAGGAAGTTGCTATTCCACATTGAGAAGGCAAAGATCACGATGGAGGCAATAAAGATATTGACAGATATGTTTGAGAAATAGAATGCAGCGAATCAGATTCTTCACCTAAAGAAGTTGGTCAACATGAGGTGTCAGGAAATTGGTTCGGTGCTAGAGCACATCAACAATTTCTGCATGGTTTACATCAACAATTTCTGCATGGTTCGGTGCTAGCGCGTCGGGTTTGAAATTTGAGAAAATGGTACAATTGTTGTTGTTGCTATCTAGTCTTTTCGATAGTTACAGCACAGTAGAGCATACCGTTACAAGCACCATGACCGATGCGATAACTTTGAAGGATGTTATAAGCAATATCATGAATGAGGATGTAAGAAGGAAGAGACATGGAGAGTCTTCAGGGTCATATCCTAGCAATGCGCGTTGTCAGTTGATAATCGTGGTAGAAGCAACAATAGAGGGAAGTCACAAAGCAGGAATCACATGTCCAAGTCAAGACCAGGATATCGCAAAGGTGAGTGTTGGCATTGCAAGAAGCCATGACATAGAAGAGATCAATGCGAAGAGTATAAAAAAGTGCAAGCAGAGTCACAGGTAGCCAATGTGGTAAGTATCGAATCCCGTTTAGGTGAATTGTTTTTATCAGCTGGATTTGTATTATGCAAGATGATTGGTGTATAGACTCAGGTGCGTCTTATCATTGTACACCCATGATAGATGTTTTTGAGGATTACAGGACAGGTAATTTTGGTGCAGTTTCAGTTGACAATGGGCAAATATGTCCAGTTGTAGGTAAAGGCACAGTGAGAGTGAAGGCTCGCAATAGCGGGCAATTAGTTTTGAATGACATAAGGCACATTGCGAGTTTGAGAATTTTTTGATCTCAATTAGTAAACTAGACAAAGAATGATTTATAACAAGTTTTGGACATGGAGAATGGAAGGTGACTACAGGTGCCAGATTGGTGGTAAAAGGAAAGCGTGGTGACACATACTTACTAAGAGGAGGTGATTCAGGTGATATCATCGCTACAACATCAGCATGTAGTTCTTCAATTCTATGGCATGTCAGGTTGGGACCCCTTGGTGAAAAGGATGTCAAGCAACTTTATTCTAGGGATCTTTTGCCGGGGCTGAAGAAGGTTGAGATGGATTTATGTGAGAACTGTGTGATGGACAAACAGAAGACAATTAGCTTTCAGTTGAATGTGCGTGAGAAGAAGCTTAGGAAGCTAGAGTTGGTACATACAATTTGTGGGGTTCAGCTCAGGATTTTCTTTTGGTGGTAAGAGATACTTCGTCACATTCATCGATGATGCTACACAAAAAGTTTGGGTTCATGCAATTCGCGAGAAATCATAAGTGTTTGAGGCATTCAAAGCTTGGAAGGCCAGGGTTGAGAATGAGACGGGTTGCAAGGTAAAAGCATAGTAACTAAGTTCGCAAATAATTCACGAATTTGGCAAATTATTCGCTAAGAATTTATCTGCCGAATCAATACGCAATTTGATCACCAATTTCCTTTTAAATCACCCAATTCACGAATTATACGCGAAAACGCGAATTATTCGCGAATAATTTGCGAATTAAACGAATTAATTGCTAAGTTTGTTACTATTTTTCATATTTATGGATTTAAATATATAATTACTTAGGTGATGGGTACTGAGATGCATTAAAATTTCTATTTCTTTCTTCCCGAATTTTTGCTTAGTTTTTTCCGAATTTACCAGATTTTTGCCAAATTTCGAATATTAAATCTTGACAAATTATTCCTAAGCCCCGAATTTGTAACTATGGGTGAAAGCATTAAAGTCAAACAATGGTGGTGAGTACACAGGTAAAGAGTTTGTTGACTATCTGGCAAAGGATGGTATCCAAGGAATCAGGACAGTTTCTAAGACTCCACAGGAGAATGGAGTAGCAGAAAGAATGAACCGCACGATACTGGAAAGGGCGAGATGCAGGTGACTTCATGCGGGTCTTCCGATCCATCTTTGGGTCACTACAGTAGATACAATAGTGTACTTGATTAATCGTTGGCCACCTAATGCCTTGATGGGGCCATTATGCAAGAACTATGGTCAGGTAAAACTATCAATTATTCACATTTGAAAGTTTTGGGTTGTATTGCATATTCACTAATTGACAAAGAAGAAAGAAAGAAACTGGATTCTATGTCCAGAAAATGTGTATTCATTGGCTACGATAGCGATGAGTTTGGTTATAGACTTTAAAATTTTGTGGACAGCAAGCCCGAAATACTCCAACCACCCCACGAATTGGTTGGTAATTCGCAACAGAAATGTAGTGTTCAATGAAGAGATCTTATACAAGGACACGCACACAGGTCAAGACAGTACAACTTATTCCGAGTCAGATATCGGTTCAGATTCAAATTCTAACGGCGGCCCTAGTGGTAGGGGCCCTACAGTGCAGCAGCAGGTACAAGCACCACAGGCACACAGGAGGCTCATGATGAGCCTATTGGGAATGAGCAGGTTATTCAAAACGAGAGTTGTTCGGGAAACCTGAACCGGTCAGTGAACTGGTACCCACATTAAGGAGATTGATACGAGAGAGAAGGCTAACCAAGATATTTGATCCATCAGCTAGTGTTGTTCACGAGCATATTTTGTACACAGATTCAGGAGAGCCAAAGACTCATGAGGAAGCTTTGAAGGATGAGGCTTGAATTCAGTGGGAGTTAGCCATGAGGGATTAGATGAATTCCTTGGAACAGAACCAAACTTGGGAGTTGACCAAGTTACCTATAGGAAAACGTGCTCTTATGAACAAATGGATTTTCAGAGTCAAAGATGAAGCAGATGGCAGTAAGAGGTATAAGGCGAGGCTTATTGTGAAAAGGTTCTCTCAAAGAGAATGTATCGATTACAGTGAGATCTTTGTACCGATTGTGAAGATGGCTTCAATTAGGGTTCTTCTTAGTATTGTGACAGTTGAAGACTTACACTTAGAGCAGTTGGATGTGAAAATAGCATTTCTCTATGGTGATGTTGAAGAAGAGCTATAAATGAGATAACCCACAGGTTTTGAAGCTAAAGGGAAAGAAGACATGGTGTGTCTACTAAAGAAGAGTCTTTATGGACTCAAACAGGCACCACGACAATGGTACTTGAAGTTTGATTGCTTCATGAGAGGAAAGAGTTTCGATAGATGTGAAACAGATCATTAGGTATATGTTCGTAGATATGAAGACTGATATAGTTACATTGGCATTATATGTGGACGACATGTTAGCAGGTTCATATATGGAGAAGATCAAGGAAGTGAAAAAGGGGCTAGCTTCAGAGTTTTCAATAAAGGACTTGGGTGAAGCGAAGCAAATCCTCAGCATGAAATTAGTAGACATGAAAAGCAAGAAGCTTTAGTTATCACAAGTGGACTATGTTAAGAAGCTGTTGAAAAGATTCAATGTGGATGGTGTAAGGTCAGTCACTTGTCCCTTGGCCTCTCACTTCAAGTTATCGATGGACTTATATCCTAAAATAGAGGCAGAAGTGGAGAAAATGACTGCTATTCCTTATATCTCAGCCATTGGGAGTTTGATGTATGTGATGGTGTCTACAAGACTAGAGATCGTACAAGCAGTGGGAGTTGTCAATCGTAACATGAAGAATCTAGGTGAACAACATTGGGATACAGTAAAGTGGATTTTCAGATATCAGCAGGTACTTCCGATCACTTTTTGTTTTCGGGGAGATTCTTTGCATATACATGGTTATGTGGATGCGATTTTTTTGGGCGATCGTGATGGTTGCAGAAGTACTACAGGGTATGTACTTACAGTTAGAGGTACAACTGTTAGTTTGGCTTCGCAATTACAAAAGGTTGTAGCACAGTCAACCTTGGAGTCAGAGTATATGGCAAGGTTGTAAATGGTGTTAGGCAGTGGCGGTTCAGTCAAGGGGTGCCTAGCGCCTACGGTGCCCAGGCGGCGCCTAGATGGTTGAATTTATTTTGCCGATTTAGTTAATTTCAGCCCTTATAATCATGCAATTCAATTGCAAATATTCATCACGTTCTTGTGTAAGATGTGTAATTAAAGGGTATTTATGCATAAAAAAAGCTTCCTCGTGCAATTAAAAAACAATTGTCCAATTGTAATATGTGCAATATGTCAATATGTGTAATATGTGTCACATGTACTATTGTAATATGTGTAATAGGTGTAATATGTGCAATCCATCACCAATAATACAAAAAAAAGTAAAAACAATTCCACTAGTATTAAAAATTCATACATATTATATAATGGATTAATAGATTAATAGTTCTCTTTTTTGTGTTATTTTATAGTATTTAAAATTTTAAAATATAGAAAATGATTGGGTGTTGGACATCAGGCGGACACCTGATCAGCGCTACGGACACCTACTTAACAAGGCGGCCGCCTAATCGCCTCTAACCACCTAGACCACTGTTTAATGCAAAGGCGGTTCATTCTCCTCCATCTGAGCGCCTAGGCGCCGCCTAAGCGCCCGAGGCGAACGCCATTTAGAACACTGGTATATGGTACTTACAGAGGCGACGAAAGACATGTTGTGGATTTCGGAGCTTAAGAAACAGTTAGGTAGAAAGCAACCCAAAAGTGAGTTATGGTGTGATAGTCAATGTACAGTTTTCTTGGCGGAAAACTCGACATATCATGCTAGGACTCGGCACATTCAAATGTGGTATCACTTTATTAGAATGACAGTTGAGAAGAAATGGTTGAAGCTATCTAAGATTCTTGGCACAAAGAATCCAGCGGACATGCTCACAAAGGTAGTAGATAGTAGATAGCATCAGTTCTGCTATACTGCTATTGGATTGTCTTCAGGTTAATTGATGAGGAGACTTGCAGAGGCACAGGCCTGGACTAGGTCAATGGAAGTATGAAGAACAGGTTAGAGACTGTGTCTATATGTCTCAGTGGGAGATTGTTGGGGTTTGTGAATCCAAATACACGATAATAGGTTGAAGAAGACTGACGAGAAGGAGAGTCGAAGTGGGGGCAAGCAGGTCAAGAGCAGTCAGAAGCTGCAGGCAGAGTTGCGGTCGACCGCACACCAGACCGCACCCCCTACCAACCATGTACATGCAGTGTACAGTTGACCATGCTGTCAACTGTCTCGCTCGCTGCTAATACCATGTACACCTGACGGAACCACCGGTCGACCGTGCAGTCGACCGACCCACTTTCTGTTGGATTCCTGTATAGTCGAAGACATGAACGGTAGACCGACTAAAGTTGCGGTCAACCGGCGCGGCGCTGATTGATCTGCGGCTGAGATTAGATATGAAGTAAACCTATATATATTGCATTGTGTGCGATTTAAGATAATCTAAAAAGAAAAGAGAGATCTATCAGCTGTCTGAGAGAGAGAGGGAGATAGAGAGAAACCCTACACCTTGGGGGTGAGTTCTTGAGAGATTTGTAAACTTGTTCTTCATATTTCTAGTGGAAATCGCAGGAGTTCCTCCGCGCAGGAAAGTAGCATTGCATTGGGTAAACCTCGAAAAAATCTCGTATAATCTTGTGTGATTGTTTTTGATTGCTTTTGTTCTTGCTTTTGATTCTATTGTTTTGCATGTCATTGGTGAGTTATTCCGCAGTTAGAACTCAACTGAAAGTGCTGGAACCGCTAATCACTTTGTTGTTGAAACTTGAAACTTTAGTGTTTCTTGGAGGTGGAAAATGATGAGACCGACCTTGCATATCCTTGATAGAGTTTACAAAAAAGTCACACCCATAAATGATTCAACTATTTTGAACTGATTCAACTATTTTGAACAGAGAAGAAAACTTAAGTAGTAAAGCAATTAAGAAAGAGGAAAACAAAAGATCATACGCAAGAAATTATTTTTCATCACTTTCATCAGCTTATACTTATAGATCTTATATGAAAGGAAGAGGCAAATTACGAAATATCCTGCTTTCTGATGAACAAAACTCTCGCAATGAATTGTTGTATCCAACTTAAGTGGATTGAAGGGAACAACCTCACGAAATTTTTAGATCAGAAAAACATAATTTATTTACTGGAAGAATATATGAACAATTTTTCATATGGTCTATATCAGTTTTAAATAAATCTATATCAGTTTTAAATAAACGTAAAAAAGGGGATCAAGAGGAAACAGTTACCAAACTGTTCAAAGGATGATTAACGGTAATTAAATGGGTATTAAACCTAAAGGACACATTATCGTTTTTTTCATTTACCATTATTTGCAACCTTGGTCTATAATCTTTGTGGAAGTTAATTTGCTATTTTTTTCTTACAAACATCCATTCTGCCATTCATTCTGGAGTGATATTAGTTCATGTATACTA
Source organism: Hemerocallis citrina (assembly GCA_017893485.1). Taxonomy (NCBI): domain Eukaryota; kingdom Viridiplantae; phylum Streptophyta; class Magnoliopsida; order Asparagales; family Asphodelaceae; genus Hemerocallis; species Hemerocallis citrina. The sequence goes on along the minus strand of CM030362.1, from coordinate 259,965,387 downwards.
TATTTCTTTTTCCAATAGCAGAAAAGCTTTACAGTCCTCAATATTCGAATATTTATATTTCTTTTTGTCACTTTCCTGCCACAGTAATGATGCATTTGAGAATGCATGTGTTCAATTTGATGATGAGAGCTTAAAGCCAACCTACAAGATCCTTTGGGGAATTCCAGGTTATTCTTTATCTTGTGAAAAACTACTTCATGCATATCTAGAAAATAGTTTTGCTGCTTTCCTTTAATCGAAGCTATCATCTTGTGATTGTTTTATTTGTAAACACTAAAGATGATTATGAATAGGAAATGTTCTTTTGTATTATTTGGGACCTGCACAATTGCGTATCAGTTATGGTGTGAGCATATAGCATGTTGAATTCTACTTTATCCAAACTCATTAAGTCGTCTGGACCTGCAGGAGAAGTTAGAGAAATAGCCCTGCTGCGACAATTTATATAATTGATTGTAATTTTATTTGTTGTTAGAAAGAATGTTACATCCTATCTGTGACATCGTTTTTTTCTTTTTCTTTTTCTTTTTTTTGGAACAAGGACATAGCCACACAAACCCACTCTTACCCCATATATATATATATATATATATATATTCTATTTATCTATATTATAATGGGAGAAGCACGTGCGGAACACGTAAAATAATAGACTGACATTCACTGCTCATGATCCTTCTCCCACGGGGCAGGTGTGGAGAGAGGGAGATGAAGAGGGTAGGGCTTTTGGTTTTTTTGAGAGATAGGGAGAGGGTAATAAATTTGAACGTGTACTGTACGTATTTCATTGGTTTATATTGTAGAGTTTAAATAAACGTGCGTTGCACGGGTTGGGATATGGACAAATTACACTAAGGCCTTCTCCCATTGTAGTAGTAGACATATTAATCTTATTTGCTGTTAGAAAGAATGTTACATACTTACATCCTATCAGAAACCCTAATGTTCGAAACCAAAGAATGGAAAAGGATGTGTTCAAATTAGAGATGAGTGATCACGGAAGCATTAAGACTAGGTTATTCATTGTCATAACTGATATGGAAAGTGGTGGTATTAGTAGGAACCTTGCGGGATAACTCAACAACCTAACTTGTTGGGTGGGTAATTCTATAAATTATTGTGGTAAAAAGCAAATCAAAAGGTGACTTGATACTGTCAAAACTGAATCTGTATTGGTGTTCAACAGTCGACACAAAAACCATTTTTTCGTGTACTTTTTTATTTATGGAAAAAAGCATATGATTAGATGTGAATGCGGTGATAGAGGAATCTTCATTTGTCATGTGCATAGATGTATAAGCGTGAATGCGGTGATAGAGTAACCTTTATTTGTCATGTGCGTAGATGTATAAGCGAAATGGAGTGAACATGCAAAATTGATCTGTGAATAGTTTCTTGGAAACTAAATGATGGGATAATATGTTGGTCTACCAACAAATGGTGAGTGTGACTTACACATAATAGGTATATTGGAATGATACGGTAGCTGAATACATCTATAGACAAGAGGATAATTTCGGTTTTCATGCATGTGTCTCCATTTACCATCTTTTATATTGTTGTACATTTCTTTCAGTTATAGACTATATGTTTTATACTTCGTTTCCTAGCATTGCACATGCAAGAATATGACTTTTTTATATCCCTCCATCTTGAAAATCAGGGTTTGTGATTAACATGTAATGAACCTGGCATATGCTAGTCAATCATTTGAAGTAAAGCAGCTTCAGCCCCACTATAGAGTTTTTTGCCCCTGGGCATCTTTGCTCATGGATGATAGCCCTAATATCAGATGGTTCTCAAAAAGTTTTTCTTGTTGCAAAATGCAATCAAAAAGTTTGTTAAATGGGCTCATAGTGGGTTCTAGCGAGGTAGAAGACTGGAATAGATAAGGCAGATGTTGGGGAAAGATTGTATTATAACTTAAACTTGTTTAAACTACCAAACTAACTGGTGACTTGATAACTTATCTGATATAAAACTAACCCTAAAATAGAGAATTTCAAAGATTCTTAATGGATTAATTTTACCAACACGTAGGTGCGGATCAAAGTTGGAAATGTTAAACAATTAATTGGTTGGATGGATTTTCAAGAACTGAATCACGTTAACAATCCCAATTAATAATTCACTCTACAATCAATAATTAAATCCCTAAGTGTTTTTAGCAAGTAATAGGTTCAATATTGATTCGTATTCTACTCAAGCATGTGGAATACTCAATCTCAGTTATTTTTGTGGACGACAGGCAAATCAGATAATATAATAGATAATAGGATAGTAGAACACAAATATTTAATAGTGGAAAGAGTATACTGAATGCGAAGAAACCAGCGTAGATCTCGGAGTTGGACAGTAACTAAGAACACAGCACTCCAAGAACGGCAAGGACAGCAAGAGAGAGGAGCAGCACGGAGGTTTTGTCGCTGCTGTCGAAGCTTTCGCCGGCTGACTGGCGATGCAGGAGGGCATTGCGGTGGCACGTCGAGAGGAGCTTCGACGAAGGGAGACAGGGCGGACGGGTAGTTGTGGAGGTGCGAGGCGACAGGGGTGTTCGATGGCGAGGTGGTTGTAGTGAGTGGCAACAGGTAGCGACAGGGTCGTGGTCGGGAAAAGAGGATGACGAGGAGACGAGGACGGAGGGGCGAGGAGGGGTGGAAGGCGACGGTGATTTTAATGCGGGAGATGGCCGGGGCCGATGGCGTGGACGTGGAGCGGGACTGGGGAAGAAGAAGATGAAGGGCTGGGTTCTTTTCTTCTTGTGATCGGGATCTGGGGTAGAGGAAGAAGAAGATGAAGAAGGGGAATGTGTATGGTGGCTGGTGTAGGAGTTGGGGATTAGGGTTTTGCGTTGGGGATTTGGGAAATTAGGGTTTGGGTAATTTTAGTTGGGGATTTTTTTAATTTTTTAATTTGAGGTAGATTTTAGAGTTTATCACAAACCCTAAAATTGTATTAGGATTTATCACAAAGCCTAATAACTTGGATCTCACTTGTATCACACAAAGAGAGAGGAAGAGCAAAAACTCAGCATAATTTTTTAAATCAAGAATGGCAAATTTTCTCATTAATCTCAAGGCCTATAAATAGGCTCAAAATACATCTTAATACAAATCTCAAAATATTCTCAGAATTTCAAATACATAAAAAAAATTACATATGGCTATAATTGTCGAAAACAAATATGGTAGTGAAATAAAATCTAAACAGAATAGATGTCCTCATCATTCTCTCCGGGTGGGAGAGAGCTCGACCCAGTCGAGTTAAAACAAGTGATCCTGTCATGGTGCTCCAAAAGATCTAGATCCAGTTGCGGGAGCCCCTCACGATCACTACAAGTGTCATCCGACTTCGGCTTGTTTTTCTACCTCACCAAATACTTGTGCATACCACCATCTATTGTGGAGATTATCTGATCATCTAAAATATTATTCAATTCTTCTGTCGGTGGGTAAATAGTATCAGGTAATGAGGTAAATGTGGGAATCTCACCATTAGGCTACAAGGTAGGCTCATCTATAAGAAAATTTTTATGGTTGAATTTTGAGTCTTCATAAAGTACTTGATCCTTAATATTGATAGTCTTATTTATGCCAAAACCTTCAGGAAGGTCAATGACATAGGTACTATCATTGATTGCATGTAGAATCTTAAATGGTCCTGCAACACGTATGTTCAAGTTCTTAACGGGTCCAACAGGAAACCGTTCCGAATGAATCCGAACCAGGACCTCGTCACCAATATCTAAAGTTATAAATTTCCTTCTAATATCTGCTATTAACTTGTAGTTAAAATTATTCTCATTAAGTTCCTTAGAAATTTCTCTATGCAAGTCTTGAATGTTATATGCAAATGTGGGTGCAGACTCTGTGACTTTGTGATTTTCTAACACAGGGGTAAAATCGATGGGTTGCCAAGTGAATTGGGAAGGAATGAGTGACTTAGGTATACTCAATAGAGGTGACTGGACAGGCTGAATACAATTGAGAGACTGGTCATCATCTTTTTCATCAAAGTCATCACTTATATTAGGTTCATAGGTAAACTCATTATCGGGCTCATTAGCGATGACTGCGGTACCCTCTACTATATTGATCATACTTGGGCTGGGACAGTTGCCAGCAACATGGCCATATCCCTTAAATTTATAGCAGTTACTAAGAGGATCAATCTTAGAATAGTCTCTTTCAGTGTTCTTACCCATGTTGTCATTTCTATGTGAATAGGAATTTGAAGTATGTTTATTTGGGTAAGACTTGTTAGGGTACTGAGGAGAGGAGTGCTCAGGTCTAGAGGGGTCAGGAGGATTCATTCTAGAGGAATGATCCATTGAATCGCTGGACTTGTAATGGGAACTAGCTTCTAGGGAATCCATATCGAGGACTAGGGCGTAGGCTGCCGCTATTGAGTCCACATTTCTATGAATTAGCTCGTTCATCAGATTGGCTCGTAATCTAGCCTTGAACCTAGAGAGAGTTTGTTCTTCACTCTGTTTACCTAAAGCATTGTAACGAATAAGGAAGTCATCAAATTTATCAACATATTCTTGTGTGGATTTACTTCCTTGATAAAGTTGGTTCCACGAATCTATCAATCGGGTGTGGAACGATAACGGTACATATCTCTCTGTGAGCTTCTCTTTCATGGCCAAGTGGCTATGGGTGCCAGACCTCGGCCTCTGTGAGCATGTTCAAGATTGGTCCAGTGTTGTTGAGCTTTACCCGTCAATTTCATAGTGAAAAATTTAACTTTAAGGGCTTCGCTCATGTCAAACCACACAAAGTTGTGGTCCATGGCACAGATCCAATCGAGGTAAGCTTGGGATTCCATGTGGCCTTCAAACTGGGGAACGTCAGCCTTAACGTTTATCTTATATTGTTCGTCAGGGTCACGTTCTTGACGTTGATCGTCGCGAACATTCTGACGATTGACATGAAGCTCAGGGACAATGGTTTGATTTAACTCTACTTTCTCAAGCCTCTGATTGATATTGACAAGAGTTGCTTGGATGACAGCTAGGGTAGTGGAAATATCAGGGTTGTCCATTTCAGGTCGGAGAAGTCTAGGGTTCCTAATTGGGTGATTTGGAAAGGATAAGAAAGGCTCTTCAGGATCTGTGATGGTGCTGCGAAGACGCATTCACCAAGGTGGAAACTAGGGGTCGTGTGTGTCCTAATATTTTTATTTTTAAACAGAATAGATGTCCTCATCATTATCATAATTGGTTCTCTTAACCTGCTTGGCATCTTTGTCTTTGCCTCTTAACTCCATTTCATCTTTTTAGACTTTCATCTTTCATCAAAGAGTAAATTTAGATTTCTTTAACCTCTCTCAAGTGCTCCTTTTCTATTCCCTCTGTGTATCCAAGCCTTATTGATTACTCCAACTGCAACGGCAGTCCCAATGTATCTCCTTCAGTCCTCATATTTTGTATAAGCATTTCTTGGGTGATCAATAACATTTACGGTAAAAATTAAAATGGCCCTTTTCATTACTCGAGAGATAAAGTACAATGATTGTGAGAGTACTCAGAATTTCCCTTGAAGTAGAAAGAGAGAATAAAAACATAACATTCCAGACCTTTATTATGTTATAAATGTACCGGTTTGTTAAATGTAAGAAAATATCTTCAACTATGCAAAGAATCATAATCTATTTATTTTAAAACTATTAAATTAGCTGTTGCTTTCATTTTTTGCGGGATACAAATTTGTAAATGTTCTGGCATTGGTATTGTAGGTTATTCAAATGCTATTAATATTGCTGAAAGGTTGGGGTTATCCAATTCTATTTTGGAGAAAGCACGCAAACTACATGGAAAATCCGGTGCTGAAATAAATGAGGTAAGTTGTTGAATTCTGAGCTATGCATGTTTCTTCATCTTGCAAGCAGTGTTTCTTAATTCAGTAGTTCAAGATATTAGAGAATGCAGCCACTGAAAATCAGCTTTTCCTAACATAGTTTGTTGTTGGAAATTTTTTTAGGTATAATTATTTTAAAAATTATTAATAAATATAGCACTTATTTTAAATTGTTTATAAAAACCGACTTGGCCTTTGCCTAGTCAGCATCTCCATCCCAAATGTACTGCCCTCCAACTGGATAGATCAGCAGGAAAATTAGCAATCTGTATTGGCTGTTGCAGAGGAAATTAACTTTGCCATCAATAATGTCATTTGCATTCCCATTCCAACAACACAGATCCATAGTCACCGCTGTCCTTATTGTTATCATCATCAGCTGCTTTGTCAACTGTGGAAGCTCTCAAACCACAAACTGAATATCCAATGTTTTCTCAACAGAAATAGAGAATCTAAATCTAAATAGTTCTCCAAACTGCAGAGTATTCCTGAAACAGACTGCATAATATGGCCTTGCAAACTGTCTAGTGACATTATGCAACTTCCAATTGACAAAGCCAACTACAATCTTTTTTTATATACTATTATTATAGAAAGTTGTTTTCAATTATTTGGATCATGCCCTTTCATTCTGAAGTCTGAAACAATTACTTTTATGTTGCTATGTCATTCTCCAAAGTTAAAACAGGGCTTCCTTAGAAGAGGAAATGAGTGGATGGGGGAAGGAATCTTACCATAATAAGTATCTGTATTTTCCTAGAGAAAAAGCTTTGAGAATCCTCGTTTTAGACCTGAACAGCGTATCTGACATGAAATGTCAAAGTATGCTAAGTGTAGTGTTTAATGTGGTGATCTATTAGATGGAAAGTGATAGGGAATTATTCCCGCTAGAGGATCATGTTGAGTCTTCGACACGATCAATACAAACCACCAAGCAAATACTAGATCACACCAATCACACAAATCACACAAGAATTGCCCCGGTTGGGACTTTCACCTTAATCCGGGGGAGGAAGAACCGAGATATTATTCAACTAGAGAAGATACAAGAGTTATAACTCACACCACGATCCTCTTTCTCAAGCCTAAGTGAACGACTTGCTGAGAAATCTCTCACCTCGCAGATGAAGTACTCTCTTCTTCTATTCGGCACTCAACAGAATCATATGGTTCTTTAAGCCGTTTACATTGATTATATAGAGATCTAGAGAAACCCTAATTTGATGCACTTGATACATTAACCATCCTATATATACTGAAGAGATAACCATACAAGGAGTTCGTACGATCTAACTTAATGAAGAAGTTAGATTCAAAATGGATCATCCAGACCCGCAACCCGAACACAAGCTTCAGCTGCTCACGGTCGACTGCACTTGATCTCGCCAATTCCAGAGGAGTTGTCGGTCGACTGTACAGTCAACCACACATGCCTCTGTTGTTGCTTCTGCTTCAGCTGCTTCTCATCTCCAATCATTGTCGCTTTGATTCCTCTCTTGTAACACCATCCTCTCTTCACTTCGGATTAGTGTGACCCAACAAAAAGCAGTTAAATTAAAAACCAGTAACTTAATTCTGTGGATGCCATTTTAAATTATCACTAAAATTATGGCAAGCCTCCACCTTGGTATTGTTGTTTGCTCTTCATTTTTATCAAGGGAGATGTGGGGGAAAGCAAGCAATGCCAAAATCTTATTTTATAATTCTTCGTTATGTATTTACTGTACAGCTACTTTACTTTTTTTTTAAATAAAAATATGCAGCTACTTTACTTGGTCAGAAGCTTTTCAGATGCAGGAAATTCATTACCATATTCAAGAGCTATTCAAGGACGATCTCACTGACCATTTACAAGTTATAATATTAGAGCAGTAGTGTACGGTCGAAAAGGGAAATAGTAATCGAATTAAAAACTGAATTTAACTGCCCAAAATGAAGAATGATGTATTATTGGCCACGGTTCAATATTTTGAATATTGTCGCTAATAATGTAGGTCATAGTTAATATGGAGAGCTTTAAGAAAGACTTCCAAGAACATCTTCAAGAGGCACAGCAGTATCTAAGGTAATGAAATTTATGGAATGCAAATACTATACTCCATTTTTTTATCACCGAGGCAGTGTTTTTAAAATTATATTTCCGCCATATGTTATTATTAAAACTGTTTTGTAGGATTCATTCTGTTAAATCATATTTTACAAACTGGGATGCCTTAACATTGTATGAGCTTTAAAATCCCATGGATCATCACCACATAAATAGCCATATCTAGTAAGCATAAAGTTCAAGTGAAGGCTATCCTTGTGATTCCTTTATATTATGTACTGTAAGCCTCAAACTCATTGTTGTAGAAATTTCATTAAAGCATGTTGGTGACCCTTTCTTTCCCTTTATCTCTTTGGAATAGATTTAACCCCTCCTTATCAAGTCAAGATTTTACATATGACTTAACTTATTATGTTGTTTTAAGATCATACTGCACTTTTCCAGATTGCTTTTTTAGTTCTTAATTTCTATGTTCAATTATACTTTTTCTGGTTTCTCTTATACATTTTATTTTATCTTTTAACAAGTTGCTGAAAATATCCCAAAATTTCACTAGCTTTGACTTTATGTATCTTATCCTGATAAGTTAATAGTCTTGCATTTTCATTTGTTAAATTTCGAGTATTTTGGATGGCTTTTAGTCTTTTCATCTACAACTAATTAACATTTTTATCCTTCTTGCATTGCTTCCCCAAAACCGTGGCTTTAACTTTCTCCCTCATTCCAAAGACCATCAATGGTTTTTTAAGATGTCAACTCCAAGTTCATCTTTCACACATGGTCAGCTTCATTCCCACATGCTTCAAGTTTATTAACGTATAGTATAGAGAAAGAAAGAAAGAATTTATTGTATAGCTATAACTGAACACAATGCCTCCTGTATATAGGAAAAGATAAAAAGTAAACTAATTCTTTTACTGGTGTGGGACTAAAACTAAGCACTACTTTAGCACTCCTGCTCAAGCTGGTGTGTAGATATTGTCGAAGCTGAGCTTCCTCAACAAGGTTTGAAAAAGCTTAGATGGTAATGCTTTAGTTAGGATATCAGCAAGTTCATCGGACCGAATATATAAGAATGAAATCACCTTCTTCTCTCATTCATCACGAACGAAGTGATTAGGGCTGCAAACGAGTCGAGTCGAGCCGAATACCTTGAGGCTCGAGTTCGGCTCGTTTATTTAGCACTTTCAGGCTCGAGCTCGGCTCGGGTTCGACACGAGCCGAGCTTTGACCGAGTTCGAGCCGAATACTCGCGAGCTTCTGCCTAAAACCCACGTACCTTCAAGCTCGAGCTCTGCTCGTTTACGTATCGAGCTCGCTTTTGTGCTCGAGCTCGGCTCGAGCTCAACATGAGCCGAGCTTTGACCGAGCTCGAGCCGAGTAGCTCGCGAATAGCTCGGTTCGTTTGAAGCCCTAGAAGTGACAATCGACTTCGATATATTTTGTGCGCTTATGAAACACTAGATTTTCTGAAATATGCATAGCAGCTTGGTTGTTGCAATAGAGTAGAATTGGAGATGATAATGGGATTGCCAAGTCTCGAAGAAGAGATCTTAGTCCATCTGTCTGATGGCTCGCTATTCAGACTCTGCACTTGATTTAGTGACAATGGGTTGCTTCTTGTTTTTCCAAGATACTAGACTCCCTCCAAAGAATACAAAGTACTCATTAGTTGAGCGCCTATCATCTAGGGGTGGCATCAGGTTCGTGCCGGTCCGGGACCGGCCCGGCCCAGACCGAAGTTTTGCGGGCTTAACCCGGGGACCGGCCCCCCAAGCCTAGGGGCCGGTTCGGTCCCAATTTTTGAAGAAAAAGCCCGGCTAGGCCCGATCCGGATTCGAACCGGGACCGCAGGCCGACCATTGGGGGACTGTTTAATTTATTTATTTATTTATTTATTAGTGCAGAAATTTTAAAAAATGGAAAATTACCAAATTGCCCCCAACGGACTATACTAGCTAGTTTTGGGGGGTACTTTAGGAAATAAAAAAATTGCATATTCCATATACAAACATCATTTCTTTCATTTTTCTTCACTAATTGTATGTTAGATGATTTTTGTGTTGCAATGGGTATGCAAAATTGTATGTTACATGATGATTTTTTGTTTTTTGCCGATAGTTTATATAAATTTTTAGAACCTTTTAACGATGCTACTTTGCAATTTTCAAAAACATATATACATCTACATCTAGTGGTATTTTACTTGAAATTGTCACTATGATGACAACAATTATAGATTTGATAATTGACCTTATTGATGAAATGGTTAATGCAGCATATATTAAAATTTTAAAATATTTTCATCAACTTCTTATGTTATATTGTGTAGCTAGTGTAATGAATCCCATTATTAAATTAGATGGAACAGAAAAATTAATTGAAATTTTTTACACTTATGCCCCACACTATGCAATACAAGATTTTGATCATGTTGTTTTTACTCGTCATTTTGAGCATATTTTGACTAGTTTAGATGATATTTATGATAGGCTTTATTCATCTAACACTACACAAACACAAACACAAAATTTTGATTATTATTCTTCCTCCATATTATCAAAAGAAAGAGCCATGCAACTAGTAGTGTTTTAAGGTAGTGTTTGGCCTAGCTTAAAATTAGCTTAGCTTCTCCTTTAGAAGGAGAAGCTGGGCCAAACACACATTTTGAAAAGCTCTACAAAAAAAAAAGTAGCTTTTTTTTATGAAGAAAAGGAGCTCTAAAAGAAGCTCCCAAAACCTACTTCTAGCTTCTAGCTTCTAGCTTCTAGATCAAAACCAACAAAGAAAAAAACAGATCAAAACCCAACTATCCCCTTCTTCTTCCTCCATCGTCATCAGAACCCATCGCCACCACAAAGGCCACCGAACCCATCCCCTAATTCCTAATCCTCCATGGTCATCGTCATCAGAACCCATCCCCTAATTCCTAATCCTCCATGGTCATCGTCATCAGAACCCATCCCCTAATTCCTAATCCTCCATGGTCATCGTCATCAGAACCCATCCCCTAATTCCTAATCCTCCATGGTTTTTATTTCTGTTCTGTTGCTCAAGTATCAAAGAATAAAGACTGTATGTTCTCAAATCTCAATAATGTCGATGTTGCTTTCATTATCTCTTACATTCATATTCTGGTAGCATTTTTTGTTTTTGTTTTCATGGATCTGGAATCGTAGTTCGAATGGAATCACTTGAGGAGGATTAGGAATTAGGGATTAGGGATTAGGGATTTGGTGGAGATTAGGGATTAGGGATTAGGGATTAGGGATTTGGTGAAGATGATGTATAAAAGTAGCTTTTAATTGATATATGCCAAACAACTTCTAGCTTAAAAGTAGCTTTAAAGTTAAAAAAAAAGCTGACTATCCAAACAGCTTCAGCTTTTAATTTCAAACCTGTAATTTCTAGCTTCTCCTTCTGAAGTAGCTTTAAAGCTAAAAAAAGCTAGGCCAAACGCACCCTAAATCTTATTAAATAAAAAAAAAACCAAGAACCAATTCACCAAATGAGTTGAATTGGTATAATGCACAAAGTCCAATTGATGATGTAGTAGATGTGTTACAGTTTTGGAAGAGCAATGAAGTTATTTTTAATATTCTTTCTCCTATGGCTAGAGATTTGCTAACAACACTAGTGTCAACCGTTGCATCAGAAAGTGTTTTTTTCTCTTGGTGGCAAGATAATGAGCCCGAACAGAATCGATTGACAGCAAAAAAATTGAAGATGCTAGTATGCGACGAAGATTGGATGAAAGCGGAAGAGATGACCGAAGATTTACATGAAGCACAAGCTGGCTTAACAAGTAGCGATGAATGAACAACTAGATTTAGTCGATTTATATTAAAATGTTGTATAATATATTGTAAATAATTGGGAAAATTAAGGGGATGAGATTCTATATTTAGGTTAAGTAGAAGTGCACGACAATAGTCCAATTCCTTCTCTTCAATCTAAATAGAGGCCATCTCGATTTCTAAATTCAAATAATTTTCTTGTTTTGTAATTTGATCTAATTTGTATGAAATATTATTCATGAACTTCATTTTATTTAACAATTTGTAATTTATTAAATCAATTTAAATTTGGTTTTAATTTCTTTTATTTATTTTTTCGTTGCAATTGTTATGAAATTATTATTTAATACTTGATCTTTGTTTTATAAAAAAATACACTAAAAAATCAGCCCGACCCCCACCCTTGGGGCCAGGGGCCAGGTCCGGGCCTCACATTTCCCCAACAGCCCGGCCCGGCGAAGTAGTTAAGCCCAGCTCGGGTTGGCCCGGGACCGGGCCAAGCCCGCACGGTTCCGGCCCGGCCCGAGTAGGCCGCATGCCACCCCTACTATCATCAACCGATCCTGCTCAATCAGCATTGGAATAACGTCATAAACAAAGTGAGTCACCAGGCTTGAAGAGAAATCCTTGCCTTGTGGCCTTCTTAAGATGGCGAAGAAAGTGAACCACTGCTTCCCAATGAGTAATGGTCGGTGCATGCATAAACTGACTAACTCGACCAATTGCATAAGCAATATCTAGCTTTGTCACTGAGAGATGTGTTTTCCAACCAGCCTGCAATATCGTGCTATATCAGAGAACAATATTACATCATTGAAGAAGGAGGGAAACTTAATATTTGGATCCATAGGTGTCACTGGGGCGATATCCCAACATTCATGTCTCAATAAGAATATGGACATATTTCATTTGTGAAAGAAAGATATCATCATTCGTGTGTGCAAGCTTAATGCAAATGAAGTATCAAAACGGACGAGATTCTATGTTTGAAAGGTTTGTGCTAACTATTGCTTAATGTCTGCAGTACGTTGCGAGTCACTGTCTGTGATAATGATATCATCAATATAGACTAATAGGATAACAATATCTTTGCTTCCTTTCTTTGTGAAGAGAGAATGGTCTGCCTTGTTTCTAGAGAATCCAAAAGAGCACACAACTTTGTCAAACTTTCAAACCAAGCCCGAGGAAACTGTTTGAGGCCAAGGTAAATCATTTGTGTTAGGAATATTGCCGACAGAGCACTGAAGTAGTTGGCACCAGTTGAACAACATATGGTACCACTGGGATGGTCGAGTCCGGACGATTATAAACCTGAAGTGATGGAGACGCCAGAAAATCAAAACTTTCTACAACAGCCCTTGGTAAATCGGGAGTTTTCAAAGGAGTTTGTTAAAAAAGCTTGTTTTCGAAAAAATGAAACATCCGCTGAGGTAAACTTTTTTTTTTCGTGAAGGACTATAGCAAAGATAACCTTTCGAAAAACGTGAATATCTAAGTACACACATTTAGTAGCACGCTAGTCAAGTATATCAGTGCCTAAACTGAGATTTTGAATAAAACATGTGGAACCAAAAACACGAGGTGATAATGAAAATGGATCTTAAGAGAAAACACCAGTTTGAATGGGGATTGATTTTGAAGAATAGGAGTAATCATACTAATAATAAGAAAACAAGTAGTGAGAACCGCAAAATTTTAATAAAATTTGGAGACTTTCATTTCAAATATCAAGGAGTGAGCAGTGCTAAGTAAATATTGATTTTTGTGTTCCGTCACTCCATATTGTTGAGGGGTGTATGCACAAGAAGTTTGATATATTACTCCATGTTGAGAAAAAATTGTTAAAAATCAGAACTCAGGTATTCTTTAGCATTATTAGAATGAAAATATTTAAGAGTAGTGCTAAATTGTGTTCTTATCTCAAAGAAAAGTTATTAAAAACTTCAAACAATTCAGAACGATCTTTCAAGAGAAATAACCTTGTCATGCAAGAGAAATCAATAAACATAACAAAGTAACAATATTTATTAAACGTGGAAAATCAACATGGCCCCAAACATCAGAATGCACTAAACTAAACAAATGTTCACTACATTTATTTACCTAACTCACATGATTCACAAGATAAAGTAAATGAAGACACAACCGGAAACCAAGTGAAGGATGTCCCAATCGTTTGTGCCACAATGCAGTATCAGTTGAACTAAAGCCGAGACTGGAGAATGCAAGATGTATAACCCATGTTGTTCATAACCGGTGCTAATCACCTTCCTCATCGTAATATCCTAAAACACCCAATGAGAAGAAAAAAATGTCAATAAACAATTTAAATATTTGCAAATTTTAGGAACCGATAATAAGCTATTAGGAACGGTAGGAACATGCAAATCATATCTAAGAGAAAGGTCCGGAGAAAGGGAGATATCTCTCACTCATTCAACAAGGACATGTGAGCCATCTGCAATACGCACATGATAATTTGAAAGAAAAAAATAAAGAAAGTGAGAGAGGCAAAGTGTGTTCAGAAGTACGTGATCAATAATTCATTAATGTGAGAAAACTTTACCTGAATAAACAGAGTTACCAATAAGAGGAGACATCATGTTGTGGAAGACCCGATACTCTTCAGCAGAAAGAGTATATTGGGAGGAGGTTGTCACATCTGTAGGAGCAGCCGTGGAAGGAGAAGATTCCACAGTGAAAAACTGATGAGCACAGGAGGAAGACCGAGACGTTTTCAACACGTCTCATACTCATGAGATCGGTCTGACAGTAGGTGCAATACTTTGTGTTGAAGTGGTGACCGTCACCACGGCTCGAGAGATTCTTGGTGGTCATGTGCTTCGTCTTCAACAGAGAAGGAGGATCGGTGGCAAATATCGGTCACCATTGGAGAAGAGTAGATCTAGATGAGATCTAACGGTGAAGAAGAGATATGTTCATTGGAGATGAGATCAAGCACGTGGACGCATCACGAAGCAGCACGAATCACTAGTGTCATGCCCCGCTTTCCAAAAATACAGAATACGAGCACGTAACATTGGCCCAGCGAATGACTAACGTCACCCATAAGCTGTTTATCCGATTAACTCAATAATATAATCAATACAGAACAAATGCGTAGACAATAATAGTAATCTCATGAACAATAATACTTAGAATTAAGCAGTAAAAATATCCAAATACAATAATAATCAACGTCTGGAAATAAATAGCAATATTCCGGACATAAGCCCAATACAATGAAATAACCATAGTTCAATAAAACAGTAAGCAACTAGAAAGCATTAAATCTTCAGAATCTCTGTCCTCCAATTCCAGCAGGAAATTCTCCATCAACACTTGTAAACACTTCATCTAAAAAGATGAAAAAAATTGTCCTTAGAGCAAGTCATGGACAACAAGTAGAGAAAGCAGGGAACAATGGAATAACGGTATAACAATGAAGTCAATGGATCAATAAGAATCAATAACATGAGACAATATCATGATAATCGATGCAATTGACTATAAACAATGGTTCAATAATCGGTAACAATAATCAATGATCAATATTAATAACACTTAGCCAATATTCGATATCAATAAGAACAATGATGAACAATATGCAATGTCGGTGATGTGTCAATCATTATGTCTATTAATCATTTTAACTCATAACTAATGCAGGTACTACTATGTCCCATGTGTGTCGTACCACAGGTTCGATGCATACATTCAATTTCGTTTTAGACTTAAGCGGAAGATTCTATAGATCATGTACACGGCACGATAACGGTATTTGCAGCGTTGCTGCACACTGGTTGGCTCAATAAAAATAATACACGGTCAATTGGAGATACTGTGTCAGTAGTCTAACAATAAACCGATAACAATAACTTTTGCCCACACAATATTTTGGGAAACAAGGCCCACACTACGGTGTAAGTCACTATGTCATCAACTACTCCAGCCAATTCCTTAAACCCTGGCTTATTAATTATTTCATTAATGCAACAATACAGTATACAAATATGAGACATAATATGAACGATAGTATCAATGGGGAACAATAGGTTGATAACATGGATAGGATGGTTAGAATAGTGACAATAACTCATTGGGAACATGCAATGCAACATACATATATTAATTCATACAATAGTACAACATAGGAATAATTAATCTATTAAAAAGTGGAGTCTAAAATTCTGGACAGCAAGTGCAGTCTGTTAAAAAATGCAGTTTTCCGCTGACTCAGAAATCGAAAGTTGAATCCGTCGGAAAATCTGGAAACTAGACTTCCACACGGTTCCAACGCATATTTAAAGTTCAAAATCCTACAACAGTAGCTAGGTCAAACACACTGTTCTTTACAGGTTTCATGTTCAGGCAAAAATTCGATTTCATGTTGTTTTAATTTTTGAATCAGCAAAAACTCAATATTAAATTCATTAAAAATACTATGAAAATTCCTATTAAGAAACAATCTGGAAATTTTCATAGCAAAATTTTATCATTTGATCATCATTTTTACTGTTTAAACATGAAAGGTACGAGAATCTGAAAATCTGAAAGTAAAAACACAGCTGTAGTAAAACGGGCATAACTTTTGCTACAAAATTCGGAATTCGAAAATTCAAGATGATCTGGAAACTAGAAAGATAAGGCTACAATTCATATTCAGAAAGTATTTCATTTTAAGGTCGTTTACTAGTTCGAAAATAGCGGTCAATGTTCAGGTCAGCAAGCATATACAGTTTTTAGGATATTTTTCTTGAATATAAATTAATTAAACAATAGGTGTATCGATTCTCTAGTCCATAAATTGTGTAATCAACATGATGGGTGTCAAAACATGATAAATAAAATTATAACACACACATACACTAATTTATCATCAATCAATCATCATTCAACCAAACAACATATAACCTATCAATTGTCTCTACAATAGATTATTTGTGTGACAATTATATGAACAATCCTATTATCAAATTTTATATGCACTCATGAAAGATCCAAACTTTAGAGTAAAAAGTGGCACGATGTCAAGAATATTGGGGTTAGCTCGTGTAAACCCTCAATAGACCCAACGAATAGATGAACAATGGATAGTACGATAACAAAGAGATCTACCTGCAAGAATTTCAATAACACTTGAATTTGATACAATTAGCAACTCAAGAGGACGGTGACTTGTCTGTTAGAGGGTTAACTCGAATTTAAAGAATAACAGGATAAGAATCCCGAAGTAACGAACTCTCGAACACCCGAAATAGCACGCGTATAATACGTGCACACAAAGACAAAACAACATAGCAATACAAAGAGACAGTAACGACAACGGCCAGGCCAAGGGCGGGCGGGCGACGGCGTCGCTGGGTCGTGTGGCCGGAGTGCTGCCGGAGAAGGAGACAGGTGGTTTAGGGGGTTTGGCGAGAAAACAGTCGGAAGAGAGAGAACGGGAGGAGAGAGAGTAGGCGGCTAGGGTTTCGATTTGTGTGCAAAAATTAGGGTTTGCATTAGAGTTGTATTTATAGGGTATAATTAGGGTATTGGGTTAGTGGTTTAGGGTTCAATAACAACGGTTTTGGGTCAATAACAATAGGAATTGGGTTTTAGGATTCAATTAAGAGAGATCAAAATTAATAGGGTTCAAATAAAAATACCCACAATTCAATAAAATAAAATTCACAAGATAGGTAACCCAATAAAAGAGAAAATACTTCATGAACGAAAATTCCAATCCAATTAAATGAATAAATAATACAATGAATAGAATATAATTTGGGCTTGCAATTAAATTAGGATTCTCTAGAAATTAGATCAAGTACAAAAATAATTTAATAGATGAATTTTAAATAAATAAACAAGAATAACAATTAATTAAAATAATAAATCATACAACAAAATAATATTCGGATTTAACAATAATCTAAAATGACCCAATAAATATATATATATAATTTGGACTCAAATGCAAATGGTTGATCAATAAGATCTAGAAAATAAGATCAAAACACGTCATTATTTGAAATGAATAAATTTTCGATTAGAAAAACACTTTAATATAAAATCCAAAACGATTTTAAGAAATAATGAATTTATAATATCGAAATACAGAAAATATTCAGAAAATACATTTTTGCGGGAATGGGGGTTACAACTAGGCATCTTGCTGGTGATGGAAGAGATCAAGTACGGGCACGCATCATAGAGCATTAACACAGATTACGAAGCATCTTTATGGTTTGGATCTGGTTGTTGTTTGGATTGGGTTTGATTTGAATTCTGATCTGGAGGAATTGTCAGGTTTGGATCTGGATATGGGTGAGGGAAAGGTCTGGAGATGGACTGATTTTTTGTGTGGGAAGGATCTCGATTTTGGGTTCAAATCTGGATGGAGGTAGGGCTTGGATTAAGGAAGGGTGGCGGCCGAAGGTGGTGAGTAAAGATGAGGAAGGCGAGGATGGAGGTGCGGCTGGTGATGGAGGTGGTCGGGGATGATGGTGTTGTGGGTGGTGGCAACGAAGTGTAGGGGAGATGGTGGGAGGAGGGGTGGCGGCTGAAGGAGATGTCAATTAGGGTAAGAGTTTGTGAGTTAGGGTTTTGGTTGTGGATGAGAGGTGGCGACGGGAGAGGCTTTTTATGAGTTTCGTTGTGAGGAGGAAGGAGGAAGAGGGAGGGCCTAATTGGTTTTTTGTTTTTGTTTTTAGGGTTAGGGTTTGTGAGTTAGAGTTTTGTGTCAGGGACGCGGGCAGCCCCACCATCGCCAGAGTCACCGGAGTGATATGCAGATTAGTCGCCGTCATCATCCTGCGACATTTGGGTCTTCAGTTGTCTGTTTGTTTGTCGAGTCTGTTGTTTGTGTTGTTTGTGTCTGTCTGTTTGTTTTACGTGCATTGTGCACTTAATTGAATAGGTAGTAATAGTGTGCTTTGCACGTGTCTTGTAATTGGGATGTCCTATAAATCCCAACCTGTAATACGTTGTTGGGGAATGAATGAATAAAATCAATCTAGTTCTTTCCCAAATCTCTAATTTCTTTCCCAAATCTTCTCTTTCTCAACCCTAGTTCTTCCAACCTTCTCTCTAATGGCTACTTTCAGCATTGTCAGGAAACGAATCCCTGACAAAGTGGTATCAGAGCCGGCCTTCACCGGTGACTACTCGCGAGACGTAGGTATGTCGACGGTGAGGAAGGGAATCCGATCCATGAATGAGGGAATGCAAGCGATGAATCTGCAATCGAAATTGATGGAGAAGCAACTCGATTCACTCCATGAAAGATTTGAGGCGTCGGCGACCAAAATGGAAGAGAGACTTGAGGCAATGTTAACAAGAATGGAGGTGATATTGTTCTCAGTGCAGCAACCATTTTCTCATCAAATTCAGCAATCAATCTCTCAATCGACTCCTCATCTAAACCCATCGATTAAGGTATCAAACCCTAATTTCACTTCTTTCAATTCTAGAGTTGAGAGTGAAGAGAATTCGAAGAAGTGAGAAGTCGGAAGTAGCTCAAAAGATTGATAATCTGGGTGATGGCGATGAAGACAATGACAATGATGATGAGTACCACTGTAATTGGTGTTGGAGTTTTTGCTCTTGTCAAAGATACCATTGCAACAAATTGTTTGATTACGATTTGTGTTGTGATTGTTTTGCTAACAATAGATTTGAAGTGGGATTGACTCCATTAGATTTCATCTTTATAGAAGATAATGGAAGAGCTAACAAATCGATTGTTGTAGATGAAATGTGATTGATGTTGTTTCTTGTGGAAAGAATAGGGATGGAGTAGTTTTTGATAGTTTGATGAATCTTGAAGTGGAAGATTATAGTGGAGAGAAGTCGTCGAATGTGTTTGATGAAATGCATGAACAAGAAAATGAGGAGAAGCTTATAATTGAAGTTTCTACAATCTTTACTTCAATTCATAATCATCAACCAAGTGTTTGCAGTAATGTCTCAAAGGCATTTGTTCCTTATCTTGAGCTCCGATTGAGTGTTCGACGGAAAATCAAAAAGACGAAGTTGAATGTTCTGATGTTGAATCTCAAGGCTATAACTGGCAATGCCAAATTAGTGCTCAATGGATGGCCTCCACCTATTTTCTCAAATGCCTCAACCCAGAAATGTGAAGTAAGGAATGCGAAACCAACTGATGAGAAGCTTATAGCTGTGGTTCATACCAGGAGATATGGGATCAGGAGTATTAGTTCAAGAGAGTTTGACTTCCAACAAGAAGCATGTGAAAGAGTCGTAATGAGAAAATTGAAGTATGATTGAGCTCTTGTTAGATCTCCAGGGCATCACACTGAACCCAGGTGAAGCTATGAAATTTTTCCTTTTCAATAATGTGTTCATTGCAACTAAATTTCTGCTTTATAGAAGGTCAGAATTGGGTAGCAAAATGATACTAATTTCTGATGGAGAAAGGAACCAGAATGTTGCAGTCTAGATGGTGAGGAGTATAATGTGCGTGATGAACAAGAGGCTTCAATTTTACAGGTAGCATCAGTTGGTGATGAAACTAACACTGTGTTGAGGTCCAATCCTATTGATGGTGTTGCAGATAATCCTGTTGAGGAAGCAGAACCTCATGTAGAGTGCATAGAGACTGAGCCTGAAACATGTGATGTAAACCTGGGTATTATTGGTGAGCAGACTGAGGGGAGAGAGGGGTTAGTCGTGGATGGGTCTGAAGCAATCAGTGAAGATGATGAAATGGCTGATGTTGATCAAGCTAGGAATTCGGAAGCCTCTGCCCTTGAGATGACGCTGTTAGAAACCAACACAAATCCTAATACCCTGGAAGAAGGCACCATATTGGATCCAGTTCCTATGGACTTGATGACTGACCAAGCAGATGTTGTTGCAAATGAACCAGATGTGGCTGATGCTACTGTCGTTGTGCATTTGCAGTTGACATCGGGAAAAGTGACAGAAATCTCTGAACCCAAGACGATTGAAAATGTTCAAGAAGAAGGTGACTTGATTGTGGAGCCAGTTTCCGTCGACTCTACAGCCCAACAAGAAGAGTTTGTTCCAGAGGATCCAAATTGTGCTGTTGGGGAGACTGAGCTGAAAGTTGGGGCTCCGATGGATAATGGTGGAGCAATGGTTAGAGAGGCTGAAATGCACAATGAGACAAATGTAAATGATGGAGAGATACCTTTGGGAGAGACCTACCAAAATGTTCAGGGAGAAGGTGATGCTTTGTTGGACCCAGTTCCTGTTGATTCTGTAGCTAACCAAGAACTCAACATTGCAAATGATTCAAATCTTTCTGATGCAGTTTTAGTAGTCGAGAAGTCGAAGAAACTCCGAATTTGGCTGATGCAGTTGTTGAATTGTCACCTCATACAGAAGTTGATGAGACTGTGAAGGGTGATGGGTCTATGATTATTGATAAGGAAGCAGCACATGATGAAGCTACAGTTCCTGTTGATGTGGCTCCTAGCGAAGAAGCAGTTCAGAGGTTCTGGGAGGCTGGCGGTAATTGCAACTTAGCTGTTGCTGCAGCAAGGCTAGGGCTTAATGTCTTCGCTCTTGGTCATGTAGGGAATGAGATTTATGGGCATTTTCTTATTGATGTACATCATGTACTGCAACATGAAGGCATTAGTATGGTTGGAATGAATGAAGATTCTGAAGCTTCTAATGGTAGTGCTTCATATCAAACCCTTCTTTGTTGGGTTTTAGTAGACCCATTCCAAAAGCATGGATTTTGCAGCCGTGCTGATTTTAACAAGGACCCTGCATTCAGTTGGGTGAATAGACTATTAGGACCAGTTAAAGCAGCCATTCAGCAGTCAAAGATCCTTTTTTGCAATGGATATGCATTTGATGAACTTTTCCCTGATGTAATCAGCTCAGCTCTTCATTGTGCTATTGATGTTGGAAGAGCTGTCTTCCTTGATCCGGGTCCACGTGGAAGAACTCTTGCTCATGGGACAGCTGAACAACAAAAGGCATTGGGACTCTTTTTGAAGCTCAGTGATGTTCTTCTAACTTTGGATGAGGCTGAATCATTGACTGGAATAAAAAAACCCAGTTTTGGCAGGACAAGAGCTGATCAGGAAAGGAACCCTGAACGAGATGGGTCATAATCGAAATGGGATATAACGGATCAGTATTAATCACCCAGTCAAGTATCTCTTGTGCTTCTGCATTTAAGGTGAATGACAAGGTTTCCTTGAATGGTGAAAATTCTAGAAGTTCAAGTTCAAAGTGCATGCTTGGAGTGGATGTAAGTGAAAAGTTACTTGACTTAGGTGAAAAGAGAACCATGTTTCTTTCCAGGAAATTGGAGGGATGTCATTCTCAGAGAAAGGAGTTCTTTGACTTTCCAATAAAGGGCAATACTTCTTTGATACCCAAGCAAAAAGCCAGAGATATATTTGAACCACTTTTGTCACTGGATGAGAGCAATTCTACTAGTCTTTCCGAGCTTCGAGCTTGGGGACAAGCTCATTTTTAAGGGGGGTGGAATTGTCAGGGACACCGGCAGCCCCACCATCGCCAGAGTCACCGGAGTGATATGCAGATTAGTCGCCGTCATCATCCTGCGACATTTGGGTCTTCAGTTGTCTGTTTGTTTGTCGAGTCTGTTGTTTGTGTTGTTTGTGTCTGTCTGTTTGTTTTACGTGCATTGTGCACTTAATTGAATAGGTAGTAATAGTGTGCTTTGCACGTGTCTTGTAATTGGGATGTCCTATAAATCTCAACCTGTAATACGTTGTTGGGGAATGAATGAATAAAATCAATCTAGTTCTTCCCCAAATCTCTAATTTCTTCCCCAAATCTTCTCTTTCTCAACCCTAGTTCTTCCAACATTCTCTCTAATGGCTACTTTCAGCACCGTCAGGAAACGAATCCCTGACATTTTGGTTGTGGATGAGCGGTGGCGGCGGGAGAGGCTTTTTATGAGTTTGGTTGTGAGGAGGAAGGAGGAAGAGGGAGGGCCTGATTGATTCTGTGTTTTTTTTTTCCTTTTTGTTTATAGACATAAAAGAAGAATCAAAAGAACCCTAATCTTTATGTATAATTTTCCTGTTCTGATATCATATTAACATATAGTATAGAGAAATAAAGAATAATTTATTGGATAGCTACAATTGTATACAATGCCTTCTATAGATAGGAGAAGACAAAACGTAAACTAATTCTTTTACTGATGTGAGACTAAGCTAAGTACTACTTTAACAAAGTTAATTGCCATTGCCGTTATTGTAAACCTACTAAAAAAATTTTCAAAAATTGACAAATCCCATTCAGATTAGGGGAAAAACAGAATCCTCGTCAAAATTAGGGGAAAAGGAGGTAAACCCACATGAAACTACTAAGGAAATGAATTTGGTTCTGCTGGATGTGAGAGATTGAGAGAATGATTTAGACAAGGGAGTATATTCAGATGATAATACAACAAAAGGGATCAAAATGCAAGACCGAGAAACATTAGAGGTTATGATGTAAAACCAACCCTAACATAGAGAATTTCAAGAATTTTAATGGGTTAATTTTACCAACATGAAAGTGCGGATCTAAGTTGGAAATTTTTAACAGTTAACAGGTTCGATGGGTTTTCAAGAATTGAATAAGTGTAACAGTCCCAATTAATAATTCAAGCCTACAATCAATAATTAAATCCCTACGCGTTTTAGCAAGTAATAAGTTCAATAATGATTCGTACTCTACTCTAGCATGTGGAACACTCAATCTCAGTTATTTTGTGTACGACAAGCCAATTAGATAATATACTAGATAATAGAGCAGTAAAACACAAATATTTAATAAGGGAAAGAGTATACAGAATGCGAAGAAAAAACCAGCGCAGATGTAGGAGGGGACAACAACCAAGAACACAGCAAGCAAAGGCAGCAACAAGGGTACTGGATGATCGGGATCTGGCCGGGGAACGGTGCGACGGCGAACAGGATGTGGTGACGGGGTGGGGAGCCTTGTTGTCGACGGGAGGGAAGAGGAAGAAGCTGGGATCTTGTGTGGTGAGGCTAACCGTCGAAGTATGGTAGGGCGGTGCCTATGGGGGGAAGGGCTGGTGATGGGAAGGCGACGGAGAGGGGGTAGCGGGATGGGGGAACTGGGGATGATTATGGGTTTGGGTTCTTGGGATCGAGAGTTGATTAGGGTTTTGATGGAGATGGGATTTGGGGTAAAGGAGGAGGAAGATGAAGAAGGGGTGCGAGGGTGAGGGAGAGAGGCGTCGGGAGAGTGTTCGATGGAAGGGATGACTGGGTTGGAGCTTTGGTGGGTTTCGGGAAAAGAAGAAGGAAGGGAGAGGAAGAAGAAGGGGAGGCGGCTGTAGATGTAGAGTAGGTGTTAGATTTGGGGGATTTGGTTAATTAGGGTTAGAGATTTGTAATTGAGGAATTTTTAATTGGAGATAGATTTTCGAATTAATCACTAACTCTAAAATGTATTAGGATTTATCACAAGCCCTAATAATGATGATCTCAGTTGTATCACACAAAAGAGAAGGAGGAAGAGCAAAAAGCTCAACACATTTTTTTAATCATTAATGGCACTCATTAATCTCAAGGCCTTTAAATAGGCTCAAATTACATCTTGATACACATCTCCAAAATATTCTCAAAATCTAAAAAAATACAAAAAGATTACATCTGTCTATAATTGCCAGAAACAAAAATGGTAATAAAATAAAAATCCTAAACTAAATAAAGCAGCTGATGACGACGATGCCTGCGCTGATAAAAACGCCCAAATCGTCTTGAATCGATGTCCTTATCATTCTCCCCGGGTGGGAGAGGGCTCGACCCAGTCGAGTCAAGACTAGTGATCCTGTCATCGTGCTCCAAAAGATCTGGATCTAGTTGCGGGAGCCCCTTACGATCACTGCAAGTATCATCCGACTTCGGCTTGTTTTTCCACCTCACCAAATACTTGTGCATACCACCATCTCTTGTGGAGATTATCTGATTATCTAAAATATTATCCAATTCTTCTGTCGGTGGGTGAATAGTATCAGGTAAAGGGGTAAATGTGGGAATCTCACCATTAGGCTGCAGGGTAGGCTCATCTATAGGAAAATTTCTAGGGTTAAATTTTGAGTCTTCATAAAGTACTAGATCCTCAATATTGAAAGTCTTACTTATGCCAAAACCTTCAGGAAGGTCAACGACATAGGTATTATCATTGATTGTATGTAGAATCTTAAATGAGCCTGCAGCACGTATGTTTAAGTTCTTAACGGGTCCAACAGGAAACCGTTCCGGATAAATCCGAACCATCACTTCGTCACCAATATCAAAAGTTATGAATTTTTTTCTAGTATCTGCTATTAACTTGTAGTTAAAATTATTCTCATTAAGTTCCTTGGAAATTTCTCTATGCAAGTCATGAATGTTATATGCAAATGTGGGTGCAGACTCTGTGACTTTGTGACGTTCTAATACATGAGTAAAATCTATGGGTTGCCAAGTGACTTGGGAAGGAATGGGTGTCTCAGGTATACTCAATGGAGGTGACTGGATAGGCTGAATACAATTGAGAGACTGGTCATCTTCTTTTTCATCAAAGTCATCACTTATATTAGGTTCATAGGTAAACTCATTGTCGGGCTCATCAGCGATGACTGCGGTACCCTCTACTATATTGATCCTACTTGGACTAGGACAGTTGCCAGCAACATGGCCGTATCCCTTACATTTATAGCACTTAGTGAGAGGATCAATCTTAGAATAGTCTCTTTCAGTGTTCTTACCCGTGTTGTCATTTCTATGTGAATAGGAATTTGAAGTATGTTTATGTGGGTAAGACTTGTTAGGGTACTAAGGAGAGGAGTTCTCAGGTCTAGAGGGGTCAGGAGGATTCATTCTAGAGGAATGATCCATCGAATCACTGGACTTGTAATGGGAACTAGCTTTAAGGGAATCCATATCGAGGACTAGGGCGTAGGCTGCCGCTATTGAGTCCACATTTCTATAGATTAGCTCGTTCCTAAGATCGGCTCGTAATCCAGCCCTGAACCCAGAGAGTTTATTCTTCACTCTCTTTACCTAAAGCATTGTACCGAATAAGGAAGTCATCAAATTTATCAACATATTCTTGTGTGGATTTACTTCCTTGATAAAGTTGGTTCCACGAATCTAGCAATCGGGTATGGAACGATAACGGTACATATCTCTTAGTGAGCTTCTCTTTCATGGCCTCCCAAGTGGCTATGAGTGCCAGGCCTCATCTCTGCGGGCATGTTCAAGATTGGTTCAGTGTTGTTGAGCTTTACCTGTTAATTTCATAGTGGCAAATTTAACTTTCAGGGATTCGCTCATGTCAAACCACACAAAGTAGTGGTCCATGGCACGGATCCAATCGAGGTAAGCTTGGGGTTCCATGTGGCCTTCAGACTGAGGAACGTCAGGCTTAACGTTCTTTTTATATTGTTCGTCAGGATCCTGTTCTTGACGTCGATCGTCATGAACATTCCTTGATGGATCTGACGATGGGCATGAAGCTCAGGGACAATGGTTTGATTTAACTCCACTTTCTCAAGCCTCTGATTGATATTGGCAAGAGTTGCTTTGATGGCAGCTAAGGTAGCAGAGATATCAGGGTTGTCCATTTCAGGTCTGGAGAGTCTAGGGTTCCTAATTGGGTGATTGGGAAGGGATAGGAAAGGCTCTTCAGGATCTGTGATGGTGCTGCGAAGACGCATTCACCAAAAGTGGAAACTAGGGGTCGTGTGTGTCCTAATTTTTTTTTTTTAATGAAACCGAAATAACCTAAAATAAAAGAAAGACAAAAATAAAATAAAAGACTAAACAATCCTAAATGAATGCAAAAATGATGCCTACGATGCAAGAACTAGGGTTTTAAGAACCTTCGCTCTAATACCAAAATGATGTAAAACCAACCCTAAAATAGAGAATTTCCAAGAATTTTAATGGGTTAATTTTACCAACATGAAAGTGCGGATCTAAGTTGGAAATTTTTAACAGTTAACAGGTTCGATGGGTTTTCAAGAATTGAATAAGTGTAACAGTCCCAATTAATAATTCAACCCTACAATCAATAATTAAATCCCTACGCGTTTTAGTAAGTAATAAGTTCAATAATGATTCGTACTCTACTCTAGCATGTGGAACACTCATTCTCAGTTATTTTGTGGACGACAAGCCAATTAGATAATATACTAGATAATAGAGCAGTAAAACACAAATATTTAATAAGGAAAAGAGTATACCGAATGCGAAGAAAAAACCAGCGTAGATGTAGGAGGGGACAGCAACCAAGAACACAGCAAGCAAAGGCAGCAACAAGGGTACTGGATGATCGGGATCTGGCCGGGGAACGGTGCGACGGCGAACAGGAGGTGGTGACGGGGTGGGGAGCCTTGTTGTCGACGGGAGGGAAGAGGAAGAAGCTGGGATCTTGTGTGGTGAGGCTAACCGTCGAAGTACGGTAGGGCGGCGCCTATGGGGGGAAGGGCTGGTGATGGGAAGGCGACGGAGAGGGGGTAGCGGGATGGGGGAACTGGGGATGATTATGGGTTTGGGTTCTTGGGATCGGGAGTTGATTAGGGTTTTGATGGAGATGGGATTTGGAGTAAAGGAGGAGGAAGATGAAGAAGGGGTGCGAGGGTGAGGGAGAGAGGTGTCGGGAGAGTGTTCGATGGAAGGGATGACTGGGTTGGAGCTTTGGTGGGTTTCGGGAAAAGAAGAAGGAAGGGAGAAGAAGAAGAAGGGGAGGCGGCTGTAGATGTAGAGTAGGTGTTGGATTTTGGAGATTTGGTTAATTACGGTTAGAGATTTGTAATTGAGGAATTTTTAATTGGAGATAGATTTTAGAATTAATCACTAACTCTAAAATGTATTAGGATTTATCACAAACCCTAATAATGGGGATCTCAGTTGTATCACACAAAAGAGAAGGAGGAAGAGCAAAAAACTCAACACATTTTTTTAATCAATAATGACATACTTTCTCATTAATCTCAAGGCCTTTAAATAGGCTCAAAATACATCTTGATACACATCTCCAAAATATTCTCAAAATCTAAAAAAATACAAAAAGATTACATATGACTATAATTGACAGAAACGAAAATGGTAATAAAATAAAAATCTTAAACTAAATAAAGCAGCTGATGACGACGACGCCTGCGCTGATAAAAACGCCCAAATCGTCTTGAATCGATGTCCTCATCAGGTTATTTTTTTTGGTGAAATATTGGTGTATTTTGTTTGTAAATTTTCCCTGATTTTTAATTTCCGATAAGTGTGGTTGCTTTTTTCCGCAAAATTGCGTCAAAGTATTTGAAGTCTAAGCATTGACTTGTTGCTTTGTTTCACCCTTTGCTTTCCACTACAGTCCTCAAATTTGTGGATGCATCTACAAATATTTCTTCTGGAATAAGGTTTTATTGTAGGAATGTCTTGTTAGCTATGGTTGGGCTAGATTAACTCAATTGTGCAGTTCTGAATCTCTTTGTGATGTTGTTTGAGTTTATAATTCCTCACAAAGTGTAGTCATGTTGATTTCCCATGATTTTTCTTTGCAAAAAATGTTTACATGCTTGTGTTTTTCTAACCTAACTCGTCAATTTTTTCTCTCAAGGATGAAATCCTGAAACAACACAACTATCTGATGTTTTTTTAACTCGTTTTTAGTTATACATCTAAACTGCATCTACCTGTTTTATGTGATGTTAGGTTGTCCAAAAAGCTTCAGGATGACCTTCTGATGGCAAAACAAAGGGTTGCAGAACACACCATGGTCCAAAGGAACAAAAAGATGAAAGCAATTACAGAGAGTGCAGCCATGGCACGTTCTATCCTTCGTAGTAAGTTGCATCAGTTTCACAGATCTACAATGGCTCAGAAAGTTCCACAAATTCAGAAAACAAACGACCTCAGTACCTCTGATGATAATCTCAAGGGTTTACCATCAAATGCTATTTCCATGAAAGAAATTGGATCCGCAAACACCAGCGAACCTTCTTATGGTGGGTACAAAGGCCATGATCTGCTTTATCTAGAAAATACATTAATTGTTTTTTTGTGGACAATTGAAATAGAATGTAATTCTGTCTGCTTTACCCTAAGGTCATCACTAATTAGAGTCTGTATAATTCATATTTTCCAGAGAAAAAAGATGTTCCAAATGTTGGTGATACAGTTATGGTTCGCTCCCTTGGGAAGCAAGCGAAAGTGCTAAAAGTGGAGCCGTCCAAAGCGGAGATAATTGTCCATGCCAGCAATATGAAGTTGAGGTTAAAATTTAAAGACATTGACAGCAATGGAACGACTAGATAGCATATATTTTTATTGTAAAATGTCCACATAGTTGAGGAATCATATTTTTTTGGAAAAAAAAAAAAAAAAAACAATTCATCCAGAATATGCAGAGGGTTAGGGAAAAAACCCACAGCTGTATATTAAGTCATACATAGGAATTAAACACCATACAGAAGACTTGCAATAAGCCTAACCCTCCATATAGAGAAGCGGCAGTCAGCAGAAAAATCTCAAGTTTCGTGTGGAGTCTCCAGAAAGAATACAGGGGAAGTCCCCGCCGCAACTTTCCCTTGAATTTCCAGCGTAACATTCTGAAGAGCACCTGCAGCAACACTAGTTCCAATTGATTTCAGAAGCTGCATTGATGTTAAAATTGTTGTGAAGAGGCAACCATCTTGTAAAATATTTTGATTACACTGTAACTGTAACCTTTTAATCAAAGCATGTTACAGCTGGGAGAATCTGCTTCAGTTATGTATAGTGAATTATAGTGAGCATGGTCAGAGTGCAGATAATACGATCAAAATTTAAGGATGTTGTGATTGCTCGGAATGTAGGGTTTGTGAGAGAATTCTTCTTAGTTAGATTGAACATGCTGCCTCCCGGTGTTTATCATTGGTGTTTAAAAAGTGTCAATATTGCTGATTCTATTGATGATTACTGTTTTACTGATACCTCCATGGTTGTTTTGCATTCTGGTGTTAGAGCATCTGCAGTCGTTGGCTATTTTGCCAAAATTTTTAAAATTTGGGAAAAGAAGTGCTGAAGTCGTTGGCCAATTATCCAAAATTTGGATTTTGGATGAACAGTAGTCGGCTCGGCTATATTTGGGAGACGAAATGACAATTGCCAAATAATAGCTAATGAAAGGCTAAATTTGAGGGGGAAAAAAACAAAACAAAACAAAAAAAAAAACAAAAAAAAAAAACCTGAACTGTCCTTTATGCAGAAAACCTCTCTGATCTTTTTTTTATGTAGAAAACCCTTTTGAAGTATTGTTGCAAAAAATCCACCCCACCAGCGTGAGACTTTTGCTAAAGTTGAGGGAGGTTTTTGACAATAATGAGAAAGATGTATGATGTTTTTTCAAACAACCTGTAAAGATGAATGGGGTTATCTCATACAAGTAGAAAAGTTAGATGTGGTTTTTTGCAACAACCATATTTCAGGGAGGGTTCTGCATAAAAAAAAGATCAGAGGGGCCTTTTCTGCATAAAGGCCATAGTTCAAGGAGTTCTATTTTTCAAATTTAGCCATAATGAAAGATGATTTATCGTTCGTTTGATCGGATGAAATATTATCTTTCGTCAGAGAGATTTTTTTTATTTAACCCTATCGGACGAGAAATAATATCCCGTCCCGAACTTTTTTTTTATATTAGACGGGGGATTATTCCCCATCCCTTTAATTTTTTTTAAAAAAATGGTCAGTCGGGAAATGATTTCCCGTTCGTGCCATTTAAAAAAAAAAACGATCGCACGGGAAATCATTTCCCGTTCTTCGATTTTAATTTAAAAAAATAAAATTAGGATTAATTTTAATTTTAATTTTAAAAAATAAAATTTAAGATTTAATTATGATTATATTAAAAGTTAATTAGGATTAATTTATGAGTTAATTAATGAAAAAATTCTTGGACGGGAAATGATTTTCCGTCCATGCCAAAATTATAAAATAAATAAAAAATAAAAAATTGTGCGACGAGGAATCGTCTATCGTCTGTCGATTTTTTAAAATGAAAAGCCAAAATTTGGCTTTAAACGACTACAACCGAAACCCAAAATTTCTATTCCTATATGTCAAATACCCAAAATTTGGCAATCAACGACTACATATGCTCTTATCCAGCATTACTATTGATTTAAGATTTATTCTTGTATTTTGAAAAAAAAATGTTGATGAGCAGCGATTAGTGACAATGTAATCAATTGTGTCTTGTGTTCAGCATGATGTCACACATTCATGTTGTATTTAGAGCATCTCCAACCCTCCTTTTAATTTGGCGCAACATTTGTTAGATTAATATGAGTAATTAGGGTTAGTGTTTATATCTCATAGCCGCTTAAGATATTATACCCTGCTTATCAGTATTGGAATATCACAGAACACTACCTCTAGACCAGCTTTTATATGAGATGAACTGGGTTTAGGGTACTGGGCTTTATGCCTACTCAACCCGGTCCAACAATTAAACAGATAACACGTGCAAAGCATGTGTTGCCCCATAGAACATTATACACAATAATATTCTATTATATTGAGAATATACCTATATATCCAACAATCTTCTCCTATATTCTCAATATATTAGGCAATGCCCCGTTAAATCATTGGCTCACAAAAATAATATAGTTCACCGACTAAATCAATTATAACTCGAATAGTTCAAATGAGACTAAACTAAAATAATCAAATAGTTCAAAGATCATATCAAAACAAAATAGTTCACAATGACTAAACCAACTAGAGAAACCTATCATAGTTTCAAAATCAACCAAAGCAAATAAACTTCAAGAACAAAATATGAGTTTTAAGCTCATGAACACAAGAGTCTTAAACTCAACAGAAGTTTTATCAAGCAAGTGACAAATTTATTCTTTAGATAAATGAACCAAAACTATATTCTTGCAAACTGCTTTATGTTTACTCCTCCTTTTTGAGCAAATCATTATTTTGAAATCTATGTTGACAGATTCAACTCCTCCATCTTTGCTAGCTTATTAAAAATAAGAATATCAAGAGACACATCTCTAAGAATTCTAGCAAATTTCATAAAGTATCTGGTTCTACTAAAGAACTTAGTACAATTCAACGATAGCTTAGCAAAATATAACGCAAGCATCACAATCAAGTTTCTTTAACAAAATAAAGAACAAGAACTATTATAGTTTCTGCACAAGAACTATACTATGTTTCATATTGGAATGATAGAACAGTCAAATCAATTATGGTTAATTCTGAATCATCAAAATTGGAATGAAACATGAATCCATAAAAGAGTTATATCATCAAAATTGGAATGATAGAACAACAATCTTAAACATCGGAAACACATCGACAAGTTTTCATGCTTTCTTTTGGAATAATGAGATAATTCTAAGTAAATTATGAAAATATATAACATCATCAAAATTGGAATGAAATTATATATTAACATAATTTACATAGAACTTTTCAAATTATCTAAAGCATGCCAACTGCCAAAAATCGATGCTTCAGTTTGAACTTCTCTATGGCTCCAATTGGATTCTAAATCTCAAAACAACTTGGATGGTAATGCTTTCGACTTAATAGCTTTTAACTCCATTTTCCCCACAGTTTTGATAATTAGATCACTTTCAAGTCTCTTAGCAAGAGCATTGGCTATACTTGTCACAATTGCACTTTATCTATGAGAAAGTTTAACTTGGCTTCTTTCAGCCTTAATATACTCCTCTTACTATTATAGAGTGAATTATGAACTGTGCATTGTAGCTTGATAGTCGCATAACAGAATTAGAGAATTTACATTAAACTTCTCAAATGGATGATTAGCAATAAGTCATTCAATCCACTCAGCCTCTTTCCCTGCAGAGGATAACACATAGAGGTCTGATTTCTTGGATGAGAATGCAACGCTTGTTTGCCAATTAATCTCCATAATTTTTTTTCTGCTCCTCCTAGTGTGAATACATATCCACTAGTTGTCGACTTTCACTAAACTTTGAGTAGCACAAAGCAAACTCTTCAGTACCACTCAGGTATCTCATTAGCCTCTTAAGGTTACTCAAATGTGTATGGGATTATTAGTGAGTCTGCAGATCATACCTACCTCAAAGGCTATGTCTTTTTTTTAGTGCAGATCTTTGTATACATGAGACTTTCAACATGTCTCATTGTTGCACCATCATTAGGTGTTAATCTTTTTATTATAATCATAAGGTATTTCAAAATACACTTTCAATCACTATATCCCCACTTTTGAAACACATTATTGATTTATCGAGTTTGACTAAGGGTTATCCCTTGACAACCAAAACTCACCCTTATATATAATATGGTGACCACAACACTTAGGTGTTTCATGCTAAATTTATTTGGATAACACAATTTAACTCCATTTATAATAGAGATGTCACTTCCAATCAACAAGTATGTCAATAAAACCAAGTAAATAATAGCCATTATATTTGACACACCACAAAGTTAAAGGCACTGATCTGAATTACTTAATTATATACTAGGCTCTTTGAGAAATTTGTCAAATTATTTATACGATATCTATATTACATGTTTTAAAGCATACGATGATTTTACTAAATTGTAAATCTTGTTCATTAAACATATTAGGTCAAGACTTTCCAGTAGAAAACTGTTCAGTACAAAATATCAAGTACAAAACTTTTAAATATCTTTTATGAATGACAAAATTTTCAATAGATGTAAGGGTAAGAAGAATACTTATTGTAGCAATAGGACAAACATGTGAGTAGACATCAAATAAATCTACCCCATTTTTTCTCAGTCAATCTGTTAGCTACTAAAAAGCATTAAAGTTGCTACTGAACAATCAAAATTAATTTTTTTCTACAAAACCCTACTTACTTACTATAGTTTTAGCCCCTTTCGGCAGATCAATAAATTAAAGTATTATTGTATGACACAAAATCATCACATTGTCTACTAAAGACTCTTATTAGCTCATTTGTCATTCAAGTTTAAGTGTCAGTGAGACTGGTTCTTGATTCAAACTGTGAATCATTGACCGTGATAGTAGGACTGATAATTTAATAGATTTGTCTTTGATGAACACATCGTCAAAAAAACTTTGCAAGTCCAGATTCTACTAAACCAAATTAGATAGATCCAAAACTGTCCATAGAACCACATTCTGCACTTTCTAGATATACACAAATATTTGTTATAGGTCATACTTTAGGCCTTCTGGGATCATATACTTTAACAAATGTATCATACCACATTTTCCACTTTGACAAAATTATTTGTACTTTTATACCGTTAATCTACAAAGTGTAAATAACTTAGAGTGTGGTAACAAATTAGAAATATGATTGATAATGTAACATTACTCATAATTACTCAAAGTCAAACTAACAGTCAATAACATAGAATTCAACATTTCACTGAGTGTTTGATTCTAACTTTATCAATACTGTTTTACAATGGTAAATATAGTGCACTAGAGATTATGCCAAATGCAAATTACTCTAAAATTATTAAGCATATTCACCACCTCCATCAACTCTGAACCCTTGACTTTTAGCATTTAACTAGTTCACAACGGTGGCGCTCACGACGGTAGTGCTCGCAACTGTGGAGGACCCGACTGCGGCGCTCGCGATAGAGGCGGCCGCAACTGAGGCACTCGCGACTGCGGCAGTGTGTGGCGGCGTCAGCGACAAGAGCAATGATCAACGGGTCGACGAGAGCTGCGACTGGTCGAGGAGGCGAGGGACCAGATCCGGCGACTTGGCTGACACATAGACCCAACCACAAACGCAAAAGGAAGACGAGGTCGCCTGTGAATCTTGCAACCGGATCTCTCGTCAACCACGATGGCGATGACGGAAGCGGCGGTGCACGGCGACGGCATCGGATTCAGGTGAATCTCTTCTCTCTAATCTCAAAATTAAAATTGTAATATCTTAAGATTGTTAGACTAATATGAGTAATTAGGGTTAGTGTTTATATCTCATAGCCGCTTAAGATATTATACTCTGCTTATCAGTACTGGAATATCACAGAGCACTACCTCTAGACCAGCTTTTATATGAGATAAACTAGGTTTAGGGTACTGGGCCTTATGCCTACTCAACCCGGTCCAACAATTAAACAGATAACACGTGCAAAGGATGTGTTGCCCCATAGAACATTATACACAATAATATTCTATTATATTGAGAATATACCTATATATCCAACAACTTTTACTCTAAAATGGTGCAACTGTCATATCAAACAGTAACTTCATCTCCAATCCATAACTCCATTTCTAACTTCAAAAATGAATATTCTTTGCATATTCTTTTTTAATCTACTTTTTATATAATTTCTTTTACAATTTTCCACTATTTATCTATTCACCAATTGGCCATATACAAATTTCTTTTACATATTGATATAATAATATGCCTCATTATTAAACAAGGAGAATAAAAAATATCAGATGAATAAATTTTATTTTATTAATAAACTAGGTTTGCCCGTTGACACGTGCCTACGGCACGTCTTCGAAACGGTACACCTTATGTGATCATATAAAATAGTTTTGGAGGTCCAGCAAATTAATTGAAGTAGTAAATATAGAGCAAAAAAACATATTATATGATTTTTTTTTTGAATCATTTTTTAAGTTTTTAAAATTTTAATTTTTTTAGTTTTTTAATTTTTAAAAATTTTAAAAATTTTTATTTTCTTAATTTTTTGAATTGAAGAGGGAGGGAGAGAGAAAAAAATAATAATTAAATAAATATAGGAATTGTTTTGAGTGGGGATTTGAATTTGAGTTTTGGGGGAAACTTTTGGAGGAAACTTTTTGGGGGAAAAATATGTTTTGTGAGGTTAGATCTAGACCTTTGATTTTTGAAAGGATTGAAGGAGAGCCACTTGATAGCTTTCTTTGTGTTTTATTATATAGATTATATTTTATTAAAATTCGATGTTTTTATATATTGTAATTGATATTTTGTACTATTTTTAAATATTAATTGTACTCAATATAAAATTAACAAGCTTCAATAATAAGAATTTTTTCCCAAGCTGCCCCACTTTTTGAAAGTTTTTCCCAAACTGCCCTATTTTTTTTTAATTCCCAAATCATCCCACTCGGTCTTTGAAAAACCGAGTTAGTTTTAACTAACTCGGTTTTTCTTGGATTTTTCGAATTCTAACACTCGTTCTTTGAAAAACCGAGTTATTTTTAACTAAATTCGGTCTTTCAAAGACCGAGTGTGTCATTTTAATAAATACTTTCGAAAAAAGGCCAGTCTGGTAAATACTTTCAAAAAGTGGGTCATTTTGGTAATAAGTTCCTTTAAGATACATATTTTTGTATGATCTTCTTGAATTTTAAATATGCTCCTCATCCCCATCAATAATTTAGACTATTTTTCCTGTTGTAGGAAATCATATAGAGGGCTTTAAGAGATTTTCTTTCCCATACCTAAAAATGGTAAGAAATTTAAAATATAAAAAGGTGTGTATATACATGAATTAGAAAACAATGTGTAATTGTTCTATTTACAATTTGTCTAAATAGGTGGGTTACAAAGATGTTAAATGAGGCATATTTTTTACTAGATTAGAAAGATGAAAGGCTTGTATATTTGTCCGATTGACTTTCATTTTATCCACCCAAAAAAAATGTAACTTAAAAATGTATACAAAAACAAAATAAAACAAAAACAAAAACAAAAAAAAAACAACAAAACCAACATATATTTATACAAAAATTTTACACATTGTTGGAAGCAAAATATGCAAAATATATAAATTTGTTTTAAATTACCCAAATTTAAAGTCCCAAATTCAATTCAAGTCTTCGAGCTTAAACCCAAATTTTTTTTATAAAAAAAATTAAAGGTTCAAATAATTATTTTTAGACCCCTAAAAGCAGTATTTTTTTAGGCGCAAAATACGTGTCTATATTTTCAAAGAAATTACAAATTTGGGGACCCCTAAAATCTCAAAAATGGCGGGGGCGTGAGGCGGCCGCCTCACCAGCCTCAAGGGTGGGGCCGGCCCTATATATATATATATATATATATATATATATATATATATATATATATATATATATATATATATATACATACATACTATTTTAATGGGAGAGTTGGGGTTTGTAACAAACAAATCCTAACTTTGTAACTATATAAACACGTATAATACACGTCCAAACTATATCCAACAAATATAATTGTACACCGCACGTGTATCCCAAATCAAAACATTCAAATATAAACTAATTTTTTTTTTTCAATATATATTCATTTAATTTGATAATTTTACTTTTTAGACGTGTATCTCAAGTACATTATACTAGTATATATATACACAGGCGATTTCCCCAATATATTCAAAATATATTATTACTTAAAGTTTGTATATGAAATGAAGAGACGCATGCAACATATGTACTATCTAGAAGCTGGACAATTTCCTCCATCGCATAACTCAGCTTAAAAAGTAAAAGATATTTATTCTAAATAGCGAAAAAATGAACAAAATAAACAAGAATGAATGAGAACGGAGATGTTTTCATATGCAAGAAATGAATTATAGAAGGAAAAATATGAAATACAAGAATCTTAATTATTAGTGACTGATGTAAAATCCAAATTAGAATATTAGACATTATGTAGTGTAGTTAGATTTATTAGTACTAACAAATCTTGATTATGATAGCTTTTGTGGGAAGACTAACTTGTGTGTTTATTTATTATCTCCATTCGGTATTAAATCAAGGGAAAAGCTAAAAGGATATCCCCTTCCTTCTCTGGCTTGATAGGGCACCGCCACCCTCCAATTGTGGAATTTGTTACCAAAATGACCCACCTTTTGAAAGTATTTACCAAACTGACCCACTTTCGAAAGTATTTACCAAAATGATCAGTTAAAATAATACGGTTTTTCAAAGACCGGGTGTTAGAATTTGAAAAATCTAAGACCAACACTCGGTCTTTGAAAAACCGAGTTAGTTAGTTTTAACTAAACTCGGTCTTTCAAAGACCGAGTGGGATGATTTGGAAATTTTAAAAAAAAAGTAGGGCAGTTTGGGGGAAAACTTTCAAAAAGTGGGCAGTTTGGGAAAAAATTCCAATAATAATTAATATATAGAACCCAATTAAAATAATTTTTAATTTTTGGTAGTAGAAATTAAGTAATTGTGTTAGGAACTATACAATTGGCCCAAAAGAAAAACTTCTAAACTTGTGTGTGGTGGGTGAGGGTGTTAAAAAAAAGAAAAAAAAGTGAATGGCGTCGGAGAACCAGCATGCCATATAGAAAAGAAAAAAAGGTGAATGGCGTCGGATGAACTAGCACGCCAAATATGACATGCCACTGTTCATCCCACTCTATCCACTCCATTTTGGAGTGAAGAAATGGAGTGAAGAAGGGCGTTGGGTTGGAGATGAAATCCAACTCTAAATCCACTTTCCCACTCTAAAATGGAGTGGGTTGGAGATGGCCTTACTCAACTATGATCCGAAATAGAAGGTTCTTACTGAAATGAACTATATGCTACTAATTTCATACTACTTTGGTTCTACGCACACAAGAAGATGTGTAGGCTTCTCATGATCCTTTTAAGTATGTCTTCTATTAAAGAAGTGTGACTGCTGCAGTACAATAATTATCTTCATACTTCAAGAACTGCATAACTGGCAATTCCGGCAACATTTAGTGTTGTGTGTGTGAACCGGCAAATTCCGGTAATGTGTGTGTGTGAGAGAGAGAGAGAGAGTTTTGATAACTGAATGATAGATTTGTGTGAAATAATGGTTATCCTGGGATCCAAGATTAGTTGACTGATACTAGCAAGTAGCAAGGGACCCCGCGCAATGAGCGGGGGAGAGGATGGGAAAAATTATAGGTATTGTGGTTGCAATTTGAAAGAAGATATGATATGAAAAAGTTCATGTATCGCATGCTATTTTTGAAAGGATTAAAGTAACTGGACTAGGTTTTTATTTTTACATGGGTGTGTTGTTGGAAAGTAGTATGACGTTCATAAATATATCAATGAAAGAAGGGCATAAAGTGATATATATGCAACATGTCTCTTATTTGGTGCCTATCACGTTTACAGTTCAAAATTAAGTTGTTGGGAATCAAATCAAGATGAAAAAAATGGCATGTGTATCTTTTAGTTAGCCAGCATGTAAAATCATCAACATGAAGCTTTTAAACCTCATATTGCTTATAAAAATAAAAAAAAATCATAATGAAGCTTTTGAAGGAAACACTGTAAGTATAATTAATTTTGTCCAAAATAATAATAATTATTTTATGATTGCTTATAAGCAACAAGGTCAAAGATCAAGTTCCATGTTCAATTATTTTAACACCAGTACGTTGTCAATCTATAAGTGTGTTTGATACTATGTGTAGCATCAGAATAATGCATAACAAATCAAAAAATTGCAAGTCTCCTTTTATTACCATGCACCATGTTGATATGTTTGAAGCATGTGAAGCACCCATATCATTCAATATCAGATCATTTAAAATAACTATTTAAACTTGTAAGGCTGATTTAAGCACCATGGCGTTAAGAAGAGAACATTGAAAAAAGCCCAAATGAAACAAAACAACGGATGTCAAATCCAATCAAAAGTGATCAAGGTCAAATAGAAATTCCATCCAAAACGAAACTTCTTTAGTATCATAATGTACATCTAACAATGTGATCCCCCCCCCCCCCCCCCCCCCCCCCCCCCCCCCCCCCCCTCTCTATGATGCATTTGATGTGATTTTTGTTAGATATATAGGTAAATTCTCAGCATATGAATAATATTATGTGTAATATTATTCTATGGATAACACGTGTGTTACACGTACTAATTGTATGGATATCGGAGCGCGGGTTGAGAACCCAGTACCCAAACCAGTATTTATCTTATAAATACTGGCTTGTGATAGTAGTCTAGGTATTCTAATTTTGATATCTAGGGTAAATATCTCAAGCACCTTAGTCTAGGATATTAACCCTAATTTCTATTGTTAT
Organism: Hemerocallis citrina; assembly: GCA_017893485.1. Taxonomy (NCBI): domain Eukaryota; kingdom Viridiplantae; phylum Streptophyta; class Magnoliopsida; order Asparagales; family Asphodelaceae; genus Hemerocallis; species Hemerocallis citrina. The sequence goes on along the minus strand of CM030362.1, from coordinate 259,925,692 downwards.
AATCTCTCATAATCTCTAACAATCTTGAGATATTCTCTTATTAATTTTGAGATTAAGAGAGAGATCGTCGTAGTCATCGAAATCACCGTTCGTCGGGATCTCGTCGTCGTCACACCCACAGTAAAGCTAAAGCCTCATTTTTGGGAATAAGTGTTGGTGTTTGGTGTTTTGGATGGAGTATGAGATTTGCTGCAGTAATATTCCTATTCAGATCCAACCCATTACTACCACTTGATCTTATCAAAATACGGTCCACTCTAAACTTTAAGATTTGTGTTGCTGTATTTAATTTAATTTTCTGTATTATTGTTTATTATGAAGTTTTACAGAAAAATCCTTCATTTTACTGTAATAATGTTAGTAGTAATTATTCAGAATAAACCCTCTAGATTTTGGAATTTACTGTTTATTCCTTAAGAATGGAAAAACTTAATCGTGTGTAAAAGATTCCGTAACTAGGAATATTTGATAATTCTGAATTTAACAGTTTGAAAGTGAAAACACAATAAGAGACGTGGATGTAGTTGTTGGAAATAGTGTGGGCAGTGAGAATATTGTTTAGACTAGATCCAAATATGTTAGGACTAGATCAGATCTGAATTAAAGATAAGTTCTTCACCCAATTTAAATTGTTATTTAATTATTTATTTGAATTTTGTTGCTAATTGCTAAAGTTCAAAACCGTATTAAGCATTGTTTAATTAAATACAAATCTGAATAACTGCTTTGGCTACGTGCTATGGATCAAATATTTATTTTGATAAATTATAGGCTTTGACTATAAAATTGAATCTCCAATTAAATTGTTGTGAATTAGATAGTGCTAATAATTTGTTTAATTGGTTAATCTTTAACGATTTGATGAATGTAGGAACTTCAAAGTTACTTACAAATTGTGTGTATTAGAGACGATAGATTTGCATCACCGTATGATAAGTCTGCACTATGCAGGCTTCTCCATCGAATTTGGAAAATACTTCTAACTTGAAGTGTCAGTATGATCTACTCTAATCTTTCTTAGTATTTTCATGTGATGAATGTGTTAACGTTTTGTGCGTTTGATCATATGATTGAAGGTTTTAGATCATAGTTATTCTCGTTTTGAAAACTAGCATGTTTAGGATTGTTAGTATTTTATCATACGATGTGTATAGATATTTTGACAAATCTATTGTTTACAGTTTGTATGAGATTACATATTTGCTTCTCTAATAATTAAAAATAAAAATAAAAATTGTATAAGATGTATAACAAATGTCTGTAACTTAGGAGAGAGCATCTCTTAATGTACGATATGACTCCGTTAGTTATGTTTTGTTATTTCTCGTTCATTGTATTGTGTGTGCAAAGTTGAATTATAATATGTTAGTCATTATCTCATTTAGCGTTATGAAGATGATGAAGAACAAATAAAGGAAATAACTCTTCGCTCAATGTATTTGAGCAAGTGGACATTGTTAGAATCACTAGAGAAAGCAAATAGTTTTGTGAAATGTGGTAGAGTAATTTTGTATTAACTCTTATAATATGCATATATTGTCAATCGCATGTATAAGTTGAGTTTAACAAATGAGACAATTAATAATAATAGTTCTAATTGTGTATAGTTCCTGAACATAGCATAATTGGCTAGGATTTAAGAACTATATATTAAATTGTTTGTTCTTGTTAAAACTCATAACTCTGCTAAATGACTCTTCATTAAATATGACAAATATGAAGTTTGAATTCAGATTTTGATCACTAGAAAATTATTTTGTATGGTCTCTAGGAGTTCACAACCTTTTGAATTAATACATTCTGATACTTGTGATCTCAGTAGCTTTATGATTATATAAGATAATTGTTGGTCAGAAGTATTTAATCGCTTTTGCAGATGATTAATATAAGTTTGTCATATATATGAAGAATGAAGCACTTGTTATTCTTAATGAATTATAAAAATCTAGTTAAATGCTAAAAATCAAGAGTTCGGATTTGATAGAGGTAGTGAATATATTTCAATGATTTAGAGAAGTTTGCATATGGCATAATCTCTACTGCACTCGATTTACAACATTCAAACAATATTGATAAAAGTTAGAATCAAACACTTAGTGAAATGTTGAATTCTATAATATTGACTGTTGTTTGTCTTATGTAATTATGAGTGGTGTTGTATTGTTAATCATATCTCTAATGTATTACTACACTCTAAATTGAATACACCTTGTAAATCATGGTATGAAAACATAAATATTTTTGTTAAAGTAAAAATTTGTGTTGTGATACATTTGTTAGAGTACATGACCCTAGAAGGCCTAAAGTAGAACCTACAAAAAATATTTGTGTGTGTTTAGAAAGTGCAGAATGTAGTTCTGTTGAAAGATAATGGATCTATCTAATTTGTGTTAGAAAAATCTAGACTTGCAGAGTTCTTTGAGGATATATTCATCAAAGATAAATGTATGAAATAATCTAGTCCTACGGTCAATGATTCACAATTGGAATCAAGAACTAGCCTTACTGACAGTTAAAAACCTGAGTGACAAATGAGCTAAGAAGAGTCTTTAGTAGACAATGAGATGATTTTGTGTCATACAATAATACTTTAATTTAGTTGATCTGCCAAAAGGGGCTAAAACTTAGTAAGTAAGTAGGGTTTTGTAAGAGAAACTTAATTTGATTGTTCAGTAGCAATTTTAATTCATTTTAGTAGCTAAAAGATTGACTAAGAAAAATGGGGTAGATTTATTTGATGTCTACTCACATATTTGTCATATTGCTACAATAAGTATTCATCTTACCCTTACATCTATTGAAAACTTTGTTATTCATAAAGGATATTTAAACAGTTTTGTACTAAAAGTTTTGTACTTGATGTTTTGTACTGAACAGTTTTGTACTGAAAATTTTTGAACTAATATGTTTAGTGAATACGATTTACAATTTAGTAAAATCATTGTATATTCTTAAAACATGTATAGCCGACAAATAAATAATTTGACAAATTTCTAAAAGAGCCTAGTATATGAATCAAGTAATTCAGATCAGTACCTTTAACTTTGTGGTGTGTCAAATATAGTGGCTGTTATTTACTTATTCTGTTGACATGCCTGTTCTTGGAAGTAACCTCTCTATTATAAATGAAGTTAAAATTGTGCTATCCAAAGAATTCAACATGAAAAACCTAGGTATTGTGGACACCATAGGTATAAGGGTGAGTTTCAGTTGGCAAGAGATAACTCTTAGTCAAACTCATTAAATCAAAATGTGTTTCAAAAGTGGGGATAGAGTAACTGAAAGTGTATTTTGAAACACCTTATGATTATGATAAAAGGTTGACACCTAATGATGGTGCAACTATGAGATAGGTAGATCATTCTAAAGAAATTGAAAGTCTCATGTATACAAAGATCTGCACTAGAATAGACATAGCCTTTAAGGTAGGTATGATATGCAGATTCACTAATAATCCCATACACATTTGAGTACCCTTAAAAGGCTAATGAGATACCTGAATGGTACTCAAGAGTTTGCATTGTGCTACTCTAGTCATTCTTCGAATGAATGGCTGATCTGATGCATTATGATGCTCAGAATTTAGTAAAAGTCGATAACTAATGGATATGTGTTTACACTAGGAGGAACAGAAAAGTTATGAAAATTAAAAGGCAAACAGGCACTGTGATATCATCCATGAAATCAGACCTTTATGTGTTATCCTCTGCAGGAGAAAAGGCAGAGTGGATTGAAGAAATTGTTGCTAGTTATCCATTAAAAAGTTTAAGTAACTCTCTAATTCTGTTATGTGACTATCAAGCTACAATATATTGTAGCTCATAACTCACTTTATAATAGCAAGAGGAGTATATTAAGGCTGAAAGAATCCTAGTTGAACTTTCTCACAGATAAAGTGCAATTGCGATAAGTATGGATAATGCTCTTGCTAAGAGACTTGAAAGTGATCTAATTATCAAAATTGTGGGGGAAATGGAGTTGAAAGCTATTGAGTCAAAGCTTTAACATCCTAAATGTTTTGAAATTTAGAATCCAATTGGAGCCATAGAGAAGTTCAAACTTAAGCATCAATTTTAGGCAGTTGACATATTTTAGATAATTTTGATGATTCCACATAAATTTCACAAATATATAATGTCATTCAAATTTTGATGGTATTATATATCTAGAGAATTTACTTAGAATAATCATATTATTCCAATACGAAACATGATAACTTGTTGATGTGTTTCCGATATTTAGAATGTCGTTATATCATTCCAATTTTGATGATATATCTCTTTTATGGATTCTTGTTTCATTCCAATTTTGATGATTCAGAATTAACCATAATTGATTTGACTGTTCTATCATTCCAATATGAAACATATTATAGTTCTTGTGTATAAACTATAATAGTTCATGTTCTTTATTTAATTAAAGAAACTTGATTGTGATGCTTGCATTCTATTTTTGCTAAGCTAATTATGAATTGTACTAAGTTCTTTTGTGGAGCTAGATACTTTGTGAACTTCGTTGGAATTCTTAGAGATGTGTCGCCTGATATTCTTCTTTTCAATAAGTTAGCAAAGATGGAGGAGTTGAATCTGTCAACATAGATTTCAAAATAATGATTTGCTCAAAATGGAGGAGTAAACATAAAGCAATGTGCAATGATAGAGTTTTAGTTTATTTCTTTCGAGAATAAATTAGTCATTTGCTTGGTAAACTTTTGTTGAGTTTAAGACTCTTGTGTTCGTTGAGCTTAAAACTCTTATTTTGTTCTTGAAGTTTATTGCTTTGTTTTGATTTTGAAACTATGACAAATTACTCCAGTTGGTTTAGTCATTGTAAACTATTCTGTTGTGATATGGTTTGGGAACTATTTAATTATTTTGGTTTAGTCTTTTTGAACTATTCAGATTTATAATTGATTTAGTCCTTATGAATTGTACATTGAGTGATGCATTTCTTATATTTAAAGACTGCTATCAGCCAGTCAGTTTCATGTTGAACTGATGAGATAATCCAGTACGTCTATATATTGAGAATATAGGAGAAGATTGTTGGATATATAGGTATATTCTCACTATATGAATAATATTATGTGTAATATTATTCTATGGGTAACACGTGTGTTACACGTACTAATTGTATGGATATCGGAACGCGGGTTGAGTGGGTTGAGAACCCAGTACCCAAACCAGTATTTATCTTATAAATACTGGCTTATGATAGTAGTCTAGGTATTCCAATTTTGATACCTAGAGTAAATATCTAAAGCACCTTAGTTTAGGATATTAATCCTAATTTCTATTGTTATAATCTCTCATTATCTCTAACAATTTTCACATGTTCTATCATATCGTATCATACAAATACACTGTATGCATGTCGTTACGTCATTCGTTTTAAAAAAAATAATAATAAATTAATAAATAAATAAATAAACAAATCAAACAACATCAAACAAAATTATCAACTAGCCTTTGACACCAGCAAGCCACTGAATCCCAATTTGTTGAATTCGTTCTGAAGAATTATTGAAAAAACAAAGTTGTTATACATGCCTTGCCTATTCCTTGCAAAACCAAAGTTCTCTCCTCCGATGTAACACCTATCACCAAGCACACATAAAACAAAACCCCATTAACTTACTTGGCTTTTAAATTGCAAAAAAACGCTAATTGTCCTTAAATTTATTTCTTTCCTTTGAATCCAGTTCACACCTATGCATCGATGTATTGTTTAGGGACATATGGATGAAAATCTCCAACCAATAAAGAAATAATGAATGCAACATGTATATAAAGAAGTATGAAACTTATATAAGCAAATGATTCCAACTAATCTTTCGTGAATGACAACGAAAAAAAAAATCTTCAATAATGTGTAACATTCCGTATTAAATTTTTAAATAAGAATACAGTTTTTTACATGTACAACGCACGTGCAATTTCATATCATTATTTTCATTCTAAAATTTATTTAGAGTTATGCATAATTTTCTTTCATTTATTTTATTTTTTGTTGTCTATTAGAACCCAAAGGCCAAATAGAAGACTCTAAGCCCATTAAAATAAATAAATAAAAATGAACCAATCCCACAAGAGGAAGCCCACTAGAAATTCATTAAAAAAAAGAAGCCCATTAAGTTATTCTACTTTAAATAAACACTTTTAAATCCTACATTTGTCATGTAACAAGTATACGCATTTAGGCTATAAACAAATAATTAAACAAATGAATAAGAGAGTGTGCATATGTGGGAAATCCAAGCGTTGGCCAATTCATGAAGGAATGAGAAGATGTGGGGGTTTGTGTAGTAATGGTGAGTAGGTGATTAATTTTGTTAATGACTTTTTATTTTTGGGTAATGGGTGTCTCTTCATTCACCCACTTAACTCTATAAACACCACCTCCTTTTCTTCATGAAATCTTGCACAAAAAATCAAAAGAAACAAAAGATAAGAAAGAGAGGAAAAGAAAGAGAGAGTTGTTTGAGTTCTTACTTGGAGGAAGGAGAGCTTGCTAGGAGGAGAAGGAAGTCCCATTCTTCGAGCTAGGAGCAACTTCTAGGAGTCTTCTAGAAGGGAGTCCCATTCTAAGAGTCTTCTTCTACATTAGAATCTTCATTGAGATGAGTGTCTTCTTGAACTTTCTAAATTATAGTATCATGCATGTGTAGATAAATTGATATATAAAATTGATATGCATATGACTAGTGATTAAATTGTAATGATGATATTTAGAATGAAAATGCATGCTAATTGAAAGATTGTCATGAAAATAAGTTGATTGATGTTGTTTGATTGCATGGTAGTACATTATGATTAGATTAAATGATATGAATATAGATTTGTACACAAAGTTACCAATTCATGCTAAGAAAAGTTACTGTTTTGAATTTTGTTTGCACATTAGAAAATTGTATCTAATAAAATAGTTGGAATCTAGAACTAAAACTTTTTGGGGAGCATCTTATACGTATCAGGAACATCCCTTTAAAATTTTATAAGATTTGGAGGTCGTTTACTATTTTAATAAAATCTAAACTCAAAACTTGTTAGTAGTTAGCTAGTTGCTGGAAATCTGCACATCTTTCGGTTTTTGATCAATTAAGCATTGTAAATGAAATAATGTGAGAAAAGTCAGAACTAAGAAGTTGTAGTAGACTCGTAAACCTTTCTGAAAAGTCCAAGAAATCAAATTTTCATAAAGAATTGAATTTTATATGAATTTTACAATTCTGTACAGTGGTAGTATTTCAGTATTTCGACCATACTATATATTTCGAAGAATTCAGGGTTATAGATACAGTATGTTGAGGAAACTTATAACTAAGAAATTGTAGTAGACTTGGACACCTTTATGTTGATATAAATAATGCAAAGTTTCGGGAAGTATATGATTTTCTATGATTTTTTACAAATAGTATGAAATGCAGTTTCTGACTTTGAATTTACTGTTTTGCAAATGATACTTAAACGAGGTGATTGAAAGTATATTCTCACTGTTTTAAATTATATTTTGGAAAAATAAAGATCATATTCATGCTTAGATGAGATGTGAACTCAAGAAAAATATATATATGGTTAATGATGTTAGGAATTGGTTTAAAATAAATCAAAGGAAAATGATGAGATGAGTTTTCAATGATGAATTTTAAGAGAATATGTTTTAATTTTCATTAACTTGTATTGAGAAGGTTTTGATGAATATGAAGAGTGTATTGTGAAAATGAATAGGTCGAGATTGTACTTGTTGATGAATAAGTAAGAATGAATGAAAGAATTTGAATAAATTATAAATACATGAACATGAGTTATAAGGGTATGAGTACCCCAAGTTGTTGAACATGAAAAGATGTTGATTCTAGAGGCTTAATGAGACCTAGGTGTTGGGATTGGGGCGTCAACAAACGCTCTCTAGTCGCAGCGGAACTAATTAGGCCAATGAGGAAGACGAAGTAGACGAAGCGAATAGCAAGCAAGTAGATCCACCAAACTAACACAAACACAACAACGATGACTTATCCCGGTTAGCTTTTGCTTAATCCGGAGGGAAATATAAGGAGATTTGATATTCAACTAGAAGAGATTACAAGAAGTTACTGATTCACTTGACACATGGAATTAAACTCACTCACCATGAACTATCTCTCTCGAGCCTCTCTTTGCAATGGAGAAAAGAATTTATGAAGTACTCCCTCTCATATTGGAGGAGTTTACAATATATATAGAAGAATAGAGAGAAAACCTAGGTCTAATCTTGATCCTCAGTTGTCCGATATAACCTGAAAAGAAGTAACTGAATAGGAGCTGCACGATCTAACTTGGAGTTGAAGATTGGGCTGAAACGACCTAACAAATCGAGGCCCAAAACTGAACACAGCAGCGCGGGCGGTCGACCGTCCACCAAGACCGGTCTACCGTACCACTCTCTAACTTTCCAGTACAAATAGCGGTCGGGGTGCAGTCGGGGGGTGCGGTCGACTGTCACCCAGACCGGTCGACCGCAACTAGCTGCACCTACTGCTGCTGCTGTTCTCCTTCTACTCGCTTCGACGCTTCGACCTCAAGAAAAATATTTTGTGAAGTATATGATTTTCTATGATTTTTTACAAATAGTATGAAATGCAGGTTCTGACTTTGAATTTACTGTTTTGCAAATGATACTTAAACGAGGTGATTGAAAGTGTATTCTCGCTGTTTTAAGTTATATTTTAGGAAAATAAAGATCATATTCATGCTTAGATGAGATGTAAACTCAAGAAAAATATATATATGGTTAATGATGCTAGGAATTGGTTTAAAATAAATCAAAGGAAAATGATGAGATGAGTTTTCAATGATGAATATTAAGAGATTGTGTTTTAATTTTCATTAACTTGTATTGAGAAGGTTTTGATGAATATGAAAAGTGTAATGTGAAAATGAATAGGCCGAGATTGTACTTGTTGATGAATAAATAAGAATGGATGAAAGAATTTGAATGAATTATAAATACATGAACATGAGTTATAAGGGTATGAGTACCCCAAGTTGTTGAACATGAAAAGATATTGATTCTAGAGGCTTAATGAGACCCAGGTGTTGGGATTGGGGCGTCAACAAACGCCCACTGGTCGCAGCAGAACTAATTAGGGCAATGAGGAAGACGAGTAGACGAGGCGAATAGCAAGCAAGTAGATCCACCGAACTAACACAAACACAACAACGATGACTTATCCCGGTTAGCTTTTGCTTAATCCAAGGAAAAATATAGGGAGATTTGATATTCAACTAGAAGAGATTACAAGGAGTTACTGATTCACTTGACACAAGGAATTAAACTCACCCACCAAGAACTATCTCTCTCGAGCCTCTCTTTGCAATGGAGAAAAGAATCTATGAAGTACTCCCTCTCATATTGGAGGAGTTTACAATATATATAGAAGAATAGAGTGGAAATCTAGGTCTAATCTTGATCCTCAATCGTCCGATATAACCTGAAAAGAAGTAACTGAATAGGAGCCGCACGATCTAACTTAGAGTTGAAGATTGGACTGAAACGACCTAACAAATCGAGGCCCAAAACTGAACACAGCGGCGCGGGCGGTCGACCGTCCACCAAGACCGGTCGACCGTACGGCTCTCTAACTTCCCAGTACAAATAGCGATCGGGGTGCAGTCGGGGGGTGCAGGTCGACTGTCACCCAGACCGGACGACCGCAACTAACTGCACCTGCTGCTGTTCTTCTTCTACTCGCTTCTACGCTTCGACCTCCGTGCTTCATATTACCTTCTTTTAATCTGAACAATGAGTATACAAGACACAATTCTAAAAAACTCCACCTTGGATTGCATACGAGTGCTATCACATGATGTGTTACTCATCTCCAAACTCTAACAAATTCCACTTGCAAAGAAAACTTAGAACAAAGCTTCTTCTTCTAGTTGAAATGATCTCTACCCATTCTCACCAAATCCAGTGCCGCCCCTCAAAGGCCTACCTCCGTAGATGTACTCACGAAGTTGCCAAACTCCGTACGAACTCCACCTATCCTTAGGCTTTCTCCACCTCTCGACGATATTCGAACGTCGTTGACTCATCTTGATGAATCTAGTTGCGACAAACTAGCTGAGCTTGCGGGAATACCGGGAAAAGGAGCAATACTTGCGCAAGTATTTCGAATTCCCCAAAACTTGTAGAGATTGTTTTGGCTTGGCCCAACCATTCTCATACCTCTAATCACCTTACGACGACCTTGAAAAACAGACAGAACTCCACCTCGAGCTGTGTACCTACAGTCCTGTGCATCAAGAGTTCCCAAGGAAATCAGATTCCTGTTTCAGCAGAGGAATATGCAAAACATCCCTTAAAGTGAACATGTGTAGACCTGGCATCTTCAACTCAATTGTCCCCTCACCCACTACTTCATAAATCTCTCCAGTTTCCGTTGTTACACAATGCCCCGTAGTAGACTTATAAGTAGAAAACAACTTCCTCTAGGAGCAAATATGAGAAGAACTCCCTGAGTCAAGAAACCAACTAGAATTCACTTCTAAAGAATTTGAAATAAGAAGACACGAATCGCCTGAATCAAAGGCACTAACCACATTGGCTGAACTCCCGTTCTTTGCGCTCTCCTGATTCTGCAATTTCCAACAGTCTTTCTTGATATGCCCTGACCTCTTGTAATATCGGCAACGGATCGAATCCTTTTGCAAAGCACTTTGTCTTCCCCCCGAAGGATCATCCACTGCTAGACAACTTGTAGGAATGGACGACGAAGATTTATGGGTCTCTTTCCTATGTTGATTTTCCTTCAATGCTTTGATTACACCATCTACCGAAATACTCTCATTGGCAGATCTACCGTGTAGCATGGTCGTGATCAAAGGCCCGTACGAATCCGACAGTGAATATATCAGGTTGAAAGCTTTATCTTCCTCACACACATCTGCGTTGATCGCCTTAAGTTCAAATAATACCTTATTGAACTCTGTAATGCGGTCTTGGAGATCGGTACCTTCCATCATAGATAAACAGAATAACTTCCTTTTCCAATGCATCCGATCTAATAACGACGAATCAGAGTAGTCAGTTATGAGTCTTTCCCACAGACTCGTCGCGTCAGTTTCTTCAAGAAATCTGTACTTGACCTCGTCCGCCAAGGATAGTCAGATTAGACTTATGGCTATTTCACGAATATCTTCCCAAACATCATCCTTCATATCAGTTGGCTTTTCCTTCTTCTTTACTGCTGACTGCAACGTTCTTGAACAAGAACATCATACATGTCAGTCTTCCAAAGACTGAAATTGATCTTACCATCAAACTGCTTGATCTTCAAAATACTGTGGCCGGTCAACTTAACCAAGGAACTCGGCAACATGAAGCTCTGATACCAGTTGTTGGGATTGGGGCGTCAACAAATGCCCTCTGCTCGCAGCGGAACTAATTAGAGCAATGAGGAAGACGAAGTAGACAAGGCGAATAAATTGAGCAAGTAAGTAGATCCACCAAACTAATACAAACACAACAACGATGACTTATCCCGGTTAGCTTTTGCTTAATCCAGGGAGAAAACATAAGGAGATCTGATATTCAACTAGAAGAGATTACAAGGAGTTACTGATTCACTTGACACAAGGAATTAAACTCACCCACCAAGAACTATCTCTCTCTTGAGCCTCTCTTTGCAATAGAGAAAAGAATCTATGAAGTCCTCCCTCTCATATTGGAGGAGTTTACAATATATATAGAAGAATAGAGAGAAAACCTAGGTCTAATCTTGATCCTCAGTCGTCCGATATAACCTAGAAAAGAAGTAACTGAATAGGAGCCGCACGATCTAACTTGGAGTTGAAGATTGGGCTGAAACGACCTAACAAATCGATGCCCAAAACTGAACACAGCGGTGCGAGGCGGTCGACCGTCCACCAAGACCGGTCGACCGTACCGCTCTCTGACTTCCCAGTAAAATAGCGGTCGGGGGTGCAGTCGGGGGGTGCGGTCGACTGTCACCCAGACCGATCGACCGCAACTAGCTGCACCTGCTGCTACTGCTATTCTCCTTCTACTTCGGTTCGACCTCAGTGCTTCATATTACCTTCTTTTAATCTAAACAACGAGTATACAAGACACAATCCTAACACCATGTACCGACAAGTGTTGAAAATGAATAATTGATTTGAGAAGTGACCAATATGGGCTGTTATTCTCGGTATATTGCGTTGGTTGTAAGCAACTGACGTGCCCACAGTTTCATATGCTGGTTTTGGAACTTACACGAAGATGTAAAGATGATTTTGATGCTGATGTTTACTTACATGTCAAAAATGTTAAAATTGTCCTGTTGTACTTCATTAATTTCCGTTGCGTTATTGTTGTAAAAGAACAATGTTGTAATAAAAAGTTTTAAATTCCTTATAAAATTGTACGAAGTGAAGTGTAAATCCCGTTGTACTACGAATTCCGTATTTTGGTATTCGGGGACGTTACATAATGTCATAAGAAACACAATATTAATCACCCCTACTCATTTAATTAGCCTAACATTTACTACTGCTTAACCAACTATAGTTGTTCTTTCGCTGGAATACAAATTACAGTTTTACTTAAGAAGATGATTATCTACGTAAAATTTATGGATTCATGTTTCTAAATGCCTGATACAACTCTATACCTATAATCTTTACCAAAAAAGGGTAGAAAGAAATGTGAAAATACATAACTTGACAATGTGGAAGGTAAAATTTGGTGGTCAATATCAACAAATCATTGAAGCACTGCTCAAGAGGAAAAATGGAGCGAATCAGATAAGAACGTTAAACAATAGAATGTGAACTTACAAAGATAATAACAATATTGATGAGAAAAGTAGCACCTTTCATGTTATCATAAACTTAAAGATCAATTTATTCATGTATATATTTCATTCGATTATAACTGAGATACCTTCAAACAAATCCTAGTTTACAAAATGGCAAAAACTTCAGTGGTAATAAAATGTACTTTCTAAAATTAGTAAACCAGTTAAGCTATTAAGAGTATGACTTACTATAGCAAGAATGACGACATTACTTCTTTGCCTCCATAGCTTGTGTTACACACGGTAGTGAATGAATCCTTCGGGGCATCGTGATGATGAATCCATCATTCTCAAGCTTGCTTTTTTGGAAAGTATATAGTGTCAGTCTAAAAAGGGGTGACAAACACTAAGTCAAATATTATCTTACGCTATGGTACTCGACATGATATAGAGTGGATAACAGGGCCGGCCCTGGGACAGGGCCCAAAGGGCGACCGCCCCAGACCCCTAAATTTTTGGGACCTCATATCTATAATTTTTAATTTTTTTAGTTTAAATTTTAAAAAAATTTAAAGAGACTCCATGAGTCACAACTGTCCCGTTTTAAAGTTCAACGGTCTATATGCTTTGGGTTGCTAAGTTGGTGACTTGGAAAGTGATTTCTTTTTAATGATAATAACTGATCATTATGGTTCTTAGTTCTTGATTAATTTTAACACCCAAATCAATGTAATCAGTAATCTACTTCATTTCTTATAGTAGGCAGCAGAGCCTAGGTTTGGTTGGATGACTGGGTTTAGGTTATTGTTAGTTTCGTTGGCCTTTTGGCTTTGAATCCCCTCAGAAGGTATTTCCATTACATATTCATATAGTTATTAGATTTTCAAATATCATTATTAAATTATAACTGAAATGTTTATCATAAATCCCAAGGGAATTAAAGAAAACTTGTACTTTCATTACAAAGTGAAAGTTGTATGATGAATGTTCTGTTTTTCTAAAAGTATTGCATTAGATATGAAAATTGAACATGTTTTTCCTAAAAAAACGAAAAAATCAAAGAAAGAATTGATGAGAATGCACATGAAGATAACACACAATCTACTGAAGATTCTTTTAGAGTTAATTATTTTATTGTTGTAGTAGATGTTGCTATTGCTGTGTTGAAAAGGAAATTTGAACAATTGCAAGTATTTGCTAACATATTTGGATTCTTGTTTGATTCAGAAAAGTTAAAATCTTTAGATGATAATAAGTTGAAAAATTATTGTGTCAATCTTGAAAATACTTTGAAACATGGTACCTTTGTAGATGTTGATTCAAATGATTTGTTTTCTGAATTGAAAGTATTATAATTGACTTTACCAGCAAAAAAAAAGACAACCATTGAAATCCTGGAGTTCGTACATATTTTTGCTTGTGATCCTAATGTTTCGATTGTTTATAGAATATTGTTGACTATACATGTGACTGTGACATCTGCTGAAAGAAGTTTTTCTAAATCAAAAATATTGAAATCTTATTTCAGATCGACTATGTCACAAGAGATGTTGAATGAATTAGCAATCTTATGTATTGAAAATGATTTATTGGGAAAAAAATGATTTGGAAAACATTATTGATGAATTTGCTTCTGAAACTGCTAGAATAAGTAATTTTAAATAATGGTTGATACTTTTTTGTTTTAATGTAATCATGTTTTGCAGTTGAAAATATTTTGGAGGCTGGAGCTATCAAGATAATTTGTAACTGGTAGACATATATGTGATCATTTATTATAATATTTGTATGACTGTTTTTTGAATTTTTGAATTATTTTTAAGCTTTCTTGTTATTGAAGTATTTATATATGACTATATTTCTATGGTAATTTTGGACATGTAAATTATTTATATATATATATATTAATGTATTTCAATTACTGAAAAAGGCATCATAATCTTTGTTCGTCCCGGACCTCCAATTGTCAGGACCGGCCCTGAATAGATTAAGATATGATTGTAGAAAAGTGTTAATAAAAACTGGAGCAATAAAGCCTCAATCTAGCCTTTTATCAAGTACATGTAGATTCTCATCCACTCATACTAATCAGTATTGCATTAAAAAAAAAGCAAAACAATAAAGGATTTTGAAGAATAAGGAACTTCTACTAACAAAAGTAAAAATAGTCATACGCAAGTGTCAACAAACTGCAATCAACACTTGCGCCAAACATCATCAAAATTAAGTTACTAACCAAATTAATAATTACCACTAGTTCTAAATTTGTGCACGATATCATCATTAAGGGACCAACCTAACCCAACCTTTGAGGCCATACTCATCTAAAATTGTACTTGGTCCTTGAAAATAATTTTTAAAAATGTAATGAAGAGTAGATGTGCTATATTTATGGATTCGAACACAAAAGCTCAGGTCATATGCAAATCGACTTATAATTTTATCGAGCTCCTTCACCAACTCCACATCCATACTTTTTCAATGCATTTATGTGGCTTGCCACATGAACTGAGATTTTGAGTACCCAAAAGCATTTTGATAATCAAGGTAGGAACAATTTGACGCAACTTAAAGTTTCATGTTTGAATCCTTTAAAAAACAGTGGAACAAATGATGAATAATAACACATCACCCACATCCTAGAACAAAGAAATAATAATCAAATAGTTAGAATAATGAAAAATAGAAAAAGAAGAAAAGTCAGGCTACGTTTAGTTTGTTGTTTTGAAAACACATTTTAAACATTGTTTTTAAAAATAGTTTTTTGAAAATGAGAATATAAAACACATTTGGTTAAAAAAATTTCCAAAATTTTCAAAAAATACTTTTCAAACTAAAAAAGGCATAATTTGACTTTCATTTCGTGCACTTTGCTTGTACCCGACTCGGTATTGTTAAAAATAAAAAAAGAGGGGAAGCAGAACAAGTAAAGATGATATGGATCACCCCTTCTTCTTGCGCCACTTTGCTTGTCACCAATTATTGTTACCAATTCAATACTTTCACTTCCATTTCGTGCAGTTATCAGCCCAGACGACACTGCCGAGCAATGCAGCTCCCTTTCCTTATAAAAATAGGGTGGAAGATGCTCGATATTATAATCAATCAGTATATAGGAAGAGAAACAATGCATTATCTAAATCAGTGTCTTCAGTATTTTGCCTGTACAAGTGTAATCTTCATTAATTTATATATTTGTAAGCTGAATGTTTGTGTTACCATGCACTATCAAATCATTGCATTATCAAATCATGTTTCATGGATTCACTGGACAGATTCACCTTGGCATCCAAACAAGAAATAAAAGAATGTGGAGTCTGATACAGTTAGATATGTTCTTTACTCACAATCACAGGCATTAGTTCGCATGGTGTAAACTAAAAAAGCATAATTTCCACATCTTCCTTATCCTAGACAATCTATGGAAGAGATTTCCACACTACAGGAAATAAAAAATGTACACAATTTTGATATGTGATTGTAACCCCTGTTTTTCACTTTTGGTATTTCGAGGGTATTTTTTTCCATTTTTGTGAATTATTATTTTCCATTGTATTTTTCGAAACAATAAGTTTAATTATTTTTATTCTATAATAGTTTTCTGGCAGTTTTGACCTCCTTTTGTTGATTGTGCGCCGTTTGGCCATTTTTCGATATTTTGAGCTCTTTTTCTCAATTTCTTGATCCCGTTCATGTATAAATATTATTTTAGGGTCATGGTGAATTTTTAGGAGAGTTTTGACCAATTTGAGATTTTTGGCCCTTAAGGAGATTTTTAGGAGCCATAGGATTCATTGTACTTTGTATCCTCATTCGAAATCTACCCAATATCCATTACCCAATTGTATACCTATTGTTTCCTATTGATATCCACTACCCATTAACCCACATTTGATCTCCTATATATACCCCTAATACTAATTAATCCCTAACCCTAATTCTCTCTCCCTCTCCTATTTGGTATCCCGGCCTCCCCCTCTCTTTGTATTCCCGGCCTGCCTTCCAACACCCCAGGCCGACCTATTGTTGTCCTCTCCAACCATAGCCGACCACTTATAACTCTTCCACCCATCCTTTTATACTACTTCGCTTCATAAAATACCTCGTCTCTCCTCTTTTTGTGACCGGCCAAGCATCAAATCAGCACCATACGACCCCAAGTCAGTGAACAACACCTCTCTTCGCTGATTTGAGTTGTGGGCATCTCCCACTTTGGTTCGTGTGTCAAAGAGATCAACCGTTTGCGCGTTTTGTTCGTGGATTTCGCTCGAAATCGCGTTAGAAGGCGTCTTGCTCGTGGTTTTTCTTTGCTAGGCTTGGATTCGTCGCGATCGTCGTCACAAAGAGGCAAGTAACTTGTACTTAAATTTCTTAGGTTGATACAAGTCGAAAGTTCACACATAGGATAGTTTGAGACTAGAGACGGCCAAAGATCATGTTTTTATTTGTGGGTTTTGTCTCTATTGTTCAAAACAGGCCATAGATGACTTAGGACATGGAGTTTGATAGGTTTATGCCTTAGGATTCACCCAAACGCGATTTTGATCGTGTATGCGACATATTGTGTACCCGATGTATGTTGAACACCCATATGAGAAATATTAGATTTTGACATGTTAGAAACCCTTAGATATGATATTTAGATAATGGGTAGGCTGCGTTTCGAATTTGGATGAGTTTGGTTAATTTTTGTAGAAGTTATGACGATTCTAAGATGATGTGAGAAATCTGGAAATTCGGGTTGTACTGGATTGTTTGCTGTTTTCACCTAGGTTAGAGTCCGAATCTCAACTTGGAGATTTCACAGTAAATTGTAGAGAATTGAATCTAATTTCTAACCCCACTGATTTCACCCCGTTTGGAGTTTGTATGAATTAGTTATGATTATTTTAGTGACTGTATATCGGTAGTTTCCAGATTCAGTTCGGGGTAGTTTTTGTGGACAATTTATTTTCAAGATCCAAGTTATACATAATTTCATGACACAATACTTTGTCCAGTGTTTCAACATGATGATAGGTAGTTCCCAGATTTATTTGGTATTTTAAAGATGAGTTTGGCACGATGTTTCATATCATTTTCTATAACCTACTTTTGCTGTAAACTGCGTGTGGTTGTATGTTGAATGCCGTTTTCACCCTAATTATATTTACTGTATGAAAATATTATGTGAGATATGAAAGTTGGAGAATTTTGTCTACTTTCACCCTGTTTTGGCGGAAGTGGATTTCGATGCGCTGTTTGCAAGTTGTGTTCAATTTTGTATAGCAGTGTTGAGGAATTCCAGATCCATCAAAATCGTGTTTTGTGTTACTTTTCATTTTTGACAACATATCTATACTTTCTGGAAAAATATGAAAATTTATATTTTGAGACTATACTTATAGGGGATTACCCCAGAATTTTCGTGGATTTAATTGATGACTTTACCTGCTGTTTTCATGTGGTTTAAGTTATTCCCCTGTTTTCTGGCTGTACCTGAAAACTGTGTTGAAATGTGGTTTAAGCCGAAATGTTGTGAACTAGTATAGGTCTTTATTATACTCGTTAGAAACGTGTGGATGTCTAGTTTCCAGATCCTTCGACGGATCATGATTTGCATGCATGTAGATCTTTGGATCACTGTTTTTGTTCAGACTGGTCTTGCTGTCCTGATTATAATCATACGCTAAGTTGCTTGTATTTGTGAATGTTTGGTACCTATACTTGCTGATCTAATTTCCCGAGTCTAAACCTGATTATAACCTGTTAGTTTGACATCATTTAGTACACTCTCATGTCTGTTGATGATCTTAATAATAAAGTAATTAAGCTGGGGTTTAAGGGAAGATTCTATTAGTGGAAAAATAGAAATGTGTACTTGGAAGAGGACTAGTGTCCTACCTGCCTGTTTACCTGTTACTGACCCTGTCTACATTGCTTCTTATATAAGAAGGTGTAGAGTAGAAGAGAGCCACTGGTTCTGCCTGTTTCCTGTACCCAAGTACGTTGCCCTATGGACTCCACTATGAAAATCTTACTAAGCGAAATTGTTTGTTGTAGCAACCATGTAGTAAAAACTGGAATGCATGTCGTGCTCCCTAGATAGTTAATAAAAAGATTAGACTTAACATAACCTGATTATCATGATTACCTGATTATCCTGTTACCTGTTTTCCTGATACTTGATACATGATTACCTGATTACCTGAATACCTGATAATTATACATGTTACCTGTTTAACTGTTGACATATGTTTACCTATACCTGTTAGTATATCCTGTGGTTAGATAGTGTCCATGTGCTTGTATTCTATTCTATTTGTGACCCGGACTTGTCATTGATGGGTACTGTGTTTTCTCTTTTCCTTTTTCCTGCATTCGATGAATTGCAGATTATGGTGGACAGATTCAAGAAGGTACTGGTGGCTTGCAATATTAGTTACTAATTATTATTTCTGTTTCCTGATAGAATATTTTCTGTATTCGTGAGACTTGAATAATTTCTGTATTTGAGACTTGAGTATTATTTGTATTTAGGCGATGTGACCCAGAATATTTGTTTTCCAGACTCTGTTTTATTTGAGAACATGATATTTGATTTCAATTAATTCCTGTTGGTGAAATTATCTCAATGATGCATGTTGGTTCCACTCTTTGCTTCCGACTCTGATATATTGCCTGTGATGTGTTGTAAGGATTTCTGAAACAGCTTAAGGATGATTATAATCATTCGCTGGACTTGTGTTGCGTGCCCGTATTCTGTATTTTTGGGAAGCGGAGTGTGACAGTGATCCCTCTGTTAATGAATCAATTCTTATCGTTGCATTGTTGCATATGTACATTTGAATAACTTCAGATCAACGAACGAGCACTGCAAAATAAACAAAATTAGATAAACTTTGGGTTGTGGAAGAGCCAAGTTTATGCAGTAAAAATTAAGTTAGATATATAGCTGCACAATTGCTAATTGCCCGATCTTGGAGTCCTCGAATCTGCCATCCGATCTCTGCCCAAACAAAGGCGAAAACGACGACGAAGGCGACAATCAGAAGAACCGGGGTCGGATCAAGGAGTTGTGGGATGAGTGAGGCGAGTGAGGGCGGGATGGGGGAGAGGTGGCGGTTGAGGAGGGAGGAGGAGAGAGTGTGGGCGCGGCGAAGGCGGAGCCCGATCTTGGAGTCCTCAAATCCGCCATTCGATCTCCGCCCAAACGAAGATGAAAATGACGACAACGACGACGATCGAAAGAACCGGGGTCGGATCAAGGAGTTGTGGGATGAGTGAGGTGGGTGAGGGCGAGATGGGGAAGCAGTGGCGGTTGAGGAGGGAGGAGGAGAGAGTGGGGGGCTGCAATGGAGAAGTAGAAGTGGGGAAAATGGAGGTGGAGAGAGGAGAAAGGAGAGAGTGAGGGACTGAAACGAAGACGAAAATGGAGAAAAATGGGAAAAAAACTAGTTTTTTCCCTTTTCTAAAAACGCTTTTTAAAACGACACATTTCGAAAAAAATTTCAGAACCAATTTTGCAAAAACACCTATCCAAACATGATTTTTTCATTTTTAATTTTCAAAAATCTGAAAACAGTTTTTAAAGCTTGAGAAAAAATGCATTCTCAAGCTTTCTTTATTGAATCTGAAAAAGAAAAGGGGCACAAAGATACATAATGTATTTTGAGTTATACTTACATTGTTCTTGTTTAGGGCTGAGATTGGGCTGCTCTTTCTACTCTCTTATATGCCTTTTTATCTTCATCTTTATCTTTGTCTTCATTTACGTCTTCAGCATCTTCTAATTTTTTAGGTTTTGGTCCAAGAGGATGAGGAGGGAAAGAACGCGATAGATGACGTGAAGCATCGGGGTGGGTCAACTTTTCAGAGGGAAGGTCATAGGAGTTGCTGCCCGCCGACATATCTAATGGTAGAAAACTGAAAGGGATAGAGCTAGGGTTTGGATCGAATTAAAGATCGAATTAGGAAAGGAGATGAAATCGATTTAGGGAAGGAGATGAAATCAGCCCCTCCCTCCCCCTCCCCGAGCGCGTCTTCACCATGTTGCTATACTTACACTCAATAGCCTATTAGAATGGTCCAATGCTCACACTCAATAGCCTATTAGAATGGTCCAATCAATTAACATTACCAAGTACATCTGGAAAAGTAAGGGTATGAATATCACACAAATTGCAAATAATAAAAAGTCGAAGGGGCAAACATAAAAAATATATGATATAACCATCCATCTTATCCAACAAAGAAAGAGTGCAAGAGTAGATCCAACGTAATAAGATTGGCAATATCGGAGAGATAACACACACATCGTAAAAAAATCTGGACCGCAAAATGAAAAATCAACAACCCACAATGCACCCGAAAAATTGTGTGATTTCTGGAAATTTCTAAGAAAAAAATTGGATTTTTAGCCATTCACTTTCCTATGGAAATTTAGTCTTATAATAGTCTTATAATAGATTGGAATGTATTGTGAGTTACGATGGAGCAGGAAGAGGCATAATTGTTTTGTCAAGTATTTTGGTTGCTATTGAACCTTTTTTTTTTGTTGCGAAAAGTGACGTAGCCATGTCATAGCATATAAATAAAATGTCCAACATACATCACATGGTACCACAATCATAAATTACAGAACAAAAAACTTGCAGCTCCCCCCAAGTCGGGGGTAAACATGATGTTTTGTAGAGAATAGCAGAGATGGATTTAATACATTTTCTAAGCTGTTGGCACAACCAAGATGGATTTAGTGACGAAATGAGGACCAAAAGTAGTTTTGCTAATATCTTTTTTTTAATACCAAAAAAAGTAGGATAACCCCCTACTTCATATATATATAAATTAGCAATTCAGAAAAAATAGCTAATTACAAAACAAGTTTAAGAGATCATGCAAAAGAGCTAAGATAACTCAATTTTCGCCTATGAACTATTTGTGTCAGTGGATTCATTCGATCCAAAACTTGAGATAAAAGGTGTAGGCCAAAAAATGAATCATAAGTGGTTATTAATGAAGTTGAAGTTACGAAAGTTTAAGGGTTATCAATTTATGCCTGATTGCTTCACATAGTTCATTGAATTGCATTTTCTAAATGAACAAGAGAAAATCTGAATTGATCTTGTAACAAATCTGCTACAGAATGACTACGTTTATTTTTCAAGTGATTCATATCATCAAGTGTACCCATTTCAAATTTCATGCCGATCAAATGATCTGCAGTAGACAATAGATCTCGTGATTAGGAGGCAGATTGAGAAAGAGAGATGCACTATCATGCCCTGCTTCCCAAAATACAGAAGTATGGGCATGCAACTAAGGCCCAGCAAATGATGGACATCATTAATAAGTTGTACTGTTATAACTCAACAATATAATACATAATTACAACCATGCATGTAATAAAATAATCACATAAGTAAGGAATAAACCTAAATAATCCATAAAATAACCAACATATGGAAACATAACTTCGGGTAAAAAAAGTCCGGATACACAATGTACGAAATAATAATAATAATAATAATAATAATAATAATAATAATAACAGGAAAAAAACATGAAACAAGATAAACTATTCCAGGCTAGATCCGACTCTATCCTCTAGAAGATCTGGTCGCCAAGTCATTCTATCGATTCCTTCTTGGTACCTGTAAGCTCAATATCTAGAGTTTTTTTTTTTTTTTTTTTTTTGGAGGGGGGGGGGGGGTGTTGAGCAAGTTATGGACGAAAAGTAGTAACAAGAAAAATAATAACAAGAAACAATGTATCACATGGAAAGAAATAAGAACTAGCAGTACAATTATGGGACAATATGATCGTGTAGGATGCAACTGACAACTGGATCAAGTCTCAAAATATGGTTAATAGGGAATCAGAAATCATGTAATCGGGAAACATATAAACTTGTAAACATAAAACATGTAAATATGGATTCATTCAATCAAGAAATCAGGTAATCGGGAAACATGTCAATGCACAATGTTAATCTTAATTCTATTAATCTTTTATTAACCTATCTAATGCACTCAATCATGTGTCTCATACCACATGCATAACAATTAAGTGAACCTTTCGACTCAAGTGGTGAATTCTACTAGATCATGTACTTGGGTCTTGTAGTGATAATAACAAGAATCATATCAGGTGCGAGAAACATGTAAACTTGTAAACGAGAAACATGTAATATTGTAAACAGGAAGTCATTACAGAAAAAACGAGCCCCCTTTCGAGTACACTCTTTTATATTATACACTACTAAGTCGTACCCTTTATTACCCCGACGTGTTATTCTATTAATATGTTCAATCATGAACATGCAGTCGGTGCAATCAATGAGAATGGTGGTAACAAGACAGTCATTTCTCTTCTTAAGATATTGGATTCTAGAAATGGCCCCCGCAGATTCTAGAGATAGCCCTCACATATTCTAGAGGTGGCCCTTGCGAATTCTAGATGTGGCCCCCGTCGATTCTTACGATGTGATATGTAGTTCCACGTAGCACTTAGCTCCATGTGCACTTAATTGTACGTGGCACTTAGCTCCATGTGGCACTTAGTTCTGCCATCCAAAATAACATCAAAGACCATAACTATAACGATGCATGATACGATATAAATACGACGGTAATCAGTACCAGAATCAAGAGTATATCAAGAAGGTATCAGGAGAGTATCAAGAACTATGCAATCCATGATATGAAGTTGTTCTATCGATCTACTGCATTAATTCAATTCATTAAACATGAAGAATAACATATTTATATTTTAAGAACATAACAATACAAATCCCAAATTTCAACCCCAATACTAAAATTCCAATCCCAAATTCAACACCCATCCCTGTCATCTTTCCCCCTTAGTTGACCACTCTCCTCCATCCTCTTTCGCGCTTTCTTCCCCTCTTGAAGCGTCGTGGTGTTCGGATCCCCCCTTTCTGAGTTAGAGTCTGTTTGGCCCTGGATCTGGTATTTCTCATTCTAGATCCGAGAGTTCTGGCAATTTTGTTACTCTAGATTCGATATTTCTCTTTCTAGATCTGAGAGTTTTGGTCGTTTTGTTTTGCTTGATCTGATCAATTTTCGACCAGATCTAGATCGGGGATTGTGAAGTTCATTGCTATTCTGCTTCCTCCAGTTAGGTACCATGGCGCTTGATTCCATTACGGCTAGTTTCCCCCACTATAAGCATCTCTTCCTTGTGCTCTCATCCTTTCCTTTTGTTAATGTAGTTCTTCTACCCCCTAGTCGAATTTCATTCTCTGTTGTTTACATGTTAGTGTGTTTTTTATTCCTTTTGTTTACTTGTGCGCTGTTTGTTTTTCCTTTAGCCTACAACTCTTAATAACCTACATCTTCCCCCCCCCCCCCCCCCTCCCCCCACCTTTTTTTCCTTAAGTACTGCTAATTACCCTTCTTCTTTAGATATGGATGCTTCTTTCGGGGTTGTAATCGCTTTAGTTGAGGTCTGTGCAATTGCTGTAGTAGAGGATAGAGTTGACTTTGTCAACAATTCCTCTAACCTACTTCCTTTTATTGGGCCTTTTACCTCTTGGTGGGCCTCAGACAATGTGATGGATGACTCATGGGTTAAGATTGTACAAAAAAAAATCCAAAAAACATTTTCCCCTTAGGCCCAACCCCTCTTCTCGTCCTGCCTTCCAGAAGGTGTGAGAGAGTGCAGATGGTGACTTTTCCCACTTATCCCCTTCTTCCTCTCTCATCGTTCCATATTCCTCCTCATATATTCTAAAAATTCCCTCTACTGCTTCCGGTGTCTTCAAGTGGACCATTTCAAGCTATTCTGCCATAATAATATGAAGTGCTTATTTTGCGAGAAGTTTGGCCACTCCAGAAATAAATGCTACTCCCTTCAACATCTTCTTGGTCTACCCATAGGTGCTCTTATTTCCAACCAGGTCTTATCAACCCTTGATTTTCCAACCCAGCAATCAAAGCTTGCAAACATTCAAGCCAAGAAATATCCATACGAAACAAGATTTCCGACTCTTCTCCACTTCTTCCTACTCCGCCCGCTTCTCATATGTTGTCTGCCACTCAAGTTCATATTCCTCATATCCCCCAACTGCCAGAAACTTCCCCCGACTCTAAATCTTCGGCACCAATCTTGGTTGTTTGCTGTGATCTTTCGCAAGAGCTGACCTAAAAGATTGCTAATTTGGCTTGCTATGGTGTTGTGTCTATTTTAGGAGTATCTATCTCTAATTCTACTTTGGATTCTTTTCTTTGCAACACTTGCAATGTCCAAGATTGGCCGTGGGCTGCCAATGCTTGTTCTAATAGCGACGTGGTCATCAAATTTCCCTCCTCTCAGATTTTGCTTGACTTGGTGAATAAGCAGTCATTCTATATCGGCTTTGTCAACCTCCGTATCCGCAAATGGGCATGGATGGGTCTGCACTTCCCGCTCTTCAATCTATACCTACAAAGATCACCATATCTGGTATCCCGCCTTATTGTGACTCCTCCGGCTAGTTGCCTCCATGACTTAGTGCATTGGTGATCTCATGTGCACCTCTTCGACTTCTCTACTTGCTTCGAGTTGCTTACATGTGGAATCAGAATTCCTGTGTACACCTCTCTTTGATCGGGTTCATGCTTACACCTTACGCATTGGAGACTCCTCCTTCTCTATTTTGTCACTTACCATGACTCCCCGCCCTCCGATTCGTCTGCTTCCGTTGTCCATGCCCTCACTACTACTCAGGTTGATGCAACTCTTGCTCTTGGTCCTTTCCATGAAGGTTCTTCGACTAAGCCTTGCCTATCCTCCACCAAAGTTTCATCGATGCTTAAAAGCTCTTCTCGTGGAGGGTTTCGGAGTAAAAAATCCATTCCTTTGGCTAGTAAACCGGCCACGCTGCCCTTAGGTCTTGCCAAATCTCCGATGAAAAGCCAGAACCTGGTTTGGATTAACCCTTCCCTATCCTCTCCATCTACTAACATACCCACATCTTCACTTTCGGCTGTTGCGAAGACTGCCACAGTCACCCCAAGTTCTCCTGTTACTGTCACTTCAACTAATGCTCCTACACCTATCCCCTCACCTCCCTCGGATATATGCCACCAGCCAACTTTGAATGTTGCTGTGGTACCTAAGTCCTTTCCAACTGATGGCTCCTGACCGGAATGGAGTGTGAATCCACACTTCTCTTCCATTGGAACTCTTACAAATCTACTGTTTTTGCTTCCCCCAAGCTTCAAAATGAGGCATCCTCATCTAAAATCCTAACAGCCAAGAATCAGAAGATTGACGATTGGGTTGAATCTAATAATTTGCTTTCTGAAGAAGAGAAAGAGCTTTCCCATCCCTAGCCATGGTGCAAGGTACTTTTCACTTTCAAGCCCCTACTTTCTTCCTTTTTCTCTTCTTTTCACGTATAAAGAGGTTACTATATTTTTCTTAGCTTTTTATTTGAACCCTATTTCCTTGTTACTATCATTTACCTCTTACTATTTCAATATTCGATCTTCTATTTATAATTTGGATGTTCAGACTGTTTCAACGGTCACCTTAGGCTGTTCTGCCGACTAGTTCTTCAACCCCATCTATGCATAATTTCCTCATTCTTCCTTTCTTCATGTTGCACCTTCTCCTCCGTCCTCTTCTTCATTTACCCAGCATTTGTTCCTTCCTCCTCAGCTTGGGGAACACTCCCCCAAAAGTGGCTCTATTGATAATGGCGATGATGCTATTCTTGTTATCTCGACAATTATGTGTAATTAAGATCCTTTACCGCCTTATAATTCTAGCTCTAAAAGGAAGTATTCCAAAAAGAATTATAGGTTTACTCACATTCTAACTAGTGCTCGTATCTGTTCAAAGAAAGATGCTGATTTATCCCCCTCCTCCAAAGCTACGATTACGGCCCAAATAAGAAACAATGAGATTCCCCCTATTCCCGATAATGTAGGTCCCAAGCAACCTCTTGGATCCGTTTATCAATTCCATTTTGATTCTCTCTTTAACCTTGAACTTGTGAACCTTGCATCTCAGATGGGATTCATATTTGATCTGATTCAATCCATTCGAAACTTAGAGATTTCTCGAGCTGGTGTAGATCATTGTCCCCATGCATAATGTCTCTTGGAATATCCGTGAGCTTGGTAGCAACTATCAAAGAGAAGCTATCCATCACCTGATCTCCTCTACCCACTGTGACATTATCTCTATTCAAGAATCCAAACTAGACTCCATTTCTCCTGCAATTACCTGATCTCTAGGTAGTAGTTTGATTACCCAAGTGATCCCCATCAATGCGATCAATTCTTGTGGAGGGATCCTTTTCGAGTATAAAGTTTCTCTTTATAACTTAATCTCCATCCAACTGCTAAAATTATTTCTGGTTGTCTGCCTTCATTGGACTGAATTTAACAGTCAGATTACTGTCATCTCTGTTTCTGGTCCATCGACCCCGACCCTTCTCCAGGAATTTTGGATCGAATTCCTCTCTTTTATCAATCTTATTAACGGTCTTTGGATTTTCTGTGGTGACTTCAATGTTATAAGGTTCAGTCATGAAAGACTTGGGAACTCCTCCTCTTTGAGGGATTCCCAAAATTTTAATGACTGCATTTTCTCCCTCTAACTCATGGATCTACCCATTAGGGTTTTTACATGGCCTAACATGTGCCTAATTCCCTAAATTAGATCGATTCCTGGTATCCAATGATTGGGCCACCATTTTCCAGAACTCTTTTGTTCAAGCCTTCCCCAACCCAAGTTCGGATCATGTCCCTATTGGTTTATTTTCTAACTTCAATTTTTCTAAACCTGCCAAATTTTGATTTGAGAAATTTTGGTTAGATGATAAAATCTTTGTTAACCTGATCACTAATTGCATCTCCTCTGTTGTTGGTTCTCATGGGCTTAGCCAGATCCTGCTTAAACTACACTCGGTTAAGCATGGTTGTAAAATCTGGCGCAAACAGAGATTTGGCAACTCTCGTGCTATGCAACAGTTTTTTCTTTCCTCTATTCATCAAATTGATCAGATGGAAGAATCAGGTCCCATTTCGAACTACGATAGATTAAAAAGAAATGAATATATAAAAGTTTTTCACTCTATTTGGCATCTTGATCACATCAAATGGGCGCAATGGGCAAAAGTCAAATGACTAAAAGCAGGTGATTGTAATACTACCTTCTTCCATAATTTTGCCTCTCATCGGCAACGTTGTAACCGGATCTCTTCCATCTCTAAACTTAGATCTACTTCGGAATTCCATAGAGCTTTCCTTGCTTTCTTTAAAAACCTGATGGGATCCGCCTCTGCTAGCCCTATTCATCTTCATTGACATTCACTTTATGGGTCTGAATCACATGACCTTTCTAGTACCGAAGTGCCATTTTCCCTAGATGAGATCAAATCAGCAGTTTTTTCCATGCAGAGTGATTCGACACCTGGGCCTGACGGATTTCCTTCCTTTTTCTTTCAAAAATTCTGGGATCTTCTTAAAGATGACCTATTTGATATGTTCTCAGAGCTCTTTCATGGCAACTTCTCATTTGATAGGTTCAACTATGCTCACATTGTTCTTATTCCCAAAATGTTGGGGGCAAATTTCGTCTCCTTTTTTAGACCTAGCAGTCTCCTTAACGTCATCTTTAAGATTGTAATGAAAGTACTTTCGAATCGCCTTAACTCAGTTATTTCTCCTCTGATAGATCGTGCCCATTTGGGATTCATCAAGAATAGATTTATTCTTGATAGTTTTGCATGCGCTCAAGAAATTATCTCTGGTTGTCATAAGACTAATTCGGAAGGTATTCTGTTAAAGTTAGAATTCGAAAAAACCTATGATAAGGTGAATTGGGAATCCCTCTTTGAGATTATCTTTCATCGTGGTTGCGGTCCCTGTTGGATCTCTTGAATTAAATCCAGTCTTTTCGCTGGTACCTCTTCCGCTTTAATCAACTATATTAAGGGAAATAAATTCTTATGTACCTGCGGACTTAGACAGAGAGACCCTATTTCTCCTATTCAGTTTTCCCTCATGGCGGATGTATTTAGCAAACTTCTTCTTAAAGCTTGGAATGCTCACCTTATTGAAGGGCTTGGTGGATTTCACGGATTTCGAGAAGTTCTTAATCTGCAATATGCAGATGACACTATCATTTTTGCCAAACCTAATGGCACTACTCTACAGAATCTTAAACTCCTTCAGTATATCTTCGAAAAAACTTCGGTTTTGTCAATTAATTTCAATAAAATTTCGGTTGTCTGGTTAGGTGGCTCCCACCCAATTTTGTAAATTGCGCCTGGGCGACAATCCCGATCTCTTATCTGGGTATCCCATTGCATTGTGGCAAACTTCAAAAAAAATGATTGGATCCCCATGATTGAGAAGGTGGAATCTAGACTCAATGCTTGGTCCGGTCGTTTGCTTTCTAAAGGCGGAAGACTGACCCTGGTTAATTCTATCCTTAACCCCATTTCCTTGTACATGATGTCCTTCTTTTATGTTTCGTCATGGGTCATCAAGTCGATTGATCAAATTAGATGCAATTTTTTCTTGTCTGGATCACCTGCTTTCAAGGCGGGTAAACATCTTTGCAATTGAAAAACTTTAAGCAAATCTAAGTATGAAGGTGGCTTGGGTATCATTAACCTCCATAATCAGAACTTAGCCCTTCTTGGGAATTATTATGGAAAATTATAAGTCCCGAGGATTTGTCTTGGTGTCATCTCGTTTCTCATAAGTATCACAGGCGTCATAAAGTTTGGGAACTCCATCATTCTCTTACATCTTTAGCGTCCCCCTTTTGGAAAGGAGTTTGGAAGGTTATGGAACCTTTCAAATGCGAACTGTTTAAAGTTTGTGGTTCTGAAGCGCACATCAAATTTTAGTTTGACTTGTGAATTGGAAACATCTGTATTTTTGATTTTCCAACCAGTCCGCTTTGATGAATGAGTACACCATCAACCATAACAATTCCAAAGATTGGCATATCACCTACCAGAGGTCCCTCCCGAATTCCATGTTTTCCCAGCATTTCAGGTTGAGTATGTTACTTAGATCTTATAATTGGCATCCTCAAGATGATATTATTTGGCGTTTGACTAAATCGGGTTTATATTCTATTAAGTCATGTTATAATTTCCTTAATTATGGAGGTATCTCCTCTCCGTTCTTGGAGATTATCAGTGGTTGCATTGCACCCCTTAAAGTCAAAATTCTTTCTTAGTTGGCTATTCATAACAAACTTCTCAATGTGGAGGTGCACAACAAAAAAAATCTCGCGATTGGCCAAAATTGTGCTTTATGCCTAACATGTCACGAGGATGCATGTCACTTATTTATTCATTGTCCACTCATTCTTCCGTTATGGTCCATATGCATGAGGGCTTGGCACGTTTGTGGTAAGCCAACTTTCGTGTCGTCTTGGTGGGGTCATTGGCAATCCCAACGTGTCAAGCGCCCTTATCGAGCATCGTGGGATCTAACCATGATGACACTTATTTGGAAAGAAAGAAATAATATGATCTTCTCTAACAATGCTCGCCATATTAATTGTTTGATTGGAGATCTTCTCTTCTACACTAACTTTTGGGCTAGCATTCTCCCACTTTGTAAACTTGCTAAGTTGAGTTTACACAAACTTCAGTTAGCGGTTCCTATTTTTTCCAACTCAGAACTCTCTCCACTGCCCCTTACTTCTATGCTATTTTTTTTAAAATTTCTTTATTTTCCTTAATCTCTATTCTATTCTTTCCTTTGCAGAGCTGATTATTGGTGCATTAGTGACTGTGGTGGCTTTTCTTTATTTCTGCCTTTTGGCCACTTGCAAGTGCTGGCTCCTTTTGGTGTTTCGAAAGGTTTCAGGGCTCCTCTTCGCCATGTCTTGTCCTGCTTCTCAAAATACGGAAGTACGAGCACGCAACTAAGGCCAATCGAATGATATATGTATGCCAACTCATATCATTCATAAGATGTACAATACCAATAAGCTCAATAACGCATAATAATAATAATCACATGAACAATAATAGAATCAATAACCAATACCTGAATACAAGAACTTCAGGTCAAAATGCACGAGAATATACAATGCAATAAACGATTTGCTACAACTAGTAGCAATAGGAAAGTAAAGCAATAGCAATAACAATTCCATCACGGCAGTCTAAAAAAGTCCGATCATCAAGTTCCTTCAATATCTCATCGTCTGTACCTATATAAATATTAACTAAAAAGAAGGGAGGGGTGTCCGTTTGAGTAAGCTTCGAACAGCAAGTAGCAACAGACAGTGAAACAAGAAAGCACGATATAACAAGGAACAAGAAACAATATGATCAAGTATGATACAAGAACACGTGTAAACTTGTAATTGGAAATGAGAAACATGTAAACAGGACTTAAATGTATATCAATCGGTAACAAGGAATCATATAACGAGAAACATGTCATGTAAACGGGGAACATGCAAACATGTAAACATGAATCATGTAAACTTGTAAACATGTATCATGCTCGTGTTCAGTCTTAATCTTAGGTCTATCAATCTTTTAACAATCCTATCTAATGCAAGCAATCTTGTGTCATACCACAGGTTCGGATACATACAATCAAGTGAACATTTAGACACTAATGGTGAATTCTATAGGATCATGTACTCGGGTTTTGCAGTGATAATAACAGGAAACAGGAAACATGTAGTCAAGTAATGGACTCTAGAGGTGGCCCTCACATACTCTAGGGATGGCCCCCGTCATTCCACGACATGACATTTAGTTCTATGTAGAACTTAGTTCCATGTAACTTGAAAATGGTAACATGTAAACAAGCAATCATGTAGTCAGGTAAGGGACTCTAGAGGTGCCCCTCGCGGACTATAAAGGTGTCCCCCGTCATCCCACGACGTGGTACGTAGTTCTACGTGGCACTTAGTTCTATGTAACTTGTAAACGGGAGTCACTATTACGGGAAATACGAGCCCCTTCCGAGTACACTCTCTTATATTGTCCACTACTATGTCTTACCCTTTATTACCCCGGCTAGTCATTATTTTTTTATAATTAAACTTGAACATGCAATCGATGGAAATGGGTATCAAGAAAAATATCAAGGAGGTATCAAGAGTTATGTAATGCATGATGTACTAGTTTAATTAATTAATTGTGAAGAATAAGCATTTAAAAACACAAAAAATCCAATTCTAGAGCTGTACAAAAATCCGCTTTCCCGCTGCTACGAGAAAGCAAATTAGGTTTTGTTAGGGATCTAGAAAATAGACTTCCTGTCGGTTCCAACACATATCCATACGATACATCATAATAAACGTAACCATGCCTACCAGTCAGTTCTTTATGAGTCCAGCAATTCAGTGTTAAGTTCTCGAGCTTATAACTCTACTATAAAATATTTATTAAATTCCACAAAAATAATAATATTTTTCTTGAATGTGTATATTAGTAAACAGTATTTTATCGGGTTATAATTTCAACAGTAGATTATATTATCAACTAGTTTACGAGACGATGCATTTAAAATAGATAATCTGAATACTCCGACGTTACAACACTAAAATACCAATATCTTGTAATCTACTAATCGGTTTTCATAACTGTCAAAAAGATCTGGTTTCTACGCTCAGAGGGCTACAACTTTCATATACAGGGTTCTAAATCTTATTAAAAGGAACTGGTCTAAATACTAGTAACAAGTCAGGGAAGATAACATGACAGAATCTAATACGTCATCTTAAAATCACTATCTACAAAAAATTTCACTTTTACACTTTGACACAGATTTCATTCATAATCAGTAATCGGAACATGCCTCTACAATTAATTGATCAAACTTATTATTTCTACGATTAACATGATAAAAAAGCTACAACTTCTACAATATCAAATTTACAGGTTAATTACACTATCACATTGCAACCAAACTAAGCATGAATCAATGTACTTATCTAAATGCATATAACGATCGTACGGTGTATGCCATGTCAATGCAATTGATGATATTTCTATAAATATTGAATCAACGGGAGTGATTAGGACAATTCGAAATTTAATAGTACGATGGGTCCAACAATGAGAACTATGATAATCAAATTCAATAGACGGTAATTGAAATCTATGAGCGGTATTCAATTCAAGGAACTACGCACGAACATGGACTATGAATCAATTCATGGTACGATAATCAATTACGGAAACTACTAGCGGGAGATCAAAGGATGCTTGAACATGAACAATAAATTGAGTTCAAGTGATGATTGCCTTATATGATGCTTACGACGCATTACGGGAAGACGAAGCGACGAGGAGCAAGACGGTGAAAACAACAGTGAGTAACAACCGCAAGAAGACAACAACACACTGCAATAATTAGCGAGCACAAGCAACAATAACAGTGAGCAAAGGCGATGACAGCAACTTACGACAGCAACAATGGCTGGGGGGCGTGGCACGGTGTAGTAAGTAGCGGGGTTGAGGTAGCGAGGGAGAGGATGGAGTAGGGGTAGAAGATGATTGGGATGGGTTTAGGTTGTGATCGGTTGCGGGATGAAGAAGATGAAGTTGGGTTTCGAGAATGAAGGAGGAGAAGAAGTCAGGGGCGGCTGAAGAGGGAAGATGATGACTATTAGTTTAAGGTTAAATTATTTGTGATTAGGAAAATAATGGGGGGTTAATATATATAGGTAGCAAGAAGTGGGCTTGGGGTGCGGGATGAGCTTAAGATTATTAAAAAAATAATGGTGGGCTTTAGGTTGGCTTCACAATTAATAAAATAATATATATAGAATGGTTTAAACAATGGACTTTAGTTTGGGCTTGAACATAAATAATAGAAGGGATAAGATTTGTGCTTTAATAAATAATTAACAAGACAATAAATAGATTATAGAATGAAATATGATTTGGGATTGGGTTTACACTGTATCAACAAATAATCAAAAAGAAAAGAAATATGATTATAGAATGAAATAAGATTTGTGTCGAATTATGTAATCAAAAGAAAAGGAATAAGATTGTAGAATGAAATAGGATTTGGGTTCTAACAAAATAATCGAATATCCAAATGAGTGCAATTGAGTTCAAAAGAATAGCAAGATTTATATGCAGGCTTGGGTTTAATCAAATATGTGATGCACTAAAAAAAAAAAGAATTTGCACTAACGGAAAAAATTTATAAGAAAATTGAAATATAAGAATATGAAGAAAAGAAAAATGAAAATTCATACAATCAAAAACGGGAGTCACAATCCTAGTCACCTTACAAAAAGAATTTCGTACTCGAAATTCATTCAAGTGGAACGTAGGACAGAGGTAAGATGATGAAGCAGAAGGTTAGAGAGAGAGAGAGAAATGAAAGGGTGGGATCACTGAAATTGAAGAGAACTTAGATAGGAAAGAAGTGAACTAGATAATGAGTCAATGGATGAGGTTGTAGGGGTGTAAAATGAACAGGACGGTCCGTCGTCCGTCCGAGTCCAGCTCAAGAAATGGCCCAATCGTGGACCATTCGAACTTTTATACAAACCGAACTTGAACAAAATTATTAGGTCCGATACTTTACCGAGCTCGAGCCGGACATATGTCCGTCCGAGTATTTTTGCGGTCCGATGCTTTACCGAACCGAGTCCGGACTATAAAAATTTTGTCCGACCTAGACCGAACTGGACATAAGCCCGTCCGAGTAGAATTTCGGTCCGAGCTTGAAAATATGGTTGTCCGATCCCGTCCGGTCTGATTTACAGCCCTATGAGGTTGAATGTAAGTAAGGGAAGGAAATAAGCAATGTAACTGGAAAATATGTAATGCAAGGACTGAATACAAGGAGGTTGGAAAAATAACTGCAATCATGCCTTTGGCAATCTCTGCCTTCTCTGTAGTTAGTTTGTAGTATTTCCATGTTCTCCAGTTTGTCTTTTCCTGCGAGCTGATCCCCTTGCTGGTGTACAGTAAATGTTCTTCGGGCAATCTCAAACCACGTGATCTCTCGCTCCACACACAAAACACTGAAAGTTTGCAATCATGCAGTCCTTGCGTATGTGACCAATCTTGTGGCAATAATCACATGTCGGGTCCTTCTTCACAACAACAGATGAGTAGGGTTGCGCTCTAGCTGCCGGGGTCCAAACTGGCCTCTGTATTGGTCTTCCTGATGGTTGCGATAGTGACGACTACACTGCTAGCTGAGTTGTGCTCCTGGGTTATGGGACCACCATGCTTCCGCTACACCATTTTAATCGGGTGAATTCTGCAATCAGCATCCATTATCTCCAACAATTTATCTTATACCTCTTTGAGTCCTTGGCGCGCCCAAACGGTGTTCT
The DNA here is from genome assembly GCA_017893485.1 of Hemerocallis citrina. Lineage (NCBI taxonomy): Eukaryota > Viridiplantae > Streptophyta > Magnoliopsida > Asparagales > Asphodelaceae > Hemerocallis > Hemerocallis citrina. Next base: position 259,890,621 of record CM030362.1, on the reverse strand, counting down.
CTCGCATGAAATTTGAACTCCTGGCAACCTCAGATTTTGGAACTCTACCTGCACACCTTAGAGCGAATGAAAGTACCTCCTCTCGTGGTGATGTTCCAAGCCGTTGAATGTCGTCGCAGGTCACGTGATATCGATCGACGAATCGAACAGAAATAAAAGAGAATAAAGTCAGTATCCAGATTATAAGATGGTTATTAAATGTTTGTGTGACCAATGTGATGTGCATATTGTTGAGCATAACATGGTCGAACAATGAGAATTGTGATAATCAAATTCAATAGTCGGTAATTGGAATTTACGAGCGGTATTCCATTCAAGGAACTATGCACGAACATGGACCATGAATCAATTCATGATACGATAGTCAATTACGGAAACTACTTATGGGATATCAAAGGAATGCTTGAACATGAACAATAAATTGAGTTCAAGAGATGCTTGCCTTATATGATGCTTACGACGTTTGAAAGGAAGATGAAGCGACGACGAGCAAGATTGTGACAACAATGGTGAGTAACGACCGCAAGAGGACAACAACACACGACAATAATCAGCGAGCACAAGCGACGATAACAACGAGCAAAGGCGATGACAGCAACTCACGACAGCAACAATGGCTCGGGGGCATGGCTCAGTGCAGTAAGCAGCAGAGTTGAGGCAGCGAAGGAGATGATGGAGTAGGGGTAGGAGATGATCGGGATGGGTTCAGGTGGTGATCTGTTGCGGGATGAAGAAGATGAAATTGGATTTCGGGGATGAAGGAGGCGAAGAAGTCAAGGGCAGTTGAAGAGGGAAGAAGAAGAGGATTAGTTTAGGGTTAAATTATTTGTGATTAGGGAATAATGAGCGGTTAAAATATATAGGCAACCAGAAGTGGGCTTGGGGTGCGGAATGAGCTTAAGAAAATTTTAAAAATAATGTGTTAAGTTTTGGGCTTTAGGTTGGCTTCACAATTAATAAAGTAATATATATATATATATGTATATATATATATGGGTAAAAGGGATATGAGCAACTTGCACATTTTGTAAATGAGTAATTGAATATGTAGCATGCATGTGATACATTGGACAACTAACATTTTTAAGGATTTTTCAATCACATGCATGCCACGTCATCAATTGCTCATTTACTAAATGTGCAAGTTGCCCATACCCCTTTTTCCACATATATATATATATATATATATATATATATATATATATATATATATATATGGGTAAAAGGGATATGGGCAACTTGCTCATTTAGTAAATGAGCAATTGATTATGTGGCATGCATGTGATATATTGGACAACTAACCCTTTTAAAGATCTTCCAATCACATGTATGCCACATCATCAATTGCTTATTTACTAAATGAGCAAGTTGCTCATAACCCTTTTTCCCTATATATATATATATATATATATATATATATATATATATATATATATATATAATGGTTTAAACAATGGACTTTAGTTTGGGCTTGAACATAAATAATATAAGGGATACGATTTGTGCTTTAAAAAATAATTGACAAGACAATAAATAGATTGTAGAATGAAATATGATTTGGGTTTGGGTTTACACAGTATGAACAAATAATCAAAAAGAAAAGAAATAAGATTATAGAATGAAATAAGATTTGTGTCAAAATATGTAATCAAGAAAAAAGAATAAGATTGTAGAATAAAATATAATTTGGGTTCTAACAAAATAATCGAATATCCAAATGAGTGCAATTGAGTTCAAAAGAATAGCAAGATTTATATGCGGATTTGGGTTCAATCAAATAAGAGATGCACAAAAAGAAAAAATTTACACGAATGAAAAGAATTTATAGGAAAATTGAAATACAAGAATACGAAGAAAACAAAAATGAAAATATGTATAATCGGAAATGGGAGTTACATGTCTGCTGTTGCTTTCTATTCTGCCACACTGTTATGAGCATCTGTGTTATATATGTTCCTGCAGTTTATCTTTTGGGAGTTTCCTATTTACTAATATATTAGCTTCATGTGGTTTCTCTTTGTTGTTGTTGTGGTGCATTTGTTGCCTGGCTTGGGGTGTGTTTGTGGCATGTCCCTTGGTTGCAATGGTTGCATTGTTTGGTGCATGTGTGGATTACTTTTGTTACACTATATGTATTTTATGTGTAGGCCCCGGTTGTGGCTCTGGATTCTTGCATGGATCCTCTTCTGAGCCTGCTCTCTATCTCCTTGTTTGTTTTCTTGCTCTCTTAGGTAGCCTCTTCATTTATTATACTCTATGGTTTACTAATTATACTACTCGTTTATTATACTCTAGGCCTTTCTCTTGTTTTTTGATTCCATTATTTACTGGAGTTGGTATTCTGATGCGTGCATATCGGGTTGATTTCTATTGGGCCTGCCGTCTGCCCTACTGTGCATATATCTTATTTCACCATTTCTTTGGGTATGCGTAATAGTATTTTCCTATGCTTACTTCTGCTATTTTCGTGCTTGCTCTTTCATGGCGCCTGTTTCGGACTTGCCTTTTGTCTAATGCGGCATTTTCAGGTCATCTTGGATTTTCTGGGATTTTTTGGAGGCCTCAGTTCGTCAGTGCTGATTGCTATTCTAGCGGTTTGCTCCAATGCTAAGTTTCCTTCAGCTTGTGGTTGATTGCTTATCTGCCGCCGGTTCGGAGTTGTTTGGCATATTTCTCACCTGCTTGAGGGCCTCTCGAGTTTTTTTTATCGTTTTATTTCTCTTTCAGTCTTACTACTTGTAAACGGACTGTATATATTATCTTGTACTCTCCTCTTCATTTTATATATATTAATTTTTTAGGCTGGGGTCTTAGGACCCTCTCCGACTATAAAAAAAAGAACATAACAATACAATTATGGACAGTAATACATTAGTGTACAAAAACTCACTTTTCCACTGCTACAAGAAAGCAAAATTGATTCCTTCAGGGGTTCTATAAAGTAGTCTCTCTGCCGGATTCAACACCTATTCATATTTCATACGATACATTCTAAGGATAATAACTAGGTCTAATAGACAAGTGTTTACAAATACAATGTTCAGGCAACAATAGACGGTCAACTTCTCATGTTAACAACTCTACTATAAAATAATCTATAAATCTCACAAAATTCAGAATTAATTTCTAACAATGTCTACTAATGTTCGAGTCTGGTTCAGCTCAAAATTCCATCAATAGATTGTTATTTTAAGTCGTGTTCGTGCAGTGTATGTGATGACAATAAAGTTCCATGATCTTTCTATGGGCATCGAATCGACGGGAATCAAATAGAATGATTCGAAATTCGATAATACAATGGATCAAACAATGAGAACTACTTGTATGAATATGGGCAATATTAGAGTTTACAAATCAATAATCAAATTCAATGGACAATAATTGAAATTTACAAAACGATAATCAATTCAAGGAGCTACTTGCGAGAATTCAAAGTAATGCTTGCATGAATATGGACAATAACGAAATGATAATCAAATTCAAGAGCTCCTTGCGCGAGTTCAAGAACACTTGCCTATTACGATGATTACCAATGTGGGAGAAGGAGAAGCGGCAACGGCACCGGTAGCGAACGACAGCAAGAGGACAGTAGCACAACAGCTCGAATGTCATCAACAGTAACTACAACAAGCGACGACAACAACAATGCAACAATAACAGCGAAACAGCGAGCAAGAACGATGACAATAGTGAGCAAGAGCGACAGTAACAACTGTTAGATTAAGATGAGTAATTAGGGTCAGGGTTTATATCTCATAGCCGCTTAAGATATTATACCCTGCTTATCAATATTGGAATATCACAGAGCACTACCTCTAGACCAGCTTCTATATGAGATGAACTGGGTTTAAGGTACTGGGCTTTATGCCCACTCAACCCGGTCCAACAATTAAACAAATAACACGTGCATTGCACGTCTTGCCCCATAGAACATTATACACAATAATATTTTATTATATTGAGAATATACCTATATATCCAACAATCTCCTCCTATATTCTCAATATATTAGCCAATGCCTCGTTAAATCATTGGCTCACAAAAATAATATACTTCACAGACTAAATCAATTATAACTCGAATAGTTCAAATGAGACTAAACCAAAATAATCAAATAGTTTAAAGACCATATCAAAATAGAATAGTTCACAATGACTAAACCAACTAGAGAAACATGTCCTAGTTTCAAAATTAACCAAAGCAAATAAACTTCAAGAACAAAATATGAATTTTAAGCTCATGAACACAAGAGTCTTAAACTTAACAGAAGTTTTATTAAGCAAGTGACAAATTTATTCTTTAGAGAAATAAACTAAAACTATATCCTTACAAACTGCTTATGTTTACTCCTTCATTTTGAGCAAATCGTTATTCTGAAATCTATATTGACACATTCAACTCATCCATCTTTGCTAGCTTATTGAAAACAAGAATATCAAGAGTAACATCTCTAAGAATTCTAACAAATTTCATAATGTATCTAGTTCTACTAAAGAACTTAGTACAATTCAACGATAGCTTAGTAAAATGTAACTGTTGCCGCTAATTTCGGTGTGGGGGCAAACAGATAGAATTTGTGAGTTCTTGGAAAACCTGAATAGCAAACACCTAACCTGTTCTGCCGGAGCTTGACCGTTGACTCCCGCCGTTCACCTGCAAGGAAGTGCGAGACACCGGGGTTGATCCCAGCGACGCACCTTTCGATGCTCAAGTCAGTAACCAGAAATGATTATGAAAGAGCATTTAACTAGCAAAAGATTGATTACCTCTTAATGGAGATGAGTGGGGGGTATTTATAGTCGCCGTTGGGATCAGATAAGGAATGTGATTCCTGTGATCTGATAAGGTATAAAATCCTTGTAATCAGATTAGGAATGTAATCCCTTAATTCCCGGTGAAAAGATAGATGTGAATCAGAGCCGTTGATTAGGATTAATCAGAAACCCTAATTCTATCTTTTCTGGACTCGGTGTGTTTCGGGTTGGGACCCGTACCCAGTTGAGGTGGATCTGTTCGTGGATTATTGGGTCGTGAACAAAGACCAGTTCCCATTTCAGACCCGTTAGTAGGTGAAATTACCGTTTTACCCCTGAGCTTTAAGATTCGTGTCCGATGTGAACGGTCCCGATTTAATCCTATTTTTAGCCATATCACGAGCCCTCCACTCCCGAAGACTGAGTTTGATCAGCCTTTGAGGAGTAGTTTTACTGTTTTAATGGCGTACGGGATTTTATCGGTGTTCTTAAGGGAGTTTGGAATCTTGCTCAGGGTGTAACAGTGTTATTATGGGTTTGTAAAATGCCCAAAAATATTCTCAGAATTTTCTGGATTTTTGGTGATTTTTCCAGATTTTTCTGAATTTTTTCTCATTTTTTTGAATTTTTTATTCATTTTCCGAATTAAATAATTAATTATCAAAAATATTAATTAATTATTCTAATTTAATAATTATTTTTTCAGAATTTAAAAATAATTTTTTCTGAATTAATAATTATTTTAAAAATTTTTAATTAATTTTTTTCTATTTTTAAATATTTTTTCGGATTTTTTAAATAATAAAAAAAAATTAAATAAATAAATAAATAATTTAAATATTACCTGGACACGTGGCGCATTTCTGACCGTCCATCATGATCAGATGAGTGCGCATCGTGAGGCAGATCACGATCTGGACACGTGGCGCGTTTCTGGCCGTCCATCATGATCAGATCTGCGCGCATCGTGAGGCAGATCACGATCAGGACACATGGCGCGTTCCTGAGCGTCGAACGTGTCGCGACACGAATTTTGAGACGATCGGACGGATCGTGTGCGTCGGCGAGTATTTTCTCCATATACGAGGGTCAGTACCTCGGCACCTCGGATCGGATTGGCACCTCGGATCGGATCGGCACCTCGGATCATTGAGATGATGCCACGTGGCTTTTTTTTTTCTTCCTGCTTTTCTTCTTCTTCTTCGCTGCTTCTTCTCTCCTTCTTTCCGAGTGTCCTCTTCGTGCTCCGACTCTTTCCCCGCCTTCACCTGTTCTCTCTCTCGTTTCCCTCTCCGACCTCCTCTCCGTGCGCCGTGGGGCTCGAGGCCTTGGAGTAATGACGAGGCGGTGGCTCGTCGAGGAGGATGACGGAGCTTCGACGGTGAGCTTCGACAGGGGAGCTTGGCTCGGCAAGAAGCTTCGACGAAGGTGGCGAGGTGGTGGCTCGTCGAGGAGGATGACGGAGCTTCAACGGTGGAGATGCGTGAGCACGACAGTGGAGCTTTGACGAAGGTGGCGAGGAGTTGGAGCTTCGTTTTGATGGGTTCGGCTCGGCATGGAGAGTCGACGCTTCGGAGCTTGACGACGAGTGCGCTGCTCGGAGCGGCGTTGCGTTTGGAGTTGGGTTCGGCTCGACGACGAAGAGTATGGGCGAGCTTTGGCGAACGGCGATGAGTTCAGAGCTCGGCTGTTTATGGTGAAGGTCGTTCGGCGACCTTGGAGAACGAGAGACGAAGGTCGTTTGGCGATAGAGGAGCTCGGCGAACGGGTGATGGGGTCGAGCTTGACGCGGCGGTGAGCTTCATGAAGGGGGGAGCTCATCGACGAGGGTGCTGGAGCTCGGCCATGGTTGCGAACACGAGCTCGAACATCGGGAATTTCGTCTGCGGAGCTCGATGGAGGGGACTCGTAGCACAGCATCGTAGCTTGGAGTGGAGCTCTAGTGGCGAACGCCGTCGAGGTCGGCGAGCTCGGAGCTTCGCCGAGGAAGCGAGCTCGACGGAGGAGCTAGCTTCGGCGTTGGAGGTTGGTGATCTTGGCGGCTCTGGAGATGCGGAGACGAGCTCGAAGTGGTAGGAGAAGAGATCTTTGAGGGAGAAGGAGGGCTCGACGACGGAGGGTCGAGGTCGGCGTGGAGAGAGTGGGTTTTTTGTTTTCCTCTGGTTTTGTTGGGAGAACGTATGGAGAAGAAAGAGTGAACGAAGTGGGTCGGGTTCGGATCCCTTAACGGGTCGACCGGCCCCCGTGCCACCCTTTTATTTATTTATTTTTTTCTTTCTCTCTCTCCCCCTTCTTCCTTGTTGCTCGGCAAATGCGTTTGGTTCGGCAGATCCGAGCACGGATATTGAGGAGAATTTTTTCCCACTTTGCAGTTCGGTAGTTCGGTAGCTCGGATTTGAGATCCGAGCTACGTGGCTCAATCTGGACGGTTGATCACGATCGTGGCGCGAATCACGAGACAAGAGGCACGAGTTTCGAGAAAACGTTATCTTGTCGTTTTGTGGAGACGTGGCGAGATCTGAGCCGTGCATCATGTTTTAGCACGAATTTTGAGATGATCCGACGGTGAGATGGGATCGGCCGAATTTTTCTCCATATACGAGGGTCGGTACCTCGGCACCTCGGATCGGATCGGCACCTCGGATCGGATCGGCACCTCGGATCGTTGGGGTCGGCAGCTTTTCTGAGAAGAAAGAGGAAGGGGAGGAGAGGCATTTGGGTTCTCTCCTCTGCCTTGTTCTTCCGCACAGTGGAGAAGAGGAGAAGAGGAAGGGGAGGAGAGGCAATTGGGTTCTCTCCTCTGCCTTGTTCTTCCGCACAGTGGAGAAGAGGAGAAGTGTTGGGGAAGAAGGAGAAGAATGAATGAGCTAAGAAGGGTATGGGTCGGACCGTGGGTATCTGGTCTGACCCCGACCGTTAGCCTCTTGTTCTTTCTCCCTCTTCACCTGCTTGCTTCGTTCGGCAAATTCGAGCCCGGATTTCGAGGTACATTTTTCGCCGCTCCGCAGTTGGGTAGATTGGCAGATCCGAGCTACGCGGCTCAATCTGGACGATTGATCACGATCGTGGTGCGAATCACGAGACAAGAGGCACGAGTTTCGAGAAAACGTTATCTTGTCGTTTTGTGGTGACGTGGCGCGATCTGATCCGTCCATCACGCTTGAGTGCGAATTTGGAGATGATCTAACGGTGAGATCGGGTCGGCAGAATTTTTCTCCATATACGAGGGTCGGTACCTCGTCCGCTCGGCTCGGTGACTCAGTAGTTCACCCTCTGCCCGTAGTAGCTCGGAGAAGAGGAGAAGAGGAAGGGGAGGAGAGGCATTTGGGTTCTCTCCTCTGCCTTGTTCTCTCGCACAGTGAAGAAGCGGTGCTGGGACGATCCTCGTAAGAGCCATGGGAAGACCCATTCTTTGAAGTGAGTGCAAGGAGCAACTCTAGGAGAGAGTTGTGCTCCGATCTCGTCGAGAAAAGCTATTTGAGAGACAAGTTTAAGGAGGAACTCTAGGAGAGAGTTGCGCTCCGATCTCGTCGAGAAGAGCTATTCGAGAGACAAGTTTGAGGAGGAACTCTAGGAGAGAGTTGTGCTCCGAACTTGTGGAGAAGAGCTCCGCTTTGGAGGTGAGCGGAGTGAAGAGCTTGGCTCTAGGAGAGCTATCTGGACGAGGAGTTTGAGGAGCAACTCTAGGAGAGAGTTTTAGCTCCGAATTCGTTGGGAAGAGCTCCGCTTTGGAGGCGAGCGGAGTGGGGAGCTCGATTTGTAGAAGAGCCATCTGGAAGAAGAGTTTGAGGAGCAACTCTAGGAGAGAGTTTTAGCTCCGAACTTGTTTGAGAAGAGCTCCGCTTAGGAGGCGAGCGGAGTGAAGAGCTCGACTTGTAGATTAGCCATCTGGAAGAGGAGTTTGAGGAGTAACTCTAGGAGAGTTTTTGGCTCCGAACTCGTTTGAGAAGAGCTCCGCTTTGGAGGCGAGCGGAGTGAAGAGCACGACTTGTAGAAGAGCCGTCTGGAAGAGGAGTTTGAGGATCAACTCTAGGAGAGAGTTTTTAGCTCCGAACTTGTTGAGAAGAGCTCCGCTTTGGAGGCGAGCGGAGTGAAGAGCTCGACTTGTAGAAGAGCCATCTGGAAGAGGAGTTTGAGGAGTAACTCTAGGAGAGTTTTTAGCTCCGAACTCGTTTGAGAAGAGCTCCGCTTTGGAGGCGAGCGGAGTGAAGAGCTCGACTTGTAGAAGAGCCATCTGGAAGAGGAGTTTGAGGAGCAACTCTAGGAGAGAGTTTTAGCTCTGAACTCGTTTGAGAAGAGCTCCGCTTTGGAGGCGAGTAGAGCAGGGAGCTCGACTTGCAGAAGAGCCATCTGGAAGAGGAGTTTGAGGAGCAACTCTAGGAGAGAGTTTTAGCTCCGAACTCGTTTGAGAAGAGCTCCGCTTTGGAGGCGAGCGGAGTGGGGAGCTCGATTTGTAGAAGAGCCATATGGAAGAGGAGTTTGAGGTGCAACTCTAGGAGAGAGTTTTAGCTCCGAACTCGTTTGAGAAGAGCTCCGCTTAGGAGGCGAGCGGAGTGAAGAGCTCGGCTCTGAGAGAACCATCTGGACGGTTGATCACGATCGTGGCGCGAATCACGAGGCAAGAGGCACGAGTTTCGAGAAAACATTATCTTGTCATTTTGTGGTGACGTAGCGCGATCTGATCCGTCCATCACGCTTGGGTGCGAATTTTGAGATGATCTAACGGCGAAACCGGATCGGCAGAATTTTTCTCCATATGTGGAGGTCGGTACCTCGGCACCTCGGCTCGGAGACTCAGTGCTGTTGGCCGAGGCGCTGAGTTAGGCATTTTGGAGGAAGTGTTCCTTGAAGATTCCGCCCCTCCGTGCTCAATGGCTCGGCCGTTCGGCTGAGCTCTTCGGTAGCTCGGCTGTTCGGCTGAGCTGTTCGGTAGCTCGGCTAAGCAAGCAGGTGGCAGGCAGCTCGGAAGATACGCGTGGCCGGATCTGGGCCGTTCATCACGGCGCGCATCACGAGGACAGGGTTCAGATCACGAGAAAACGTTATCTTGTCGTTTTGTGGGCGTGGCATGATCTGGACCGTCCATCAGATTCTGTCGCGAATTTTGGAGAGATCCGACGGTGACTTCGCCTCGGGACGATTTTTCTCCATATACGAGGGTTGGTACCTCGGCACCTCGGCTCGGAGACACAGTGCTGTTGGCCGAGGCGCTGAGGCATTTTGGAGGAAGTGTTCCTTGAAGATTCTGCCCCTCCGTGCTCAGTGGCTCGGCCGTTCGGCTGAGCTGTTCTGTAGCTCGGCTGTTCGGATGGCTCGAGCGTGAGGAGAAGCTCGGTGAGTTGATGAAGGGGATGGGTCGATGAAGCTCTGCTCCTCGGCTCGGGAGGATGGGTCAGCATATGGGAGAGGTGAGGGGCTCTGAAGTTGTCTCTATTCTGTTTGGGTTTGGAGATTTTTGAAGAGGAGCTCCACTCCTAGGAGAAGAGGTGCTAGGAAGAGGTGCTGGGAAGACCCATTCTCTGAAGTGAGTGCAAGGAGCAACTCTAGGGGAGGGTTGTGAGCTCCGAACTCGTAGAGAAGAGGTCCGCTTCGGAAGCGAGCGGAGTGAAGAGCTCGACTCTAGGAGAGAGCCATCTGGAAGACGAGTTTTGAGGAGCAACTCTAGGAGAAGAGTGGTGAGCTCCGAACTCGTTATTTAAGTGAGGGGATCAACGGCTGTGGGAGCAATTCCGAATGGCGAACCACTTCTAGCTCGCTTAACAGCGAACTTGCGAAGTAGAATCGAGCCAAGTGTTGGACTCCGGAACCATCGTTAGAAAAGTTCAACGGCTGTGGGAGGAATTCCGAATGGCAAACCACTTCTAACCTGCTTAAGAGCAAGTTATTCGAAGCAGAATCGAACCAAGTGTTGGACTCCGGAACCATCGTTATAGTTATTCAACGGCTGTGGGAGCAATTCCGAATGGCGAACCACTTCTAACCCGCTTAAGAGCAAGTTATTCGAAGCAGAATCGAACCAAGTGTTGGACTCCGGAACCATCGGTAGAGTTGTTCAACGGTTGTGGGAGCAATTCCGAATGGCGAACCACTTCTAACCCGCTTAAGAGCAAGTTATTCGAAGCAGAATCGAACCAAGTGTTGGACTCCGGAACCATCATTAGAGTTTAGTGAGTTGCGGGAGGAGCCATGTAGAAGAAGCTGGACTCCGAAATCACCATTTAACGAGTCGTGACTCGGAGAGATTGAGATGAAGCAAGAGCAACAATTTCCAATGAAAAAATGTAAAGTTTATTGAAATAAACTAAGTGGCTGCTTCAATAGGGCGAGCCATTATTACATGCTATTGGCCGGGTTACAAGCATCGGCCTTATTGAAAATCAAAATCCTACTTCTACGATAAGGTGAAGACCTCTTGGGAGGAGCTGGGAGGTTCTGAGTCTTGAAGCTCGCCGGGCCCTTCGGTTCGTTTGTTGGCTCCTCAGAGGGGAAGCTCGGCCCCGTCTTTTTGGATGAACTTGGTCAGGTATCCCCGCTGTACGAGTTCTTCGATTTCCTCCTTGAGAGCCCGACAATCATCCGTGTCGTGGCCGTGGTCCCTGTGAAAGCGGCACCACTTATCTTTGTCCCTCTTCTTGCCAGGGGTATTCATTCTAGGGGGAGCGCGGAGTAGTCCTTCCTTGTCCACCTCCATAAGGACTTCTGATATATTAGCAATGAGGGGGGTGAACTTCTCAAACCGGGGAGTCGGGCGGCGCTGGCCATTGCCGTCCTTCTGAAGCTTCTTAGCCTCTTCTTCTTCGGTCAGCTTTCGTTTCGTCCCTGAGGTAGACCCTCCGAAGCTTGGAAGGTAGGCGGCCTCTTCGGCACGAATGTACTTGTCACACCTGAGAAGGAGGTCGGCAAAGTTCTGTGGAGGCTTCTTAGCAAGAGAGGAGCGGAGGCTGGAATTGAAGACGTTGGATTGGAAGGCGGCTGTTGCGACGGATTGGTCGAGGGAGGCCATGGACCTGACCTCCGCAGTGAACCTCTTCACATAGTCTCTTAATTTCTCACCTCTCTCCTGTCTGAGTTGGAGGAGCGAGATGCTGGTCTTCTCCGTGCGTCTGCTGCTCACGAAGTGGGTGATGAAGAGTGTTTCGAACTGCTCGAAGGAGAATATGGAAGACGGCACCAGGTAGGAGTACCATTCCCGAGCCGAGCCTTTAAGAGTGGCAGGGAATGTCTTACACAGTAGGGCATCGGAAGCCTGGTGGATGAGCATGAGGGTTTTGAAGCTTTCGACATGGTCGACGGGATCTGAATCCCCTGAGTAGGTTTCGAACTGCGGGGGCTTGAAACCCCACGGGATGGGAGCCTCCATGATGGTCCGGGAGAAGGGGGGTCGGCTCGGACGGATGGCCTTACCCCTTTCTTCTTCGTCTCGGTCGATCCGACCGATGCGCCTCTCCACTTCGTGGAGACGGTGGTAGAGGGCATCGTCCCTGCGGTGGTAGTCGAACGAGCCTCTGGACTCGTCTTCGTAGGAAGGGGAGCGAGGACTGTGGCGACGATGACCTTGGAAGCGGCGAGGGCTATGAGTACGCTGCCGGTGGTGAGGACTCTGGACCCGCGGGGGTGTAGGATCCCGTTGGGCATTGTTGTTATGAGGACGGAGGTTGAGAGCCTTTTGCACCATTGCTTGGAATTGTTGGAACTCGGCACGGGTGATGGGTGCCTCATTGTTCCTTGGGTGTCGCCGACCGGCGGGGGAATGATGTCTTCTTCTGTAGTGCTCGGGGGATTCCTTCCTCCCTCTTCGAGTAGGGGATCTTCTATAATCTCGGTGGTGAGGGGACCGCTCACCCAGACGTTGTTGGCGGGAGGCTCCCTCTCGGGCCCGCTTTTCATCCAGACGGTGGCGTAGGTCCTCTTCCTTCTGCCGATTTTGAGGATTGTGGGAGGTCATGGAATCCGTAGAGGCGTTGTGTATGGAGACGCGGTCTTGGTAGAGAGGTTGCTTCATGCGGGAGCCCCTCGCACCGGCATTCTGTGGACCGGTAGGACCCTTGGGGGGTTGCCGATTCTGAAGAATAGGCTGATCTTGTTGAAGAGGGTCCTCCACTTGAAGCGGGGGTTGTCCCTGCTGCGGAGCGGGTTGGACGGGGACTACCTCTTGCTGATCAGCGGGGTTGGGTCCACGGTTGGACCCTCTAGATCTGACTTTCCTCGGAGGCATGGCTGGAGAAGATCGGACCAACGGGAAGAGGAGGGGCTGCTATTCGTATGGTTTCCCACAGACGGCGCCAATCTGTTGCCGCTAATTTCGGTGTGGGGGCAAACAGATAGAATTTGTGAGTTCTTGGAAAACCTGAATAGCAAACACCTAACCTGTTCCGCCGGAGCTTGACCGTTGACTCCCGCCGTTCACCTGCAAGGAAGTGCGAGACACCGGGGTTGATCCCAGCGACGCACCCTCCGACGCTCAAGTCAGTAACCAGAAATGATTATGAAAGAGCGTTTAACTAGCAAAAGATTGATTACCTCTTAATGGAGATGAGTGGGGGGTATTTATAGTCGCCGTTGGGATCAGATAAGGAATGTGATTCATGTGATCTGATAAGGTATAAAATCCTTGTAATCAGATTAGGAATGTAATCCCTTAATTCCCGGTGAAAAGATAGATGTGAATCAGAGCCGTTGATTAGGATTAATCAGAAACCCTAATTCTATCTTTTCTGGACTCGGTGTGTTTCGGGTTGGGACCCGTACCCAGTTGAGGTGGATCCGTTCGTGGGTTATTGGGTCGTGAACAAAGACCCAGTTCCCATTTCAGACCCGTTAGTAGGTGAAATTACCGTTTTACCCCTGAGCTTTAAGATTCGTGTCCGATGTGAACGGTCCCGATTTAATCCTATTTTTAGCTATATCAGTAACGTAAGCATCACAATCAAGTTTCTTTAACAAAATAAAGAACAAGAACTATTATAGTTTCTGCACAAGAACTATTATAGTTTTGTATACTATGTTTCATATTGGAATGATAGAACAGTCAAATCAATTATGGTTAATTCTAAATCATCAAAATTGGAATGAAATATGAATCCATAAAAGAGTTATATCATCAAAATTAAAATGATATAACAACCATTCTAAACATTGGAAACACATCGACAAGTTTTCATGCTTTCTTTTGGAATAATGAGATGATTCTAAGTAAATTATGAAAATATATAGCATCATCAAAATTGGAATGAAGTTATATATTAACAGAATTTACATAGAATTTTTCAAATTATCTAAAGCATGCCAACTGCCTAAAATTGATGCTTCAGTTTGAACTTCTCTATGACTCCAATTGGATTCTAAATCTCAAAACAACTTGGATGCTAATGCTTTTGACCCAATAGCTTTTAACTCCATTTTCCCCACAGTTTTGATAATTAGATCACTTTCAAGTCTCTTAGCAAGAGCATTAGCCATACTTGTCGCAATTGCATTTAATCTATGAAAAAGTTTAACTAGGCTTCTTTCAGCCTTAATATACTCCTCTTACTATTACAGAGTGAGTTATGAGCTACAGTGCATTATAGCTTGATAGTCGCATAACAGAATAAGAGAATTTACTTTAAACTTCTCAATAGATGATTAGCAATAAGTCATTCAATCCACTCAGCCTCTTTCCCTGCAGAGGATAGCACATAGAGGTCTGATTTTTTGGATGAGAACGCAATGCTTGTTTGCCTTTTACTCTCCATAATTTTTTTTTCTGCTCCTCCTAGTGTGAACACATATTCACTAGTTGTTGAATTTCACTAAACTTTGAGTAGCACAAAGCAAACTCTTGAGTACCACTCAGGTATCTCATTAGCCTCTTAAGGGCACTCAAATGTGTATGAAATTATTGTGAATCTGCAGATCATACCTATCTCAAAGGCTATGTCTATTCTACTGCAGATCTTTATATACACGAGACTTTCAATTCTTTTAGAATAATCTACTTGTCTCATAGTAGCACCATCATAAGGTGTCAACCTTTTATCATAATCATAAGGTATTTCAAAACACACTTTCAATCACTATATCCCCACTTCTAAAACACATTATTGATTTATCGAGTTTGACTAAGGGTTATCCCCTGCCAACCAAAACTCACCCTTATACATAATATGGTGTCCACAACACTTAGGTGTTTCATGCTAAATTTATTTGGATAGAATAATTTTAACTCCATTTATAATAGAGATGTCACTTCCAATCAACAAGTATGTCAATAAAACCAAGTAAATAATAGCCATTATATTTGACACACCACAAAGTTAAAGGCACTGATCTGAATTACTTGATTCATATACTAGGCTTTTTGAGAAATTTGTCAAATTATTTATATGTTAGCTATATTACATGTTTTAAAACATACGATGATTTTAATAAATTGTAAATCTTGTTCACTAAACATATTAGTACAAAACTCTTAGTACAAAACTATTCAGTACAAAACTTTTCAATATAAAATGTTCAGTACAAAACTTTTTACGACAAAATTGTTTAAAATCTTTTATGAATAACAAAACTTTCAAAGGATGTAAGGGCAAGAAGAATCCTTATTGTAGCATTATGACAAATATGTGAGTAGACAACAAATCAGTCTTCCCCATTTATCTCAGTTAATTCTTAGCTACTAGAAGTGCATTAAAATTGCTACTGAACAATCAAAATTAAGTTTCTTCTACAAAATCCCACTTACTTACTATAGTTTTAGCCCATTTCGGCAGATCAACTAATTTAAAGTATTATTGTTTGACACAAAATTATCTCATTGTCTACTAATGACTCTTCTTAGCTCATTTGTCATTCAAGTTTAAGTGTCAGTAGGACTGGTTCTTGATTCAAACTGTGAATCATTGACCGAGACAGTAGGACTGATAATTTCATAGATTTATCTTTGATGAACACATCGTCAAAGAACTTTGCAAGTCCAGATTCTACTAACCCAAATTAAATAGATCCAAAACTGTTCATAGAACCACATTCTGCACTTTCTAAGTATACACAAATATTTGTTATAGGTCCTACTTTAAGCCTTCTGGGATCATGTACTTTAACAAATGTATTATACCATATTTTTCACTTTGATAAAATTATTTGTGTTTTTTTTCACTTTGATAAAATTATTTGTATTTTTATACCGTTAATCTACAAGGTGTAAGTAACTTAGAGTATGGTAACAAATTAGAAATATGATTGATAATGTAACACCACTCATAATTACTCAAAGTCAAACTAACAATCAATAACATAGAATTCAACATTTCACTGAGTGTTTGATTCTAACTTTATCAACACTATTTGACAATGGTAAATATATTGCACTAGAGATTATACCAAATGCAAATAACTCTAAATTTATTAAACATATTCACCACCTCCATCAACACTGAACCCTTGATTTATAGCATTTAACTAGATTTTAATTCATCAAAATAGCGAGTGCTACATCCTCCATATATGTATGACAAATATTCAATAATCATCTACATAGGTGATTAAATACTTCCGGCCAATTATTGTCTCATCTAGTCACAAAGCTACTGAGATCACAAATATCAGAATGTATTGACTCTAAGAAGTTGTGTGACCATACTAAATGATTTTCTAGTGATCATAATCTGAGCAAAACTTTTATATTTTTCATATTTAATGGAGTGTCATTTAGCAGAGTTATGAGTTTTAACAAGAACAAACAATTTAATATATAGTTCTCAATTCCTAGCCAACTTGCTATATTCAGGAACAATACACAATTAGAACTATTATTATTAATTGTCTCATTTGTTAAACTCAACTTATATATGCGATTAACAATATATACACATTATAAGAGTTAAAACAAAATTACTCCATCACATTTTACAAATTTGTTTGCTTTCCCTAGTGATTCTAACAATGTCCACTTGTTCAAACACATTGAGCTATATTTTTCTTTATTCGTTCTTCATCATCTTCGAAACGCTAAATGAGATAATGACCAGTATTTTATAATTCAATTTTGCACACATAGTACAACGAACGAGAAAGAACAAAACGCAACTAATGGAGTCATATTCTGCATTACAGAATGCGCTTATCTAAGATACGGACATTTGTTACAGATCTTATGCATCATTTATTTGTTTTAATGAGATAAGCAAATATATAATCTCACACAAACTACAGATAATGGATTTGTCAAAATATCTATACACATAGTATGATAAAACACTTAACAACCCTAAACAGGTTAGTTTTCCAAAACGAGAATAACTATGATCTAAAACTCTCAATCATATGATCAAACGCACAAAACGTTAATGCATTCATCACATGAAAATACTAAGAAAGATTAGAATAGATCATACAGACATTTCAAGTTAGAAGTGTTTTCCAAATTCGATGGAGAAGCCTGCATAGTGCAGACTAATCATACCATGATGCAAATCCATTGTCTCTAATACACACAATTTGTAAGTAACTTTGAAGTTCCTACATTCATCAAATCGTTAAAGATTAGTCAATTAAACAAATTATTAGCACTATCTAATTCACAACAATTTAATTGAAGCAATTTTATAGTCATAACATACAGTTTAACTTATCTAAAAATATATTTGATTCTTAGCACATAGCCAAAACAGTTATTCAAACTTGTATTTAATTAACTAATGATCAACACGATTTTAAAACGTTTGCACTTAGCAACAACAGATAATTAAAATATATAAAATGCAGATAAAGAACTTATCTTTAATTTTAGATCTGATCTAGTCTAATCATACATGGATCCAGTCCAAACAACATCCTTATTGCTCACTGTCTCCAGTAATTACATCCACATCTCTTATTGAGCTTTTCACTTTCCAACTGTTAAATTCATCACTTCTGAATCCCTCTCATTTAGGAACCTCGTACGGACGATTATGTTTTTCCATCACAAAGGAATAAACAATAGATTCCCAATAATAGAGAGTTCTTTTGAATAATTACTACTTATGTGATTTAGTAAAGAGAAAAATAACTAAGTTTAGAATGGACCAAATCTGAAAAGCACACAGCAGTGAATCAAGAGAAGAACCAGATCTGATCCGATCAATGCCTCCAAACAGCAACAGCAAGTCCAACCAATGAGAGAGCTCCACACACAGCGAGCTACCGGTGGATCAAGAGAACCAGATTTGATCTCGATCCTCAAATGCCAATAGCAAATCAACCAGATTTGGATCTAGCGACGCTCGATTTCGAGAACATGGCCAAATGGGGAAGATCCACGCTGGCGACGGTCGAGATCAGTCTGGATCTGGCGGCGGTCAACTTCGAGAACGCAGCCGAGAGGGAGAAGATCCATGCTGGCGACCGGCGAGAGCGGTCTGGATCTGGCGGCGGCTTGACTCGACGGCGGAGGCATGGGATCGCGGTGGTCTGCGTCGAGGTATGCGATGGCGAGCGGGAGCGTCAACGACTGCACCGACTTCGTCGAAGTCAGATCTGGAGTCGAGATCGACGACAGCATCAGCGGATGTGGATGACGATGTTGGCGGGCATGGGCGACGGCGTCGACGGGTAAGGACAACATCAGTTTCCGACGAACCATCTCTCTCTCAATCTCATTTTTTTGATTTCTCTAATATCTTAAGA
This sequence comes from Hemerocallis citrina, assembly GCA_017893485.1. Lineage (NCBI taxonomy): Eukaryota > Viridiplantae > Streptophyta > Magnoliopsida > Asparagales > Asphodelaceae > Hemerocallis > Hemerocallis citrina. The sequence continues at coordinate 259,872,220 of CM030362.1, read as the reverse complement.
TTATTAGATTAAGATGAGTAATTAGGGTTAGGATTTATATCTCATAGCCGCTTAAGATATTATACCCTGCTTATCAATATTAAAATATCACAGAGCGCTACCTTTAGACCAGCTTTTATATGAGATGAACTGGGTTTAGGGTACTGGGCTTTATGCCTACTCAACCCGGTCCAATAATTAAACAAATAACACATGCATTACACGTCTTGCCCCATAGAACATTATACACAATAATATTCTATTATATTGAGAATATACCTATATATCCAACAACAACAGGAATTGCATCAAGCGTGCGACAGCAATGATGAGCAAGGAAAACAAGATTGACTACGAGTAACGACGTCGAAGGCAACAACTAGGTAGCAAGAGTATGACAACGACAACGACAACGACAACGACAGTGGGCGAGAGCGACAATAACGACAAGAACGACAGCAAGGAAGAGGAGTTTGGGCTTCAAGTTTGGGATGTGGGATGCAGTGGAGTTGGATGGAAGGGGAGCTTCGGGATGCAATGGCAGTGGGGACAGCAAGCGAGAGGGCTGCGAGTGTGAGACAAGGAGGTGGAGGTGCAGGGAGGTGATGAAGAGGAGGAAGAACTGCAGTGGTGGTGAAGATGATGGCAGTGGTCGGGTGGTGATGGGTTTAGGTGAGAATGTGAGCTAGGTTATTTGGGGGTTGAAGATGAGGAGGAAGGTGGAGAGCTTGGGGTGAGGTGATCTGGGTTGTGAGCGGTTGAAGAGGAAGAGGAGGTGAAGAAGTAGGCATTAGTGATGGTCGGGTTTAGGGCTCCGAGATGTGGTGCAGTGAAGGAGATGGTGAAGGAGAGGATCAGGTGTAGAAGAAGGTGGGTTTCGAATGGAGGCAGCAATGGGAGATTGGCGATGGAGGAGAACTTGGTCGGGTGCGAGGTGATAGTGGTGTGTTGTCAATGGAGGAAGAAGAAGGTCGTGTTGGATGAGGTGGCTGTGGTCAGGTGGTTTGGAGAGGAAGTGGCAGTGTGTGCTGGCGTCGGATAGGAGAAGAAGGTGATGATGGGTTCTGTAGAAGATATGAGGAGATAAAGTTGAGATTATGGGTTGTAGTTATAATAATGGTAATTAGGAGAAGAACTAGGAGATTAGGAGGATGTGGGGTTACGAGATTAGTGTGATTAGATCATGGGGAATTAGGGACTGTTTGGTTCAAAGGAGGGGAGGGTAGGGGAGGGATTTTAATCGAGGGGATGGGAGGGGAGGGAAAGGGAGGGGAGGAATTTTAATCAAGACTGTGTTTGGTTCAAAGGAGGGGAGTGGAGGAAAATTAATCATCTTCTTATTTGGTTCACAAGGGAAGGGAATGAATTTTATAATTAAATTACTTTTATGCCCTTTTACATTTTATAACAAAACTCAACAACAAAAAAACATCAAGTGTCTCTAACAAAACTCATACTGTAAGCCGTAACGACATTCATTTGGATTATTATAAAAAAATACCTATGGTTGAGGAAAGCACATTCATTTGGATTCATTCTGAAGATGATGCTGTTAAAATATGACTACATTTTATGAGCCTGGTCAGATTCATTAGTACACGTACTACTACCTATTTAGATACTTTGCACTTACATATCCTAATATTTGCTCCATATATATTTATATACTGTGAAAGTGGAAATTTTGGTTCATCCTGATATCATTTGACTCACCTTGAATTGTATTTGGTTCGGCTTATATGATGTATGTTATCCTCTTTATATATGATGTTGTTTGGCCATCTATTATATTTGGTCAGCTAGCTTGAATAATTTTATGCTTACTCTTTAGTCTATATACCTTATGTAAATGTATGAGATGGTCATCCGTAAATGATTTTTTTTTCCTCCTTTCTGCTGTAGTTACATGAAAAGGAACTGTATTTTACTGATGTTTGAAGCTGTCCTTTTTGTATGTCATTCATAAAACTAGTGGTATCTACTTTTGTGTATTGGAAAAGATTGGCTTCTTTAGTTATGTGTTGTATCTCATTCATAAATGATGGATTTCGGATATTCTTCTTCTACGGAAGGTCATGGATTGGTGTTATGGATATAAAATTTGTATGCTCTGTGTAAGATTTACAATTCTTTATGATTCGTTAGTTTGAGTTTATAAACGAATATTCTATTTCCGAAAGGTTGCAATAATTAAATTCGTTTGTTTGCAATGATTGCAGACATTCACAAAACCAGTAAATGGATTTAGATCTAATGGGCAATTTAGTCCAATCATTATACAAAAATTTGACTCAATTTCTCTCCCCTCCAAATCCCCCTAATATTGGAGGGAAGCCAAAATTGGCTCAGGAGAGATGTTGTACCCCTCCATTCCCCTCACCTCCCCTCCTAAAAAATGAACCAAACAAGAAATATTTAAAAAAATCCCTCCCCTCCCCTCCCCTCCATTCCCCTCCAACCAAACAGGCCCTTAATGAGATAATGGAGAGATTAGTGGGGGTTAGTTTGAAAAGTATTAGGGATAGTTGTTTTAAGGGTTAACGGGTTGGGTTGAGCTAGGTATTTGGGTTTGGATAGAGAGTAGGGTTAATGGATTTGGCTTTGGGCTTGGGCTCGGACTCGGGCTCCAAAAGAAGATCCAAGAATATGAATTAAATACATTTGAATAAATTTAAGAAAATAAAAATAATTTATAAATAAATGAATGCGAAAATACGCAGACAATTTGTACAATCAGAAAATACAATCGAAAAATGAGAATTACTCAATTACATGCATATTCAGTATTAAGGTGAAGAGAGGGTAAATGACTACTATCGTACATCTCTATTTATCCTAAGTCTAAATTCATACCGACTCTCAAAATTGATACCAACTCTCAAAACATGCATGAGATCCTCCATTCAATAGCTCATTGATCAACCTAAATACAATATGTTACTGCTGATTTCGGTGTGGGGGTAAACAGATAGAATTTGTGAGTCCGAGAAAAACCTGAACAGTTGACTCAGCCTTCTCGCTCCCGCCGGCTCCTGCAAGGAAGTGCGAAACACCGGGGTTGATTCCGGCGACGCACCCTCCGACGCTCTTGTCAGTAATCAGAAAAGATTCAGAAAGAGCTTAAGTAGTGAAGAAGTGATTAACCTGGTCACAGTGGTGGGTAGGAGGTATTTATAGTCGCCATGGGAGTGATTAGAGGCCTGATTTCCTGTGTAGCTGTTAGGAGTAAAATCCTCACATTCTATTTAGGAAACTGACCCCTGATTCCCGGTGAGAGCAAATCAGGCCTGTTGATTTGGTCAAATCAGTAACCCTGATTTTCCTCTTGCTGATCTAGGTTTGTCTTGGGTTGGGACCCATACCCAGTTGGAATGGATCCGTTTGTGGGTTATTGGATCTGTGAGATGGAGATTCAGTACCCGCCTTGGATCCACTTGTATGTGAAATTACCATTTTACCCCCGAGCATCAAGATTCGTGCCCAATCTGGACGGTTCCGATTTAACCCCATTTTTAGCCATATCACGAGCCCCCCACTCCTAAAGACTGAGCGTGATCAGCCTTTGAGGAGTAGTTTGACTGTTTTGGTGGCTAGCGGAGTTGTATCGGAGTCCATATGGAGGACTTAGAATCTCGAAGGGGGTAGTGAGGTAACTTTTTGATGCCATGTGCTGTTTCCTAGCCATATCGTGTATTTGACGGCCTTTATTTATTTTTTCGGATTATTTACTTAATTTTGCGATGTGTTTACTAATCATTCGGGGGCTTTAACAGTGCATTCTAGGCGATAATTGTCCGTTCAGGGGCTCAAAAATATACCCCCGAATTTTTAATTATTTTCTAGAATTTTTAGTTAATTTTTCCAAATTTTTAGCAATTTTTTCACAATTTTTAAATAAATAAAACGATTTAAATAAATAAAAAACAATTTTTAATACCGATTTATGACGTGGCTCGATCTGAGCCGTTGATCATGGTCGAGCTTGAATTTTTGAGAGATCCATTGGCTGTTACCGCTCGGAAGCTTTTTTCTCCGTTTACGAGCTCGGGAAGGCACTTGCTCGGCTGCCGACCGAAGATAGGGGGTCTCGGAAGACCGAGCGACGTGGCGCAATCTGAGCCGTTGGATGACGACGCGCATCTCAAGACGGGCACATTTCTCAAGAAAACACTATCTTGTCGTTTAGCGTCCTCGGCGAGATCTGGGCCGTCTGATCGAGATCAGGCACGATTTTTGAGGAGAAAGTGAGTTTTCTCCGTTTGCGAGCTCGGGAAGGCACTTGCTCGGCTGCCGACCGAAGACAGGGGGTCTCGGAAGACCGAGCGACGTGGCGCAATCTGAGCCGTTGGATGACGACGCGCATCTCAAGACGGGCACATTTCTCAAGAAAACACTATCTTGTCGTTTAGCGTCCTCGGCGAGATCTGGGCCGTCTGATCGAGATCAGGCGCAATTTTTGAGGAGAAAGTGAGTTTTCTCCGTTTGCGAGCTCGGAAAGGCACTTGCTCGGAATCCGTCCGGAGACAGGTGGTGATGTGTCGAATTTATATACAAATATTTGTACCCATTTACCTATTAAAATGGCTTGTTTTCGCTGATATTGTCTATAATTCATCTTATTTCTATATGATTTCATTTAATTAATAATTTTTGAAGAAATAATATTTTTGATGCAAAAAGTAAAGATTTGTGGAAAAAATCAACAAACAAAGTAAAATAATTGATTTATCATTTTTTATTGTTTTGTTGACTTAAAAGTGCGACAAATAATTTGTAAAAGGATTTTTATACGCGAATATGATATATAGTTAGTTTAATTAATTTTAAACTAATTAAATTTATTTTATTTAAAAATCCTAATTTCAGGTATTATTTCGTGTATGCAGAAGCACGTGGTGAGCAGAAAAGGCAGAAAAGAAGGAAAGAGAAACAAATAAAATTCTGCATTATAAAAGGAAGGAAATAAAGGAAGAATGTGGACTTTTCTGCAAAAGTGCAAACCCTAAAGCTTCTCTCCGTTTCCCTATAAATACAAACCAAAGAGAGGGTACAAACTCAAGAGGTGACGGCTGAACACACCAGATAAATAAAAAAATAAAAAAATTAAAAGAACAAAAAAAACAGAAAAGAAAGTCAGAGAAAGAGAGACAGACTCTGTTTCCTGGGCCCTGGCGCACTGATCGAAAAGTAGAGAGAGAGAGACTTGACTTCTCTCTTGACTTCTCTCTCTTTCTCACCAGGCTGACGTGGCCTTTTTCTCTTCTCACAGCGTGCGGCACAGATCAGAAAAGGGGAGACAGGCAGGCGCTGTCTCTTTGACGTGACGGCGACTCAGAAGTGACAGACTGGGTCCCACGCGCTTTTCACTGGTGTTGCGTGCTGCGTGGACGGCTGACGTGGCGAGCTCTGCTGCCGGCGCGGTTTTCAAGACAAATTTTGGCTCTAGTTTTGGGACACGCGGCCCGACAACGGCAGTGTGACAGACTGATACGTTGATTGACGGCGCGTGACAGCAATATTTTGGCTCCGACTTTTGAGACAGAAAAGTGGTTTGACTTAAATTTTGTATTCTTTTATCTTTTCTTCTCGATATTTTTTGATGCAATCCCAAACAACTATGAATTGAATTTATTGTTCTAGAGGCTAAGGTGTAGCCAAGTTTTGTAGAACACAAATTTTAATTTCTTATTATTACCCTATCTTTCCTGATTGTGTTTTAATTTTTATTATTTATGCGTACAACATGGTGGATAGACATTTGTATGATTTTTCAAATCATAAAGAGACCGAACAGGTTATTTGTGACTAATAAAAATTAAGACCGTATATTGGAGGACGTGACCGTTAAGAAATCCAATTTTTTAATTAATAATTTGGTGGATAGACGAATGATTAATTGAGAATAATTTTTAGACTACGTTGATAGAGTGGTTAATATCTTTAGGATTTTGGTCGACAATTTGGGAAAGATAATATTTTATTTATAAGGAATAATAATTTGTGTGTGTGATAAACGAGGTGAACCAAGAGCCCTAGAACAAATTTTATCATTAAACAAAGAACAGTGCTTCATCGTTTCACAGCCCTCTCCCTCCTCACCAATTTAGTTAGATAATTAGATTAAGGTAATTTAGTTGCTTTATTATAAAAATTCGATTTTCCAAATAGTGATTCATCTAGCGATATCGGTACTCAGTAAAATATCTAGTCCCTGTGGGTTCGACACTCTACTCATCTATCTATATTACTTGTGCGATTTTGTACACTTGCAAATATCAACATCAAGTTTTTGGCGCCGTTGCCGGGGACTAGTTATTCTTTTATTGATATTGAAAATTGCTAGATTGTTGCTAATTTGGATTCTTTGTAATTATTTTTATTTTATTATCATTTTACATCTTTATTTTCTTTTGACGAACTTTTATTTTTTATTTTATTTTTCTTATTTTAGTTTTTTTTAGTTTTTCTATTTTTTTTCTTTTTCTTTTTCGATATTTACATTTCAGGACATACAGTACATTATCATGGCGAACGATGAGAATAGACCTTTGAGAGACTATGCTATGCCCTCAATTTATGAGTCAAGCATAAAGAAGCCGGTTATTGAAGCTAATGATTTTGAAATTAAACCGGTGATGATTCTAATGCTTCAACAGACTGTTCAATTTTGGGGACTACCACACGAGGATCCATACGCTCACATTGCAGATTTTTTAGAAATTTGTGACACTTTCAAACACAACGGTGTATCAGACGATGCAATTAGACTGAGACTCTTTTCTTTTTCCCTGCAGGATAAGGCGAAGGCTTGGCTACATTATCTACCACCAGGTAGTATTTCTACTTGGGAGGGACTTGCACAAAAGTTTCTAGCCAAGTATTTTCCACCAGCAATGACCGCAAGGCTAAGAAATGACATTTACACATTTACTCAACTTGAGACCGAGTCTTTGTATGATGCATGGGAAAGGTACAAAGAGTTATTGAGAAAGTGTCCTAATCATGAACTACCAAAATGGCTGCAAATGCAAACATTCTATAATGGTTTGGGAGTTACACATAGATCTATGGTTGACGCAGCAGCTGGTGGTGCACTGATGAGCAAAACTTACCAAGCAGCCTATGATCTTTTAGAGGAGATGGCATCAAATCATTATCAGTGGTCTTCAGAGAGAACGATGCCAAGAAAAGTGGCTGGAGTTTTTGAACTTGATCCTTTTTCTACTTTAAATGCAAAAAATGATATTTTTTCTAAACAAGTAGAAAATATGAATTTTAATGCTTTTCATTCTAATATGATTTGTGATTTTTGTGCAGAAAATCATGCAAGTTCAGATTGTCAAGTGGGGAACCTTTTTGCTCCATCAAATGCAGAACAAGAAAATTTTGTATCAAATTTTCAAATGCAAAACAATCATTATGCAAACACATACAATCAAGGATGGAGAAACACCCCAAATTATCCATGGGACAACAATCAAGGAGCAGTTATACCACCTCAAATTTTTTCACAGCAAGAAAAGAAGCCGACGCTTGAAGATACGTTTATGCACTACATGCAAAAGACAGATTTGGCAATCCAAAATGTTACAAATTCAACTTCGACTTCCATCCAAAATCTTGAGGTACAAATTAGTCAAATTTTAAATATTCTTAATGAAAAAATTGCAGGATCATTACCAAGCAATACAGTTGTCCATCCCAAGGAGCATGTTGAGGCTATAACACTAGGAAGTGGGAGGACAATTGAGCAACCACAAGAAGAAAATGAAGAACATAATGTGGTTGAAAAGCAAAGTGAGATAGAACAAATTATGGAGGAACAAATTCAGCATGAGCAAGTAATGTATGATGTTTTTAATTCTATAAATTTTCCTCCTGAAGAACAGTCATCTTTCCAAGTAAGTAAAATTGATTTAATTGTGGGCGAGGAACATAAGGCTAAATTTGAAAAATCACCTATAGAAGTATGTCCAACAAATTCAGCAATTTTTGAAACCGTTAAAGAAAATATTTTTGAACATGTAATGTATTTGGATGCTGAACCTTCTATTTATTCATTTTTTCAGCATAAATTCAAAGAGGTGGGGGAATCAAAGATATCATCATCACGAAGGAAACGCCTCAAATTGGAACTTGAACCTGATCCACATCTGAAGAGGAAAATTAGAAAGGATGTGTTAATATTGTTGGATCTTGGCGTTACTTAACCATCTCACCCCCATGTCTGGCTGAAGACTTAAAACTTAGCGCTTCTTGGGAGGCAACCCATGTTTTATTTTATTGCATTTAGTTTTGATTTATCTTTTAGTTTATTTTATTTTAATTTTTTATTTTATCTTGTAGGATTGCGTAAATTTTTAAAGTCGCCGAGCGGAGCTGTTTTGAACACCTGCATTGATGGCTGTTTTCGAGCAGTTTAAAGTCAGAATCTGGAAAAGTGATTCAAAGAGAACTTGTAGACAATTGTCTTAGCTTTCCAGCAAAAAAAAATTCAGCCCATTTCGACATCTACAGCTCCAGATATCGCCAAAATACTGAAGGCTGCGCGTGCAGAAATTTAAAGACGAATCAGGGGAGATATTCTAAACTTTTTGCATTCTTTTTGTTTTTCTTTTTCTTTTCCATTGAGGACAATGTGAGATTTAAGTTTGGGGGGAAGGTTTACAAATTTATTTTTATTTTTATTATTTTAGAAAAGAAAAACAAAATGTTAAAAATGATTTCAATTAGGCTCACCATTACACATTTTGAGTTCTTTACGGTGATAAGCATAAAAGACAATTTTTTTGGTATAAACAATTTTTTTTATAAAGCAATATTAAGCATACTTATTTACTTTAGGATTATTGAGTTTCAAAATTTCTTACAAAATTGTGTGGGTCATGCTATTATACATAAAAGAAAAATGTGATGCTTTTTCTTGTGATTATCCCCTTTAATCTAGTCCTAAACAGAGTTTAAGTAAATAGAGTAATAATAAAAAATAAAAATAAAAAATAAAAAAAAAAATTGAATAAAGTCAATCTACTCCAATGTTTTGAGTTGCTTAGTAACTAGGGGTATTCATCACAAATGTCTACACTTACGTAGAACAGCAACTTGAAATATGAGTATGCAAAGCACTTTAAGTTTGTGACTTGTTGAGTAACCGGGTGAATTCATCACAAATGTTTTGCATTCGCGTCAAAAGGCAAGTGACAACTTAAAGAAGAGACTAAAAAAAAAAAAAAAAAAAAAAAAAAAAACTCTAGTTTGCTACTCGGTTTGTAGTAGAGAGAAGGGATAATCACAGATTGAGTTGTTGCATACTATAATTACATTAATTGCATGACAAATGCGATTTTTTTTTGGGAATTGTGAATAAATAATTGCACTGGAGAAAGTGGGTATGCTTAGGTTGACTTTATTTTCAATTGTTTATATTTTTAATTGAAATTTTGATGCTTGCATGATAAGATCTCTTGGTGTGATGGGTTGAGCCTGCTATTATTATTCCCTTGTTTATTATTCTACTTTTTGCTCGAGGACAAGCAAAATCTTAAGTTTGGGGGTATTTGATGTGTCGAATTTATATACAAATATTTGTACCCATTTACCTATTAAAATGACTTGTTTTCGCTGATATTGTCTATAATTCATCTTATTTCTATATGATTTCATTTAATTAATAATTTTTGAAGAAATAATATTTTTGATGCAAAAGTAAAGATTTGTGGAAAAAATCAACAAACAAAGTAAAATAATTGATTTATCATTTTTTATTGTTTTGTTGACTTAAAAGTGCGACAAATAATTTGTGAAAGGATTTTTATACGCGAATATGATATATAGTTAGTTTAATTAATTTTAAACTAATTAAATTTATTTTATTTAAAAATCCTAATTTCAGGTATTATTTCGTGTATGCAGAAGCACGTGGTGAGCAGAAAAGGCAGAAAAGAAGGAAAGAGAAACAAATAAAATTCTGCATTATAAAAGGAAGGAAATAAAGGAAGAATGTGGACTTTTCTGCAAAAGTGCAAACCCTAAAGCTTCTCTCCGTTTCCCTATAAATACAAACCAAAGAGAGGGTACAAACTCAAGAGGTGACGGCTGAACACACCAGATAAATAAAAAAATAAAAAAATTAAAAGAACAAAAAAAACAGAAAAGAAAGTCAGAGAAAGAGAGACAGACTCTGTTTCCTGGGCCCTGGCGCACTGATCGAAAAGTAGAGAGAGAGAGACTTGACTTCTCTCTTGACTTCTCTCTCTTTCTCACCAGGCTGACGTGGCCTTTTTCTCTTCTCACAGCGTGCGGCACAGATCAGAAAAGGGGAGACAGGCAGGCGCTGTCTCTTTGACGTGACGGCGACTCAGAAGTGACAGACTGGGTCCCACGCGCTTTTCACTGGTGTTGCGTGCTGCGTGGACGGCTGACGTGGCGAGCTCTGCTGCCGGCGCGGTTTTCAAGACAAATTTTGGCTCTAGTTTTGGGACACGCGGCCCGACAACGGCAGTGTGACAGACTGATACGTTGATTGACGGCGCGTGACAGCAATATTTTGGCTCCGACTTTTGAGACAGAAAAGTGGTTTGACTTAAATTTTGTATTCTTTTATCTTTTCTTCTCGATATTTTTTGATGCAATCCCAAACAACTATGAATTGAATTTATTGTTCTAGAGGCTAAGGTGTAGCCAAGTTTTGTAGAACACAAATTTTAATTTCTTATTATTACCCTATCTTTCCTGATTGTGTTTTAATTTTTATTATTTATGCGTACAACATGGTGGATAGACATTTGTATGATTTTTCAAATCATAAAGAGACCGAACAGGTTATTTGTGACTAATAAAAATTAAGACCGTATATTGGAGGACGTGACCGTTAAGAAATCCAATTTTTTAATTAATAATTTGGTGGATAGACGAATGATTAATTGAGAATAATTTTTAGACTACGTTGATAGAGTGGTTAATATCTTTAGGATTTTGGTCGACAATTTGGGAAAGATAATATTTTATTTATAAGGAATAATAATTTGTGTGTGTGATAAACGAGGTGAACCAAGAGCCCTAGAACAAATTTTATCATTAAACAAAGAACAGTGCTTCATCGTTTCACAGCCCTCTCCCTCCTCACCAATTTAGTTAGATAATTAGATTAAGGTAATTTAGTTGCTTTATTATAAAAATTCGATTTTCCAAATAGTGATTCATCTAGCGATATCGGTACTCAGTAAAATATCTAGTCCCTGTGGGTTCGACACTCTACTCATCTATCTATATTACTTGTGCGATTTTGTACACTTGCAAATATCAACATCAGGTGGTCTCGGCAGGACGAGCGACGCGGCATAATCCGTCTCGAGACGATCCTGTTCCCAAGGACATTAATGGCGCTCCGGGGTTTGTGCGGCGTTCCACCTTCTCCAGGTCATTAAGGATAACTCCTTCAATTAATTCGTGGCGTTTCAACTTCCGAGGGTCATAATGGCTGGTTCTTGGAGGGTAGGCTAGAAGTACTCCATTCCCCTTGTCATTTTCAGTCGCAGCAATGTTAAGTTTTAGACCTCGGTGGTGTCTGCCTCTGGCGGACGCCAGTCTTGTGGGGTCTTGACCTTGATAGGTTCGGAGGGGTGGTCACTATACTGTCTTCTTCTTCTCTCGTTCCTGACGGTCCTAAAGTGGATGTCAGGAGCGGGGGGGAACGAGGCAGTAGTGGTGACGACCATAGTCCGGATCCGAGGGATGAGTTGCTTCGGAAGGACGGGTGGTCGCTCTGTTGCCTTGTTCTTCTCCCGTTCCTCACGGTTTCGAAGGGGGTGTCAGGAGCGGGAGAGAATGAGGCAGTAGTGGCGACGACCGTAGTCTGGACCCGGGGTGTGAGCTACTTCGGAAGGACGGGTGGTCGTTCTTCCACCAAGATCTTCTGCCTACTCTGTTTGCTCCGCAGTGGGTGTCAGGGTCGGCAGAGATCATGGTGGGAGAGGTGGTCATCCATGTCCGAATCCGAGGGGTGAGTTTGTCGGAAGGACGAGCGGTCGTTCTTCCACCATGATCTTCTCTGGACTCTGACTGCCCCGTCGTGGGTACCAGCGTCGGGGGGATCATGGCTCGGACTTCCGGAAGAAATGAAGGGCGTTCTGGGCAAGTTGTTTGCAACTGTGAAGGTTCTGTTGCCAGACCAGGCCGAACCTTCGCAATTACAATCAACTGGCTCGGAATGGTGCGCTTCTCCCGATATCTGAGTGTTGATCTGCTTTCGACCGGGGCCCGTGGGTCGGCAGAATACCGACCGAGACCCGGTACCTGGGGGGTGCTCGCCGAGGGCGGTGCCTTAAAACTTTGAATCAAAATTTTTCCTGGTTCTTCTAGACATAGGTGGGGCGTCCGAGGGTTCAATCGTCCGAGCGACGTGGTGCTACCCGAGCCGTTGGATGACGGCTTGCATCTCGAGACGGACACATTTCTCAAGAAAACACTATCTTGTCGTTCAGTGTCCTCGGTGAGATCCGGGCCGTCTGATCGAGATCAGGCGCGATTTTTGAGGAGAAAGTGAGTTTTCTCCGTTTGCAGGCTCGGAAAGGCACTTGCTCGGAGACCGACCGGAGGCTGTGCAATCTGGCTCGGATTGCGTGTAGCTCAGATTCGGGTCCCATTGCGCCGAGCCAGTCGACTTGGTGAGGAAGGCAGTTGTGTTGGACCTTCGCGACGTTTCGAAAGCAGCCCAAAGGTCGCGAACTTTCGTTTGGAAGTCCAAGGGACGTTCCATTTTACTATAAATTTTCACCCCCCCCTAGATCAAGTCTCACTTTTTACTTTTACTCTCTCTCTTCAGTTCTCACTTTGCCTTCGAAGTTTTCAGCTCTCTGGTGGCGGTGCTAGCTGTCGCGGTAGCGTTCCTTGCTTCCGGTGAACTTTCCGACCGTACCAATCACTTCAAGGTCAGTCCCTTTCCCTTCTCTTTTAGAAAAAATGGTTAAGATCACGGATGAGACCCCCGCCTCAGAGCAAGCCGTTGGCCGAGGGGATAAAGGGAAGGAGGTAGTGGAGCCGAGCGATCGGAATGTCGTTCGTCCGGATAGAGAGGGCGAAGTGGCCGAGCTGCCTAAGGAAGTTGCGGCGGTGTCCCGGGAGGGGAAGGCCGTGGTCACGATCGTGGAAACGCCGAAGACGGCGGGAGCGTTCGGTCGGCAGCCCATTTCTCTGTCGAGCGTGGGAGGCGTACGGGACTACGCCGAGGACACCTTGGAGAGAGTAACCCAAGGCACGGCTAAGCTGGTGGAAGAGAACGAGCCGAGGGAGCTGTCCGAGGTGGACCATACCATCTCGTCTCTCACCGAGGGTGACCTTCACCTGATCCGAGAGGGCTTCCGGATCCCTGCCGAGTATGGACTGCTCCTTCCCGGGCCAGGTTTCCGAGCTAACACAAAGTCCTCGTCGGACGTGTGCGTCTTTCCGGTCGACTCCCTTATTGTCGGACTCCGCTTTCCCCTCCACCCGTTCGTGGTTGAAGTCCTGACATGGTACGGTTTGAGCCCCGCCCAGCTGATGCCGAACACATGGAGGCACGTCATGGCGTTCGTCCTCCGATGCCAAGAGGTCGGTGGTAAGCCGAGTATGTTCCTCTTTCGGAGTCTCTTCCGACCCTGTCAGCCAAGGCGAGACGAACAGAGGTTCTATCTTTCACCTCAGACGGGCGTGAAGCTGATCGAGAATCCAGACTCGATCAAACATTGGAAGGAGAAGTACTTCCTCATCCGGGCTCCGGCGCCGTGGGTGATACCGACGGTTTGGGCAAAGGAGGGTCTGCAAAAGCGGACCAAGAGGGAGGCGGTGCTGAGTGATGAGGAGGCGGAGGTCCAGAAGAAGCTCCTCGCCCTGCCAGCGCTGAGCTGGAAAGAAATTACCGAGGGGGATCTGTTCCGAGGGGGTCTTAGTCCGATCGACCCTAGTATGCTTCTGGTATTTATACTCTTTGCTTAAAGTTCATAAAAAATTTTCTAAGTTTTTTCGTTCGGCTTGTGCAGAGACGATGAAGCTGGATTACAAGGCTCTGGTAGCGAAGGGCCGGTCGGAGCAGGAGGCGAAGAAGAAGAGGCCTTCGGCGGGGCCTCAGGACAGCCGAGCCTCGAAGAAACCCTCGGTCGAGAAGGCTGCCGACCAACCGAAGGTCGCGGTCCTCGAGCAGGGGGAGATCAGGGTCCTCGACTCTCCTGCCTCGGGTGCGCCGACACCACCCCCAAAGGGGGATGCTCCAGGCTCGTCGAGCTCTGCGTTCGGCGTAAAGGAGGTGTTGTCCCTCCAAGTTCCGCCCCTCACTGCCGAGGCGGATAAGATCTTGACCGAGCGTCATAAGCAGATCTTCGTCCCTGACTGGCAGGTGATGAATGTCGACGGCTTCTTGGGCGACGGCAACATCTGCATGGAGGCGGTGAGGCACCTGCCGACCCCAAAGGACCGAGCGACCCTGAAGGCCGGGCAGGCAGGGGACGCCGTGATGCAGATTGCTCGGAATACTATGTCGGTAAGTAGGCCGAACTCTCCCTCATCAAAATTTCTTTCTAAGTCTTTGGGCTCGGATTTTAACCCGCTGTTCTTTTTCAGACCCTCTGCCACTTCAATTTCCTGGTCGAGGAGTTTGCGAACAAGGAGCAGGAGAAGGAGCGGGAGAGGGCGAAGCGCGTCAAGGCCACGCAGCGGCTTGATGCCGAGCAGCTCCTCTCGACGAAGAGGGCTGCCGAAGTGGCGGGATTGGAGAAGCAGCTGGCCGATGCCATTCAGCTGTCGAAGGACTCGGCGGCCAAGCTTGAGGCGTCGGAGAAGGAGGCAGCCGAGCTGAAGGAGGAGCTGGCTAACGCTCGGTCGGAAGCGGAGAAGGCTCGGAAGAGGGCCGAGAGGATCATGGCCAAGCACCAGAATAAGGTGAAGAAGGTGAGGAAGGCCGTGCAGGAGGAGACCGCGCAGCACATGCTCCAGAACATGGAGGATGCCTACGGTCGAGCCCTGCTCCACGTAGCCGCCAAGAACCCGGGCTTCGACACGTCCTCCTACCATTTTTACGACCCCGTGGAAGGGGAGGAGGGGGTTACCGAGGGGTTGCTCGGCCCTGAGGGAGAGACGGAACCCGTCGAAGGCCCAGGGGAGACCGAAGCCGAGGGCGAGGTGGAGGACGACTCCGAGGAGGAGAGTTGGAGCGAAGGCGGAGGCGAGGGCGATGGCGAGGACAAGACCGGGGGGTCGACGGACCCGAACGGCAAAAAGGTCGACCCCTGACTCGGTTGTCTTTTTTAGTCTTTTGTTGTTTTGTTTCTTTTTGTAAGCCTCATTGCGGACTGGCCACCGCTTTTGTAAAACTTTCTCCTCGGTTTTGAATGAAAACATTTTGTTTGGCCAAAATTTGTCCAAGTGTTGAGCCTCGGATTTGTGTGTGACTAGTTGTTGATGCTTCCGTGTATTGTCCCATCGGATTTATCTCCACTTTTCAGGTGAAGTTCGGTCCGATCACGGAGGTTGTATACCTTCGGAAGGAGCTAGCGAAAACGAAGGGCGAGCTCTTGCAGAGCCGACAGAATCGATTTCTCCTGCTCGGCAAGCTGGAGGAGACGAAGGCAGCCCTGCGGAGGTACTGTCGCGAGCTGTGGCAACTGCAGAAGTACCCCCAAGCTCCTTATCCCGAAGGCGAAGTCGAGCAGCTCCGTAGAGAGCTCACTGCCGCCGAGCAGAAGAACGACGACCTTTTGGCTGAGGTCCAACATTTGGAATTAGCGGAGAAAGAACGTTCGGCGGCGGAAGAGAAACTGACTTCCGAGCTGGAGAAGGCATCGACCGATTGCAAGAGGCTATTGGCCGAAGTCGACAAGCTCAGAAGGATCACGATAGATAGGGGGATCGAGGTCACCCACTTCCGACGGCTTGCGACCGATGGCGCCACCGTCTCTGGCTCGTCAAGACCCTCTCGTCCGAAGAAGATGGCGAAGGACGAAGCTCTGAGAGACAGAATCATTGAACTGGAGGAAGAGATCGCGTCGCTCAAGCCTGTGCCGGAGAGGGCTAACGTTCGCAGTACGTCGTGCACTCGCGAAGAGAGCGAGAGGGGGAATTACGTTTTACGAACTTGCGACACGCTCGCCTATGACTAGGCGGAGTCCAGCCGACGCTCAGAGCAGTGCGGCCGTCTCGTCGAGCGGGGCCTCGGTCGGCGCCGAGTTAGGGCCAGCAGCGAAGGGGGGTCGCGCTTCGTTGGTTTAGGATCGAGCTCGGAGGGCAGGCCTCGCCGTCCTCGCGTTTCCTTAAACCGAAATGTTCCCCTTCCGAAGAGAACCTGACTATGTCGCTTCATGTCCCTTCTGATTTGTTGTAAAACGTTGTTGTAGGGTCGGTTCGGCCGTGTATAACACCATTATGTCTGAATGCGAATTTGAGAGTTTCTTTAGAAAATCTCCAAGTGTTGGACTTCAGCAGTGTATTGAAATTTTGCTATTCGTTTTCCCTTCTTTTCAGCTCGAGACGGCCGACCTATATGCTGAATCCCACGGTTCGGATGATGACTCTGAATCCGAGGCCACTTCTGGGACGGCGGCTCTGAGCCCCAGGAGCGTCGAGCTGGAGATACGCCGAGCTGAGAGTGAGCGGGCCCACCTTTTGTCCGTCCTCGACCTTCGGGAGGCGGAGATCCAACGCCTAGAGAATAGGATCGCCGAGTTGAGCCCCGCAGGAGGGGACGAAGATTCGCAAACCGCTTTCAGCAACGCTCTTCGGGTCAAGTGCATTCGGCACAACCAGTCGAAGATTGTAGCCGAGCGGGATGATTTGCTCTCGGAGATTCGACACTTGCAGACTGTGGTAGCGAAGCTCCGGAACGATGCAGGGGAGCTACCAGCCGAGTCGGCCGAACAGTCTAGTGAGGATATTTCCATATGAGGGCCAAGTGTAATGGGTCGGCGTCGTGTATTTTGTTTGTCAACACTTTGTAACCATGAAAAAGACGTGCTTTGTATTATGGCCTGGTTGTTTAATAAAATATCTTTCATTGCTCTGCATATTTGTCTTGCTTATAAATGCATTGGTCGCGCCGAGGTCCTTGAACCGAGCACGTTAGTTCCGTCGGCGAGAGTGTTTGAACCGAACGGGTTCCCGTGAGTACGGTATCTTGTCGTTTAGCGACTCTGACAAGGTACGGCACGAACTCCTAGGCAGCTCTGTCCCCAAGAAAGTGCTATCTTGTCGTCTAGCGGAGGTGGCACGATCTGAGGCGTAGATTGTAGGCACGAATCTCGAGGCGGCTCAGTTCCCAAGAAAACGTTATCTTGTCGTTTAGCGCAGGTGGCAAGATCTGAGCCGTCTGATTGGGATCATGCACGAAAGTTGAGGAGAAAGTGAGTTTTCTCCGTTTGCGAGCTCGGGAAGGCACTTGCTCAGTAGCCGACCGAAGGCGCAGGGCTTCGGGCTTCGGCTATTAGGCAGGAGTGCTCGGATTATGTGGCCGACCGTAGCTCCGGCATCGACCCACTGGGGAAGCCTAAAAGGACTAGGGGCCAAGTGTTGGACTCCGGGACCATCGGTGTAGCTCGACGGTTGTGGGAGCAATTCCGAACGGCGATCTACCCCTGGCTCGCCCGGAGGCGAGCCGAGGAGGTAAAGTCGAGCCGAGTGTTGGACTCCGAACCATCGGTGTAGTTCAACGGTTGTGGGAGCAATTCCGAACGGCGATCTACCCCTCGCTCGTCCGGAGACGAGCTGAGGAGGTAAAGTCGAGCCGAGTGTTGGACTCCGAACCATCGGTGTAGTTCAACGGTTGTGGGAGCAATTCCGAACGGCGATCTACCCCTGGCTTGTCTGGAGACGAGCCGAGGAGGTGAGGTCGAGCCGAACGTGGACTCCGAACCATTGGTTGAAATCACAATTTAAAAAGCAGGTGATAAGAGGAGAGAGAAACATGCGAATTCACAAACACAACAGAGCTTTCTTTATTGATAATCGACGGCGAACCGTTTTACATAGTACAATTTATGAAAATAGGTTACAAGTCGGAGGACTGGAATAGCTCGATACCCCGTGATACTTAGAGCGGCGCCGGAGCGCTTTCTTGGTATTTTAGGAGGTGGTCGGCATTCCAGGTCCTCGGAAGCTCTCTGCCCTCTAGGTCTTCAAGGCGATATGTTCCAGGCCGAACTACCTTTGTGACCCTGTACGGTCCTTCCCAGTTCGGAGCCAGCTTGCTCTTCTGACTGGGGAGGGATATGGCTAGCTTTCTCAAGACCAAATCTCCTTGCTTAAGGCTGGCGGGTCGGACCTTTTTGTTGTACACCAGTTCGACCCTTCTTCGGTAACTCTGCTGCCGAATCGCCGCTCTTTCCCTCAGTTCATCTATCAGGTCTAAATCTGCTCTGAGGTCCCTGGCATTCTGTGCTTCGTCATAGGCTGTGAGCCGAGGGGAAGGTATTCCGACCTCGAGTGGTATCACGGCCTCGGACCCATAGGTGAGGTTAAAAGGGGACTCGCCTGTGGGGGTCCGCTTGCTCGTGCGGTAGTTCCATAGGACGTTGGGGAGTTGGTCGACCCATAAGCCCTTGGAGCTTTTGTCCAGCCTTTTCTTGATGCCTGCGAGGATCTGCCGATTAGCATTTTCTGCCTGTCCGTTCGACTGAGGGTGGGAGACGGACGAGAAGCGCTACTGGATGGCTAGGTCATCGCACAGAGCTCGGAATGCTGCGCCAGTGAACTGAGTCCCGTTGTCCGTTACGAGGACACGGGGGACGCCGAACCTGCATATGATGCTCTTCCAGAAGAACTGTACCACTTTGTTCTCGGTTATAGTGGCGAGGGGCTCGGCCTCGACCCACTTCGAGAAGTAGTCGATGGCTACGACCAAGAACTTGAACTGACCCGGAGCCGGAGGGAAGGGCCCTAGTAAATCCATGCCCCACATCGCGAAGGGGATGGGACTTGATAAGGAGGCGAGGTTGGCCTGAGGGAGGCGTCAAATGCTGGAGTGTCTCTGACAAGAGCTGCATTGCCGAACGTGTCGCTCGGCATCTTGAAGGAGGGTCGGCCAGAAGTACCCGTAATTCAAAGCTTTTCGAGCCAAGGACCTAAATCCTGAGTGTGCCCCTCTGATGCCTTCGTGGAGCTCTTGTAGGGCATATTCGGCCTGATCCGGAGAGAGGCACCTTAGGTACGGTTGGCCATCTATTTGAGAGAAAGAGCGTTTGTATAAGATGCCCTCGATCAAGACATACCGCTCGGCCCGGGTTCTGACTCGGCGAGCCTCTTTGGGGTCTTCGGGTAGAACCCCGCCCCTCAAGAATTCCACCAACGGCTTCATCCAATTATCTTGTAACATGACCGGCAACGATTCCGCCGAGCCAGGTGTCTCGTCTTCGATGCTCGGCTTAGAGAGGACTTCGATCAGTACGGTCTGTTCGAGACCTTGCAGGGAGGACGATGCCAATTTGAAGAGGGCATCGGCCTGTGAGTTCTCTTCACGAGGGACCCGCTGGATGAGCGCCTCCTTGAACCGGCCCATGAGGTCCCGAACCCTAGCAAGGTACTTCGGCATCCGCTCATCTCGAGCCTCGTACTCGCCCAAGACTTGGTTCACGACGAGCTGGGAATCGCTGTGGATTCGGAGGCGCTGCGCCCCAGCACTTCGTGCAAGTCCGAGACCAGCGATGAGTGCTTCGTACTCCGCCTCGTTGTTCGAGGCCTTGAAGTTCATACGGATCGCGTACTGGAGGACGAAGTTGTCAGGGCCGTTCAGAATGATGCCAGCGCTGCTTCCTTCATTACAAGAGGATCCGTCCACGAAGACTGTCCAAATGGGGGGTCCATTCGGGACGTGGCCAACCTCAGGGATAGTGGACTCTACGATGAAGTCGGCGAGTGCCTGCGCCTTAATTGCTGTCCGAGGTTGGTAAGAGATGTCATGCTGACTCAACTCTATGGACCACTTCATCAGCCGGCCCGAGGTCTCAGGCTTGTGGAGGATCTGCTTTAGGGGTTGGTCGGTGAGGACGACGACCGAGTGGGATTGAAAGTACGGCCGAAGCTTCCTCGCTGCCATGACCAGGGCGTAGGCCATCTTCTCTATTCTCGGATAGCGGAGCTCGGCGTCCCGAAGCACCTTGCTCACGTAGTAGATGGGCCTTTGGGCCCGGTCCTCCTCTCTCACCAAGACAGCACTTAGGGTCTGCTCGGAAGCAGCTAAGTAGACGAAGAGAGTCTCGCCCGGGGACCGGTTTGCTGAGCAGAGGGGGGTTTACCAAGTATGCCTTCAACTGGTCGAACGATTCCTGTTGTGGTTGGCCCCATTCAAAACCCTTAGCCCCCCTGAGTGCTTTGAAGAAGGGGAGGCACTTTTCCCCTGACTTTGAGAGGAACCGACCGATAGCAGTGAGCCGACCGGTGAGCTTCTGCACCTCCTTGATGTTCCGAGGCGGGGCCATGTCTAGTATGGCCTTAATCTTCTCGGGATTAGCTTCGATTCCTCGTTGGCTTACCATGAAGCCGAGGAACTTTCCCGAAGAGACCCCGAACGCGCACTTGTTCGGGTTCAGCTGCATGTTGTGCCTTCTCAACACGCCGAAGGCCTCCTGGAGGTCGGCTACATGGTCTGTGCCTCGGATGCTCTTGACGAGCATGTCGTCAACGTACACCTCCATGTTTCGGCTGATCTGGCTCTGGAAGACCTTGTTGACGAGGCACTGGTAGGTGGCGCCCGCGTTCTTCAAACCGAACGGCATGACCCGGTAGCAGTAGAGGCCTTGGTCGGTGATGAAGGAGGTCTTCGGAATGTCCGGAGGGAACATTCAGATTTGATTGTACCCCGAGAAGGCGTCCATGAAGCTGAGGAGCTCATGGCCCGAGGTGGCGTCAATAAGGGTGTCGATGTTCGGGAGAGGGAATGGATCCTTCGGACACGCCTTGTTCAGGTCGGTGAAGTCAATGCATATCCTCCACGAGCCATTGGACTTCTTGACCATTACAACATTCGATAGCCACTCGGGGTAATTTACCTCCTGTATGAACTTGGCCTTCAGCAGTTTATCCACCTCCTCCTTGATGGCCTGCTGTCGCTCGGGAGCAAACTTTCGCCTCTTCTGCTGAACCGGTTTGCACCCCGGTTCGACACTCAGGCGATGGACGAGCAGCTCCTCGGAAATGCCGGGCATGTCCGCGGCCGACCAAGCGAACAAGTCACGGTTATCCCGGATGCATTGAATCAGGTCCGAGCACAGTGCGGTCGGCAAGGACTTGCTGATGAGGAACTTCCGGCTCGGGTCCTCGTCCGAGAAGAGCACTTCTTCTAACTCGTCCGCCGGCTCGGACGTTGGCCGAGCTTTCGGCTCGGGGATTTCTAGTTTCTCGAGCGAGAGCACTGGTCCCCCGGTGGAAGTCATATAGCACTTCCGGGCTGTTTCTTGGCTTCCCCTGACTTCCCCTACTCCCGACCGAGTGGGGAACTTCATTTTCAAATGGTACGCCGAGGGGACAGCTTCCAAGGTGGCTAGGCCGGGTCGGCCTAGAATGACATTATACGCTGCCGGGACGTCGACGACCATGAAGTCCATCGGCTCGGTCTGGGTAGTAGGGGTGCTTCCCGCGGTAACGTCCAGGGTTATCACCCCTTCGACGGTTACCGAAACCCCCGTGAACCCGTGGAGTGTGTAACCGGCCGGTTTGAGACAGTCCCGGGACAGCTGCAGGCCTCGGAAGGCCGAGAGGAAGAGAATATTGACCGACCTCCCATTGTCTACTAAAATCCTCTGCACCTTGAAGTTGGCCATGCGGAGGTCGATGACGAGGGCATCACAGTATGGGGTTCGGACCCCTTCGAGGTCGGCATCGGAGAAAGAGACAGGGATGCCGAGACCTTTGGGGGGAGGAGCACTGTGAACTGAGTTGACCTCTCGGACGAAGGCCTTCCGATAGGAATTAGAGGAGCCCCCCATGGGGCCTCCGTGGATCAGGTGCAGAATCCGTTCCTCCTCGAACTCGGGTGTCTCTTCGCGTCGCTCGGAACGCTTGTTAGCCCCCCGAGGCGGAGGAGAATTGCGGTCCGCCCGATCGTTAGCCTTCACGAATTTGGCCAACTGCCCCCTCCGAATGAGGGCTTCGATCTCATCTCTCAAAGCCCGGCAGTCGTTCGTGTCGTGGCCGTGGTCCCGATGGTAACGACACCATTTATCTTTGTTCCTCCTCTTTGCCGGGGTGTGCATCCTCGGAGATGGAGGGATGACCCCCTCCTTCTCCACTTCCATTAGGATGGTAGAGACGTTAGTGGTGAGGGGAGTGAATTTCTCGAACCTGGGGGGGAGGGCGACGCTGACCGCCATTGTCCTTCTGAGCTTTCTTGGACCCTTCTTCCCCCGTCGCCTTCCTCTTCGACCCTGAGGAGGGCCCCCCCGAAGCTCGGAAGGGCTTCAACCTCCTCTGCCCGGATGTACTTCTCGCACCTCAGGAGGAGGTCGGCGAAGTCATGCGGGGGCTTCTTGGCTAGGGACGATCGGAGGTTGGCATTGAGAACGTTCGACTGGAATGCCACGGTCGCCACTGACTGGTCTAAGGAGGCGATAGACCTGACCTCTGTGGTGAATCTCTTCACATAGTCCCGCAACTTCTCCTCCCTTTCCTGCCGCAGGTTCAGTAGGGAGAGACTTGTCTTCTCGGCTCGCCTGCTACTCACAAAGTGAGTTATGAACAGTGTTTCGAACTGCTCAAACGAGAAGATGGAGGAGGGGGCGAGTCTGGAATACCATTCCCGAGCCGACCCCCTGAGGGTGACAGGGAAGGTCCTGCAGAGCACGGCGTCGGAAGCTTGATGGATCAGCATCAGGGTCTTGAAGCTTTCGACGTGATCGACCGGGTCGGATTCCCCTGAGTACGTTTCAAACTGCGGAGGTTTGAAACCCCTCGGTATGTGGGCCTCCATGATCGACCGCGAGAAAGGGGGTCGGCTGGGACGGACGGTTCCTGCTCGGGACTCCTCCTCCATGTCCATGCTGCCGATACGCCTTTCCACCTCATGGAGACGGCGGATGAGGGTGTCGTCCCTCCGCTGGTAATCGTATGACCCCCCCGGACTCCTCTTCATAGGAGGGGGAGCGCGGACTGCGGCGCCGGTAGTCTTGGGATCGGCAAGGACTGTGACGCTGGCGGCTGGGAGCCGGGGAAGGACTTCGGGTTCGGCGACGAGGACTGGGGTCCCTCGGGGACGTCGGAGCCCTCTGAGTATTTTGGACGTTCTGCCGAAGGTTGAGAGCCTGCAGAACGGTGTCTTGGAACTATAGGAACTCGGCACGGGTGATGGGTGCGTCATTGTTCCTGCGATGATGTCGATCCGCGGGGGACTGTGGCCTCCTCCTTCGGGGCTCAGGAGAAGCCGCTCGGCCTCTGCGGTCCGGAGACCTCCTACCGTCTCGACGACGAGGGGACCGCTCACCCTGATGCTGACGGGAGGCTCCCTCTCGGGCCCGCCTCTCGTCAAGGTGGGTGCGGAGGTCGTCATCCTTCTGGCGGTTCAGGAGCGTGTTGCGGAGGTCGGGATGATGAGAAGCCATCGAATCCGAGGATCCGTTATGAACCGAGACATGGTCCTAATGGAGGGGCTGCTTCTGCTTCCGGCCGTTATGACCGGAAGGGCCATTGTTGGGTTGCTGCTTGGGATGAGGAGGTGGGACCTGCTGGGCCGGTGGAGGAAGATCGGACTGTGGAATGGGATTGACAGGGGCTTCCTCCGTAGGGTCGGCGGGATTGGCCACACGGTTCGACCCTCTAGATCTGACCTTCTTCGGAGGCATGGCTGCAGAGGACGACGAGGAAGAAGCTGAGGCTGTTCGTGTGGTTGTTCCCACAGACGGCGCCAATCTGTTACCGCTGATTTCGGTGTGGGGGTAAACAGATAGAATTTGTGAGTCCGAGAAAAACCTGAACAGTTGACTCAGCCTTCTCGCTCCCGCCGGCTCCTGCAAGGAAGTGCGAAACACCGGGGTTGATTCCGGCGATGCACCCTCCGACGCTCTTGTCAGTAATCAGAAAAGATTAAGAAAGAGCTTAAGTGGTGAAGAAGTGATTAACCTGGTCACAGTGGTGGGTAGGAGGTATTTATAGTCACCATGGGAGTGATTAGAGGCCTGATTTCCTGTGTAGCTGTTAGGAGTAAAATCCTCACATTCTGTTTAGAAAACTGACCCCTGATTCCCGGTGAGAGCAAATCAGGCCTGTTGATTTGGTCAAATCAGTAACCCTGATTTTCCTCTTGCTGATCTGGGTTTGTCTTGGGTCGGGACCCGTACCCAGTTGGAATGGATCCGTTTGTGGGTTATTGGATCTGTGAGATGGAGATTCAGTACCCGCCTTGGATCCACTTGTATGTGAAATTACCATTTTACCCCCGAGCATCAAGATTCGTGCCCAAATCTGGACGGTTCCGATTTAACCCCATTTTTAGCCATATCACAATACAATCTAATCAGTTAATTTAGTGTTCAAAAATATTACAAACCAGGAAATAATATAGTCAGCTGATTATTCAAGAAGTACATTCTTTATATTTAGATAGCAATTTAAATATAAACTAGGTATGCCCGTTGGCAGTAGGCACGTCTTCGAAACGATGCAACATATGAAAAATAAAACATAAAAGGTCTTAATGCAAGAGTTTCGAAGCTGTACAAAACAGCTAGCAAAACAGAACACTACAACCAAACGATCAAAACAGAAGAGTTGGAGAATTTGAAATTGAAGTATCCCGAAACTACAACTAAACTAAATTGCAAAATATTTTTCCACAATGTTCTTTGAATTTCCAGCAATCTATCTAAAAATTTCATCAAGTATGAAACAAACAGGAACTATAAAAATTTCATCAAAGTATAAAAATTTCATCATATGGACATCCACAAATCAACCACAACTCAAATGGGAACTCCCCAAAAGGCACAAACCCAACAACACCAGACCCCAGATTGCATCCCAACAAAACCAATGCATCCCAACAACAACTATCTTTGCATCCAAACCCCAAATTTTAGCTAACTCAAACTACCAATCTAACCCAAACCCAACAAAACCAATGCAATATAGTAAATATACCTGAGATGCCTGGAAGCTAGACAACCTTAAGTCCACCCTGTCAGATTTGGCTCAATCTCGGGAAGACAGAAGCTTCGGCGGTGGTCAATCTCAAGAAGAGAGAAGCTTCGGTAGTGGTTAATCTCGGGAAGACAAAGACGGTGAAGCTGTGGTGGGGGTTGGGGACATCGGGATCGATGAGAGTTGGGGACATCGGGATCGGTGGGGGTTGGGGACATCGGGATCTATGAGAGAGAGAGAAAGAGAGGGGGAATATCAGGGTCGATGAGGAGAGAGAGAGGGGATTTCGTGATCGATGAGAGGGGGGCTCGAGGTCGATATGAGAGAGAGAGAGAGAGAGAGAGAGAGAGAGAGAGAGAGAGAGAGAGAGAGAGGTCAGGACTCGAGATCGATGACGGAGAGGGGGGGGGGGGGGTTCTGAGTTGTTTTGGTAGAATAAAATTAGTGTTCGGGTTTGAAGTTTTGGGCGGAAAAATATGTTTTGTGAGAATTAATCTGGACCATTGATTTTGTTTATATTAAATGAGAGCCACTTGATAGCTTTCTTTGTGTTTTATTATATAGATTCCAAACATTATTTTAGAACTTAAGTCTTAAACTGTAGTACTACTTTTTTTGCTGGGTTTATTTTACTTATCCTGTCTATTAGTTTTATATCAGTGATCTCCGAAAATTCACTTATGATTTGTCTATAAAGGAACAAAAATAAAGCTTGGCATAGAGTTTGATGGTAGAGAAAGAGCTTGCCTAGACAAGTCTAGGGTTGATCACCAACCCCATTGTTTTTCTTTGACCTATCTTACCCTCTCCATACTCTTCTCATAATACAAATCATTTATGCAATTAGTAATGCCACATCCACTACCTTCTTCACTATCTTTTTTTTTTCACAATCTTAGATGCCACACTGTTATTGGAGATTTCTACCACATACTCTACAATAACCCCAACTAATAGTATGTCACCTAAGATAGTGAAGAGAAAGATAATAGAGCATGTAGTAAGTGTAGCATTATTAGAGCATCCACTATCGTTTGATAAATATGTAAAATATGCATTTTTTTTAGCAAACAACACTCTGCTATCGTTTGCTATAAATGCATATATAAATAAACAGTGGGTGTCTAAATATATCAGTGGGGTTTAGCAATTGCTAAATATAGAACCCAGATGATTATGGTTCGTCCGTTTAATTTTTTTTTTCTTTTCTAATATGGTCGGGCTTCCGTCCGCCAACTTCTTCAGAAAAATTTTCCCCAAAAATTACTAAAATCCCATTCAAAAATTACGAAAATGCCATAAAAAAACTCGAACAGAAGAAGAATATCCGTCCGACAACTTCTTCAAACTTTTTTTTCCCCAAATATTACTAAAATGCCATAGAAAAATTACGAAAATGTCATTGATATAATTTTTTTTAAAAAAATTAGAACAAATTTGGCATCAACGATAGCAGCGCTCCCCCTTTATTTTCTATTTTCCAAATGCTAAATATACATATTTTAGAGCAAACGGTAGTGGATGCTCTTAGGGGGTGTTTGGATGTTGGTAAGTGGCGGGTTGGATTTAAATCCATGGATTTTTACTATTCACCGAGTTTGTTTGAGGCAGAATTGATTGGAAATGTTTTTCTACTGTAGCGCTACAGTAGCACACAAAAATCCGAAGAAAAGTAGTAGAACTTGGTAAAAAGTGGCTGTAAGAGTACTATAACACTACTGTAACATTTTTATATTATTTATATTTCCTGCTTTTTTACTTTATCCAATCAAATAATTCCACCTAACCATATATATTAAATTTCTCTCTTTCCTCTCTATTCTTCAACACAATAAAATTACATCTAACCAAATTATTTTTTTAGAACTCAAATCTATAATTATTTTTTTCCGGATAATCTTAGAGCATCTGTAGTCGTTTGCTATATATCGATAATATCGATATTTAGGTTAAAAAGCAGCTGCAGTCGTTTGCTATATATCGATATTATCGATAAAACGCTACAGTAGATTGCTATATATGAGAAGCGATATAGCTTTTATCGATATCTGAGGGACGGCGTTCGAAGAGCCGTCCCACTAAAAAAATTACTATTATAAGCGTCGGACGGCACTTGAAATGCAGTCCGTTCGAAAAAATTCTATTTTAACCGATTAATTAAATCCCCAAAATTCAATTAAAGCACACTGTCCAATCAGATGCTCTAAAGCACACTGCCATTTCCTTGATTCCCGGACGGCACTTGATGTGCCGTCCGTTGGGAATTTATTAAAAAAAAAAAAATTCGCTGAATGACGAGAATGCCCCCATTCTATTCAAAAAAAATGAATGACGAGATTTCGAAAAAGGGTATTTCGGTCAAAAAAATGATTAAAGCCGGGTTTTAGTGTTTTTTTTTAAATTTTTTTTTTTTGAACGGACGGCACTTCGTGTGCCGTCCGACGATTCCGCTTGCTTTTTCGCCTCCGATGGCATATGAAATGCCGTCGCTTAATATTAAATAATTGTTTGCTATAATATAGCTTTCGACGAGTACAGCGAAATTCAAATTTCTATTTCTATTTATCGATATATCGATAAATTTAACAATAACGACTACAGATGCTCTTACAGCAATAGAAATATTTTAAAACCAACCAAAGCTCGTCTTAGAGTCAACTTCTCTATCTCTAATCCCTAGCTCCATTTTTCAATGTGACCTTTAATTCTTCGAAATTTTCTGTCCTATCCACCCCCACAAAAGACAATTTCCTCCCCCCACCTACCTCATTTAAAAGTTCCATCACGTTCTAAATTGTTGACCAAATAACCCAATTTTAGAATGTATTTACCAAACTAACCCACTTTTGAAACTATTTACCTAATTGACCTACTTCCTATATTTGCTATGTGTGATAGCAAATATAGTTCAAATGAGCTCGCTATCTCATATAGCGAGTGTATTTATACTCATTTTCAAGGAAATTTTGAACATATAATTTTTGAGTGAAATGCATATAACTACACTCGCTATCTCAGATAGCGAGTCTAGTTCAATTGACCTCGCTATCTCAGATAGCGAGAGTAGTTGTACTCATTTTAAGGAAAATTTTAAACATGCAATTTCTACCTGAAATGTATAGACCGACACTCGTTATTCGAGATAACGAGTTCAGTTGACTTAGACTCACTATCTAGCGAGTGCAGTTGTACTCATTTTTTAGAGAAATTTTAAATATGTAATTTCTACCCGAAATGTATAGACCTACACTTGCTATCCGAGATAGAGAGTTTAGTTGAACTAGACTCACTATCTCTGATAGTGAGTATAGTTATATATATTTTATGTTCAAAATTTTTTCTCTGAAAAATGAGTACAACAACACTTGCTATCTGTTGTTGTATACATTTTAGATAAAAATTGCATGTTCAAAATTTTCCCAAGTGTTGGAGAAATTATAGAACTACACCCGCCGTTTAAAACAGCAAGTGAGTCAATTTGATAAATAGTTTCGAAAGTGGGTCCGTTTGGTAAATACTTTCAAAAAGTGTCATTTTGGTAAATGATTCTCACGTTCTCCCCCTCCTCAACCCCAACGAACCTTCCACGACTCACCACTCCACTACCGCCACCTGTCACTCATCTCCTCCTTTTCATTTCCATTCGTCAGTTTCCTGTCCGCTGTTATATAAACTACAGGTGATGTGCTTTCCCACCCACTGGTATTGAGAGCGGAGACCGGGAAAGCACGTGACTCACGCGGGGTCTCCGCCTATAAATAAACCCCGCTCTCCTCTTTTTTCGGGTCTCGTTCGGTCCCGTCTAATTTCCGAGCAGCGAGGAAAGGTGAAGGATTTTGGCGTTTTATTCTTGCTAATTTTTTGGTTTTTGCTGTGGAGTTTCTCAGATCTGAACTGTAAGTCCCCTTCCCTTCTCTTGAATTAGAATTAGTTATAGTGCTTGATTTGTTATAATTAGGAATTCTATTTGTGGGTTTATTTGACTGTTATATTTTAGGGTTTTTGTTGGTGAAATCTTGATTTAATTATTCTGATTTTGGTGAAATTTAGTTTGCGAAGATATCGTATTCCGATATATGTAATCTACTACTTAGAAGATTCAACTGTTTGCTTTATTATCCAAGATGTGTGTGTAATTAGGCATGGGATTTTCCTAGATATTGATATTTTTATTTTTTTTTTGTTTTCGCTTGATCATGTACTGTCAGTTGTATCGTTTAAATGGAGGTAGTATGCCTTCACCCATCTTTAAAAGACTCCGGTATATAGACATGGCCGGCCTGTTGGGGATTTTTACCGAAAACCCCCCTTGGATCTTGTTGGGTTATTGGATGCAATCAATACAAACTACCAAGCACATATGAGATCATACCAAACACACCAAAACACACACAAGTTTATCCCGGTTGGAGCTTTTGCCTTAATACGGGGAGAAGAAACTCAAGATCTTATTCAACTACATAAGATACAAAAATATTACAATTCTCACCACGACCTTCTCTCAAGTCTCACCAGCAAGTATTAGTTGTTTACAATTAGAGAATCACTCAATCTCTCCTTCAATGAACTACTCGCTCTCTCTCTTGGCTCTCAATGGAGCCCAATAACAACAATTTATAGAGATCTAGAGAAACCCTAGTTTGATATCTTTTTACAATAGTGTTTGGATATTCCTGAAAAGATAACCCTGCGATAAGAGCCGTGCGATAAGAGCCGTCCGATCTGACTTGAAGAGCAAGTTGGGTTTCTCACGAATCACCAAGATCTCACTCAAATAATCTATCAGCGCTGTGTTCAGTTGACCGCACCACAAGATCAGTCGACCGTCCCCCTTTCGGGAACTTCTGCAAAGTAGGGCGGTCGACCGCACTCCAAGTACGGTCGACCGCAACTCCTGCTGCTACTGCTGCTGACTGTTTTCCTTGTTTCCATTTCGTCCTTGATCGTCTCGATTCCTCTATCGTCTCATCATCTTAGTACCCAACATAGTATGCAAGACATAAACCCAACACGGTCCCCACCTTAGGCCGGTGAGGCAGCCGGCTTAGGTCCCCAATTTTTTTGTAGGGTCCCAAATTTGTAAACTCCTTATAAATATAGCACGTATTTTGCACGTAAAAAAATTATATTGTAATTAGGGGCCCCAAAAATAACTATTTGGGCCTTTCGCCTTGGGCCCCCGGGTATAGAGAGTATAATATGAGTTATTTTTTGGTGGAGTTGAGATTACAACCTTTAGGTGTCTTACAAGTTGAGATACCTCGAGGTATCTGAACTTGGGGAAAGGAAAAAAAAAAAGTTTCCAAACCGACCGAAGGTAGAAATATGAAAAGAACCCCTCTCTGTATAATACACCCGGTTTTCTGGAAGTTTGTGCCACTCATAACGGATCTTCCGAATGACTTTGCGTTCTTTTTGTGCATGGAGCTTGCCGTTGTGATGCTGATTTTGTTGACTACTTTGATGGGAAAATATTGCGGGGAAGAAAATGTTTGTCAGTTGGTCAGGGTTTTGTGAAGTGCTCAATTATTCCATTTGATAAGAAGATGCACTTTTCTTTCGTAGGCATTGCATCCACCTCTTCCCATACAAACAATTACTTATGTTTATCAGTCAATTTTCCCTTTCCTGGCTAAATGAAGCATACTTCTTCCATTGAGATAGAACTTCAACTGCGTTGCTTCTTTCCATTTGATATGATGGTCAAGCTATCAACTTTGTTAAGTTTGGTATAAGCATTCCATAATGGAAGGGCTGTTAGTTTACGGAAATCAGGTTTAGCTAATAGGCATGCACAGATAAGGCACAAATAAGGTTTTCTATAGATTTCTGCATTCGCTCATCGTTTTCTTCATCCTCTTGCAGAGTAGAGGCTTTGCTGCTAGAAAGAGAGGTGTCAAACTTACCATTCAACTGAGCAATGGAGGTATATGGGAAATCTGTGATTGCGGAGCCAAGCAATGTCATTTTTTTGTCAGCTATTCTCAACAGAGAAGGATCAATCCCTAGTCACAAATGTGACAAGGGATGCCAAAATGAACATGTTTTTGGAAACATGTACCGTTGCAAACTAACAGGAACCACACACATCTGTGATAAAAACTGTAACCAAAAAATTGTTTACAATGACCATAACTCCCTTTGCAGAGTTAGTGGGCATCTTTTTCCTCTTTCACCAACTGAAGAGCAAGCAGTGAGAGGAGTCCGAAGGAAGTTCGAAGTGGAGAGCTCTGATGGTTGTGCTTTTAAGCGCAGGCGTGGAGCTCAGATGCATCCTTCTCCTTTTGAGACATCTATTCGTGCCGTTTCTCCAATCTGCAGTCAAGTTGGAGATGGCATGGATATGAGCTAGATCTCGTTGTTCCTTTTATTTTCTTTCTTTCTTCTATCCCCTGGTGTTGGAGAATAAGAACTTTAAAACAATGATGAGGCTAATGTGGGAAGTGGATGTGTTGTTACCTTTTAAGAAACACTTTAAACTCCTTTGTAGTAGTATTAACTTGAATGGTTCTCCAGTAACTGTTAGATTTTAATTAAAGACTGCTTCAAGTTGTTAATCATATTTACAGATGACTACTTTCTGAGAGGAATAATTCTAGGGACTTGTGTATGAGATTTTATTTTTTCGTAATTACCTTTCTTGCCACCAGCAGTCTTGATTTTCATTCTTGTTATGCTCAAGAGTGTAGGCGATTAGTTAGTGTTAATTATATTTCAGTTTTACTTGTAACAGTATAAAGTGGACACTTACATCAAACGTTTTTTTTATAAAAATTATTCATTACCTTGCTAAATGTTATATATGGTAGCAGGTTTCAGTGCGCAAATAAATACTGAGCATGGTCTGGGATGTACTTGTCATTTCTTTTTATATAATATTACATTTGTTGTTAGTCTTTCTCTAACTTACACTATTCTTACATTTGTTGTTATTGTCTTTGTCTAGATTACACTATTATTACATTTGTTGTTATTGTCTTACTCTAACTTACTGCAGGTGGCTGGCGGGATTATTTTTTCTATTTCATTTACTTATCTCATTATACTGTCCTAACCTTCTTAGTTATCATGCAGGATTTTAAGGGTGTCCAGCTCAGGATAACTTCACTATGCTTTTATGTTTTTCATTTTTTTTTCTTTCACATATAGTGTTCTAATTTTCTCTTGCATTTGTAGATGATGGATGATCTTCATCGAATCATAGAGTTACTCTCCAGTCACTTGCATCGTAAATCATTTTCGAGGTTGGTGGATCAAAACTACTTTACATAACCTGCTCTTATCAAGTTCAGATCCGCTGGCAGCAATGGTAGTATTAAACGAGAGTGCCTTCATGAAGTTGTTAACCTCTGATCAATTCTCTGAACCACAATACTTGCTCTAAGTGCCATTTTGGATATGTGAAGTTGCTATTGACAGAATACTCGTGATTGTATGAATATCTGAAGGCGATTACGAAGTTGAAGGGCTTAACTGCAATATGTATACTGATGGTTAGTAAAAGTTCACTATGACCTCGTTTATTTCTTCAAGAAATCACTTCCTTTTTCTTTCTTTGAAAATTATTGCTTTGTATTATTTATCTCAACTTGTATATCATACCTTTTAGTATCAGCTTGTTATTCTGTATGATGGTTGGTGCTATCACTTATAATCTAGTGTTATTTTGTGTATTCTATGACTGTATAATGGTATTGCAGCTTGCTTTATAGTATATGATTATATTGATTATTTGCTAAATGCTAACAGGATATGTAGCTTGACCCTTCATTAAACTTATTGCTGCTAAGAAATTGTCACTGTTGATTTTTCTCAACATCTCTTAGCTGTTTTGGTTATGACTTATAACTTATTCTGGTTATGGACATAACTAGTTCCCTTAATAATTTACTTCTAACGGTAGACCCACTTTTTTGTACTGTTCATTACCAATCTATATATATATATATATATATAGAGAGAGAGAGAGAGAGAGAGAGAGAGAGAGAGAGAGAGAGAGCCTCATATTTGTAAAATATATATATATATATATATATAGATATATATATATCGAAACGCTTGCGCTTGCACCTTACTCGATGGAAGATTATAATTTACTTGACCATATTATTAAAGATATGCTGCTATTAAATTTTAAGAGTTCAAAGCTCAGAGAGAGATGGTTCGCAAAGTTTCCATATTATAAGTCGTATCTTGTTGTAAACTATACTTGATTCTTTTTTGGGGACCCCTTCTACGGTAAATTCTCTGGTATAGTTTGTCAGTTTTTATTTTTCATTATAGAGCACTGGTATTTTGCTTTTATTACAAGTGCATTAGTCTTTAGCTTGCTCACATTAATTTTAGTTTCTTAAAAATTTAGCTATTACTGGGCATTTAAGATATTTTTTGACCCTGGTGCTTTATTCTGTTTTCTCTCGGCTCTTAAAGAGTATTCATCTGGGCATTCCGGATGGAAAGAGAACTATATCTTGTTACTGTGACATCATTTGTTAACACTTGGTAGAAACCAGCATTTTCTCTTGTTAGTTTGAACAGTTGCTAAGAATGCAATCATTCATTTGTTTGGTTATTTACGGTTCATATATACTGTAGATTATAGCATGCTTGATATAATCTCTGGTGAGGTGTTAATCAAAAATTAGATGCTTAAATTCCACAGTTGCTGGTTACTAACAACTATGGAATTTAAGCATACTAGTCAGTGCTAACTTTAGTATAGTTGATTCTTGTCCTCAACATCTGTTATCTTTTTCATACTGTGGCAGGCTCAAGCTGGAGATATACTTAGGAGGTGTCAAAAGCATTACTTGTATGAATACTATCAATTGGAGTTTAGACGGAGCAGTAATGCTTATTGCCGAATCTGTTGATTTGTTGTTCCTTTAGACTGGATCAATGTGGAGAGATGTCCTTGTATTACTGCTTATTGCTGAATCTGTTGATTTGTTGTTTCTTTAGACTGGCTCTATGTAGAGAGATGTCCTTGTATTTGCTGATACGAATCTGTTATTCTGTTGATACAATAGGATACTTCATTTTAGGTTTTTGTGTATTTATGCAGATTTATGTTTAAGCCAATGTTTTTTTGATGAATTAATAGAATACTCAAGCGCACATCACCTTGATTTTTCATGGGTTACTCTTGTATTTCATTTTTGTTAAGTTGGTTTTCTCAAACCCCCTAAATTTTTGAAAGTCTTTAAGCTGATGACCAATCTTTTCTCGACCTTTTTTCCAAAATGGCCCACTTTTTGAAAACAAATACCAAATTTACCTATTTTTGAAACTAATTACCAAATTGATCAACTTGCTGTTTCAAAAAGCGAGTTGTTTGATATTGAGATTGCTAAACGAGTTTAGTTGTAGGAGTTTGATATTGAGATCGTGTCAAGTCTCAAAACATTTAAGATAAACTCGTATGATTTTGAACATCGATCCTAATTGAACTAGATTCGCTAATTGAAACGAGTTTAGTTATATACATTTTTTCAACACTTGGAGAAATTTTGTAAAGTCTCAAACCATTAAAGCTGAACTCGTAATTGAACTACACTCGTTTAAAACAGTGAGTTAAACAGCGAGTGGGTCAGTTTGGTACTCCCTCCGTTTCAAAATGTAAGTCATTCTAGCCTTTTTTCTTGTTTCATAATATAAATCACTTTATATTATTGAGAAGATGTCCTGTCATTCTTAAATATATATGAATTAATTTTTTATGAGA
Organism: Hemerocallis citrina; assembly: GCA_017893485.1. NCBI lineage: Eukaryota > Viridiplantae > Streptophyta > Magnoliopsida > Asparagales > Asphodelaceae > Hemerocallis > Hemerocallis citrina. The sequence continues at coordinate 259,837,437 of CM030362.1, read as the reverse complement.
TTTTTAATTTTATCCTTATTCTTTTTTGTAAGAGAAGTAATAAAAAATTATAGAGGAGAGCAAATAGGATATTGTACAATTGATGACTTATTTATGAGCTTCAAAAACCAAGAGTATGAGGTATTTTTATTCAATTTAGGTTGTTTTTTAATAGTCGCATAAAAACCTAGAATAACTTAGAATAACTTAGTCACATATATAGAAACCTAGAATAACTTATATTTTAAAACAGATAGAGTATTTATTTTCGAAAAGTTGGTCAATTTGGTATAAAAAAAAACTCTCTTTTCCTGCACCCATTGAAGTACTCTGAGCAATGTACTAATCTCTAACCTCTAATATTATAATGGGAGAAATGAGTGGTCATTTGTAGACTACCTATAATTTATTGACATTTAACTATCTAATCTCAACAATTCATTTTTAAGTGAGAGTTATAATAACTATTCATTTACTCAACTATTGGTAGTTACTATAATAATCTCAAAGTTCAAATTTATTTATGACATAATTATTTACAAAATTATCACTTATATAAAATAAAAGTTTGTGTAACTAGGGGTAATTTGTAAAGATTATGTGATAAGAAAAGTGAGATCTCAGGTTCGAGATCAGATTACGTCTTATTATTTACTGTATAAAAAAAATTTAATTAGAACATGCACGTGAAGATTACTGGTTGCAGCTAATGATAGTTGACTCTCTCTCTCATTTGGTTAGCGAGTTGGATTTTATAATAGGCCATTTCAAGCCGCATCCACAATGGTGTTTCTCATTTTGTAAAATATGGCAGCTACAGTGTAGCAAATAGCATTAGTGGCTGCAGTGGTCGTTTGCTATATGTTTTTCATTTTTTAAAAATTTTTGCGTGGGACGGTACAACATTTACCGTCGCGCAATTTTTTGAATAAAAAAAACGAGCGACGGTACATGTTGTACTGTCGCATTCGTTTAAAAAAATAATTAAAAAATTAATTACTTATTAGCTATTAAAATATGTTAATTAAATAAATTAAATAATATAATAATAACTAAACCTAATTAAATATACCTAATCTACCCACTAATTCCCTAAAATCTAGGACGGTACATATTGTATGTCCGGGATTTCCGGGATTTTTTTTTTTTGTTGGTTTTTGTAATTTTTTTGGGCGAAATCTGGACATCGGATTAAAATAAATAAATAAATAAATAAATAAATTTTGGGACGGTATATGTTATACCGTCCGAAGCGAATAAAAAAAATTAAAATATGAGGAACGGTATATGTTGTACCGTCCTTTATAATTTGAGAATGACTATTTTGTTTCTCATTTATGAGAAACGAGTATAGCAAGTTTGCTAAAAAAATGAAAAAAATAAAAAACCATTACAGACGTCCATTTGCTATAAAATGGCAAATTGCCAAATATAAGAAACCAGTGTGGATGCTCTAACTTGCTAAAAATCACAAATATCAGGAATAGGGTACGATGATTTGCTGATTGCACCCCCAACATTTCAGTATTATGAAATTTATTCTCATAAATTGTAAAACTTATCATTTACAAATTGCTAGATCTAAAGAGAATTTAGAGAGCGCTAGCGCTAAAGAAACTATCGATTTCAATTACTTGACAAATGCATTATTTCTCTTCATCTTTTATTTCAAGTGTTATCCTTCCTTTTTCCTTTATTGTTCCCTCAAAAAGGAAAAAAAAATTAAAAGAAAAATACCGGGTACCTTGGTTATTTTTTCTTTTCTTTTCTTCTTGTGTTATAGAAATAGTTATTATTATTATTATTATTATTATTATTATTATTATTTTTTTTTTAAATTTTAGTTGGTGGTCAATCCATTTAGTATCATGAATTGAGGAGCTGGATAAGTGAGAACTTTACTAAATACATTGAAATGTATATCTTAACTATTTTAATGGAAGAGTTGGGGTCGTAAACAAACCAATCCTAATTTTGTAACTGAGTAAACACGTGCAATATACAGCAAACTAAATCCACCAAACATACTCGTGTGATGCACATGCAGCTCCTAAAAAAGGAATATTTTAGCAAATGCCCCAATTTAAAATGTGAAAATTAGCATATACCCCCACTATTTTTAAAAACTAAGAAATACTCCTATTTCTAATATTATAATGGGAGAAGACCTTAGTGTCATTTGTAAATATTTTGTCAATCTACCAACCCGTACAATACACGTGCATAACTATTATAAAGGAGGTTCTAAGTTCAAATCCAGATTATGTCTAAATTTTTATTTTAAAAAAACTATATTTATTAAGACGTGCATCGCACGTTCAAATTACTAGTTTAAATAGTGTCAACAATAATGCAATCATAAAATCATCAAGAATAATGTAATTGTCAATGATTTTCAAAATATCAAAATATTTCTTTATGTATTGTAATTTTAAGTTAGTTGAAAATGAAGTACTTATTTTGAATAGTATTTTTTCAGTCATTGGTAACGATTAATTTAATTTTTTTTTATTGTTATTGAATAGTTTTGTACCTTCTAGAAAAAATTCTGGCTTCGCCGCTGCGTATATATAATTATTAACAACTCCCCAATTTTTGGTGCATGTATGGTATATGTAGGGGCGTAGGTACTTAGAGAGTACGGGGGACAAATGGGACCCCGGAATTTTTATAAAACTCCCCTTATGTATACCAAAAGTTTTATTTGTCCCTCCAATTTAAATTTTTTTGGGACCCCAAAGCCCAACTCGTCTTAATTAAGCCCAACTACAAATATATATATATATATATATATATATATATATATATAGAAACCCCATCCCATCTATTAAGTATTAAGCCCATTGAATTTTTTTTCTTCGACCGAAACTCTTTCTTGTTATTTTATCGAATTCATATGTAAATGTAGTTTGGTTTATAAATATATGAGTTTTATGATTATATTTGATCTAATTACTTTGATTTTTCAAAACAAATATGAAGTGGAGAAGTTTCGACAACAATCTTGACACTGCCGAAAAAAATGAGACCCCCAAATTTGTCTGGCTCCGCCACTGAGTATATGTTAGAGAAAGAAAATCTTACGAAAGCATAATGTCTATTTTTCACCTGAGAAATGTAGGTCCTTTCACACACACACACACAGATATATATGAGCAACTTGCTCATTTAGTAGATGAGCAATTGGTGATGTGACATGCATGTGATACATTGGACAACTAACCACTTTTAGAATTTTCCAATCACATGCATGCCATCTCATTAATTACTCATTTACTAAATGAGGAAGCTACTCATATTCCTTTTTTTCCTATATATATACACACCAAACATAATGAAATAATCCTTGTAAAGCTAAATGATGATGGTCGAATTTATATGCACCCAAAAGTTCTCACATGGTATGTATAGATCTGTAGAATTGGTTCAGTTTGTTTCTTGAACAGAATTCTATGAATACCTGAATCAAATTACAAATTAGTGGTACTTTTGATAAGAGAAAGCATAGAAGAAATCTGACTTATTCAATCTGAAAAGAAAAACAAAAAGGAGGAGAAGATTATAGAAATAAGAAGGATTAGAGATTGATATTATGTGCTATGTTGTTTTTTTGGAGATAAAAGTGCCTGAGCTGACCGGTTTCATTAATGAAAAATTAATGAAACATAAAGTAGCCACAATTACAAACCTAATCTACTCCAGTTCAGTACATGAGGTACAACAAAATAAGATAGCCCCAGTCTGCCATACATAGATTACAGATATAGAAGCCCAAAATAACCGAACCCTCCTGCATGATATGCCCAAAACATGGCTAGTAGGACTCTATAGCTGTCCTCCCCCTGCCCCCTATTCTGCTCCCTCCAACCGTGGTTTCTTCCTCGTTCCTACTTGACCTGCCTAAGTATCTATTAGAACCAGAATTTTATGCAATAACATATGAATTAAATGTACATATAGTATTACGGAAGCAAAATTCATTTCTATCAAGCCAAAGAGTCCACAAAATAGTCCCAACCGTAATATTCCACAATAGCCTATATTCTTTCATAATGTTTCTGGTTCTCCAGCTACCCCAAAAATCCTCGATACAGTTTGGTGTTTCTACTGTGTGAAAGCCCAATCCCATGACCTGGCCAGGTAAGTCTAGCTCCAGGACAAAAAATAAAAATGTTGTTAGTGTCCTCCTCTCCTGTGTTACAGCATTGGCACGTTACATCAATCGAGAGGTTGCGCTTCCTAAGGTTCGTTTTGGATAGGATAGCATTGTTCAATACCAACCACATGAATGCCTTCACTTCAGAAGAGACTTTTGACTCTAAAATTATGTGCTATGTTGTTATCATACAACTCTTACAGTTTTGACTGTAAAATTATATATATTATAAAAACAAGAAACTAGGATGTAGATGTTTATATCATTACAACTCTTTTATGGTTAAAAACATATTTGGTTCTTGCAAGGAAACTAATAACAGTCTATACAGAGTTTTACTATGATCACACACAGGTTTGAAATTAAACTAGAACTCTTAAGGGATTTTGGTGTGATCATTGTCGTATTTGAGTTGTGCTTCATAACGAACATATACGAGTTGATGAATTGTTTTAGATTGTTGGTACATAGTTGAATCAATCCAATTCTAGTCAAAAGAAAGAGTCCTCAAATAATGTGTAATATACCTCTGACTGTTACTGTAAAATGAAACCATGACAAATTTGTCTTCGTTCATTGCTGGTGGTGTTTGCCCCAGAAATTCAGTTGAGTTTCACATCTTGGAGAAAAACCGGGTCCGTTTGTTTTGATATTCAGAATAGAGTATTCAGAATACTCTATTCAGAATAGGCGTTTGTTTTAAGTGTTATTCAGAATTAATATTCAGAATACTCATACCCCCTATTTTCCAAAACACCTCCTTTCCAAAACACCTCCTTTACTCTCTTTATTATTATTATTATTATTATATATATTATTATTATTATTATTATTATTATTATTATTATTATATTATTATTATATATATTATTATTATTATTATTATTATTATATATTATTATTATTATTATTATTATTATTATTATTATTATTATTATTATTATTATATATTATTATTATTCTTATTATTTTTATTATTATTATTAATATTATTATTATATATATTATTATTATTATTATATATTATTATTATTATTATTTATTATTA
>CM030362.1:259699754-259829754 GCA_017893485.1 Hemerocallis citrina | reverse complement strand
AAATAGCAAATATCTCTTCAACAGTTAAATTTCATCATTTTCTACACTTAAAGAGCTAGAGTTCTAAGACTTTAGATTTTACACCACCATTTATAATTATTTTTCAACATATACTAATGGAAACATGGACTTTTAATTACAACAAATTATTGTCATACTGTTCAAACTTGAGCTACATAATTGTTGTTTTATTGTTTACATGGCTTTTCGTGTTTTGTATCATTCCAAAGATGTGCCGTAGGCACTTGCCCATCGGAAAATCTAGTATAAAATAAAACACAAAGAAAGCTATCAAGTGGCTCTCCTTCAATCCACCCAAAATTAAACGCCCAGATCTTAACCCCACAAAACACATTTTCCCTCCTCAAAATTTCTCCCCAAAATTCAAATTCAAATCCCCAAAACAACTCATTTATTTATTTAATTATTTCTCCTCTCTCTCTCTCTCACTCTCAATATATATATATATATATATATATATATATATATATAGAGAGAGAGAGAGAGAGAGAGAGAGAGAGAGAGAGAGAGAGAGAGAGGAAAGTCTTCCGTTGTGCACCACCTATGGTGCACACAGCGTGTGCACTCGGCCTTCCCGCCTTCGTATCGACGATCCGAACCGTTCACATTGATCTACACATCTAAATTAGTCTAAATGTGTAAAATCAAATCATTTGAAATTCATTTGACCATCCATTGAAGTGTTACAAAATTGTATGGCTGAAAATCATTGTTTTTTATAGTCACATCATGGATGGGCAAATGAATTTCAAATGGTTTGATTTTACATATTTAGACTAATTTAGATGTGTACATCAATGTGAAACGGTTCGGTTCGTCGATACGAAGGCGGGAAGGCCGAGTGCACTCGAGTGCACACGGAGAGGTGGTTCACAATGAAAGATTTTCCTATATCTATATAATAAATTACAAAGAAAGCTATCAAGTGGCTTACAATCAATCCTCCCAAAATCAAAGGCCCATATCAAACCTCACAAAACACATTTTCCCTCCAAAATTTCAAACCCCGAAATCAAAATTTTTCCCCTAAAAAACTCATTACTTTATTACTATCTCTCTCTTCTCTCTTTACTTTTTCATATTTCTCTCTTTCTCTCTCTCTCTCTCTCTCCCTCTCCCATTCTTTCTTTATTTACTTAGAAATTTTAATTTTAAGATTTTGGTTTTGTAAAATTTCAGAATTTTTAATAGTAAATATCTCTTCAACAATTAAATTTCATTATTTTCCACACTTAAAGTTCTAAGAAGTTAGATTTTATACCCCCATTTATAATTATTTTTCAACATATACTAATGGAAACATAGACTTTTATTTATAACTAATTATTGTCATACTATTCAAACTTGAGCTACATAATTATTGTTTTACTGTTTACATGGCTTTTCGTATTTTGTATCGTTCCGAAGACGTGCCGTAGGCACGTGCCCACGGGCAAATCTAGTATATATATATATATATGGAAACATGAATTCTTATACCCCAATTCATAATTATTTTTCAACATATACTAATAAAAACATAGACTTTTATTTACAACTAATTATTGTCATACTAATCAAACTTGAACTATATAATTGTTGATTTACTGTTTACAAGGCTTTTCATATGTTGTATCGTTCGGAAGACGTGCCGTAGGCACCTGCCCACGAGCAAATCTAGTATACAATAAAACACAAAGAAAGCTATCAAGTGCCTCTCCTTCAATCCCCCAAAAATCAAAGGCCCAAATCTAACATCACAAAATACATTTTTTCCTCCAAAAGTTTCCCCCCAAAACTCAAATTCAAATCCCCTACCCAAAACAACTCCTTTATTTATTTAATTATTTCTCTCTCTCTCTCTCTCTCTTTCTCTTTCTCTCTCCTATTCAAAAAATTAAGAAAATGAAAAAATTTCAAATTAAAAAAAAAACTAAAAATTTAATAACTTTTAAAATAATTCAAAAAAATAAAAAACTTATAAAAAAATTATTAAAAAAAGTTTAAAAGTTTTACAAAAATTAATTTTAAAATTTTTAAAATTTTAAATTTTTTTTTAAAAAAAATTTAAATGTAAAAAATTAAAAAAAAATAAAAATTTTAAAAATTTAAAACTTTAAAAAACTTTAAAAATAATTCAAAAAGAAATCAAAAACTTATAAAAAATATATATATTTTTAAAAAAATTATTAAAAATTCTAATTTTTTTTAAAAATAAATATGTTTGCCACTTCAATTAATTTTTTAAGCGATGGTTGAGCTTAAAGGTAGATATACTGCTTCCTCATATAATATGTTTGCTACTTCACTTAATTTGCTGGACATCCAAATCTATTTTATATAATCAAACCAGGTGCACTGTTCCGAAAACGTGCCGTAGGCACGTGTCAACGAGCAAACCTAGTATATAAATATATATATATATATATATATATATATATATATATATATATCTATATCTATTCTCTAATATTATAATAGGAGAATGCCTTAGTGTCATTTGTCAATCTACCAACGTGTGCATTGTACGTGCATAACTACTATGAAGGATGTCTCAGGTTCGAGTCCTCACAACGTTAGATGTTTAACTTCAATATTTTTAATATATTAAATGTGCATCACACGTGTAAATTACTATCTATCTGTCTATCAATCTATAATATAATATATAATCTCTAATCTATATTTTCTAATAGGGTAAAAGGGATATGAGCAACTTGCTCATTTAGTAAATGAGCAATTGATTATGTGGCATACATGTGATACATTGGACAACTAACCCTTTTAAGGCTTTTCCAATTACATGTATGCCACATCATCAATTGCTTATTTACTAAATGAGCAAGTTGCTCATACCCCTTTTTCCCTTTCTAATATTATAATGGGAGAAAGCCTTAGTGTTATTTGTAAATCTGCCAACGCGTGCAACACATGTGCATGTCTATTATAACGGAGGTCTTAGGTTCAAACCCAGATTACGTCTGAACTTTCACTTTAAAAAAACTATATTTATTAAGACGTGCATCGCACGTGTAAATTACTAGTATATATTATAATGGGAGAAGGCCTTTGTGTATTTGGTGTGATGTACTATTTGCTTAGTGATTTATATTGATTGTATCGAAAACTCAACAAGATCTGAAACATAATCTCTAACACACATATCATAAAATGGACTTTCATTAACATCAATGGACTTTCATTAAGCAACAAACATAAGAAATACAAGGCTAACATATACTGAGTGAATAGCCTTATATAATCTACAAGAGGGTTGAAAGGGAGAAGATAAGAAAACAAGACAGAGAAAAGAAATAATTAAGTCCAACAATTTTAATTCACCCATGACTTCATCTTTCAAGCCCTTCTGCTTCAGTTGAGCTTTAGGTACAGAAAAAATTAAGAAGACATCAAATAACACTTCTTTCTCAAATTTGTTATCAAGATCTCATACAGTTCTACATTTTTTAAAATATAATTTCATTCTGATACGTGGCAATTTCTAAACAGATATCCTGCTTTCTAATTCAATTTCATTACCGTTCGGTTTGTCTAATTTTAAGTAATTTGGTTGCTGATGCTGGCCTTTCTTGCTTCACTGGATATTAATTTTGATTAGAGCAACTGTAGTTGTTCATTGCCAAATTTCGCGAAATGAAAAATTGATAATTGGCAATTCGAACTAAACACTGTAACCATTCATTGTCAAAATTTGGCAATTTGAAAAGAAAAATGGTCCATCTCACCAACTTTTTTTATAGAAAAAGGAGGGACGAAACATCTTGTTCCATTCCCCTTTAGAGCCTTTTTTAAAGGAATTGTGGTGGACAAAAAAAGTTGTTCCTTATGACACAATTCCTTTAAAAAAAAGCCGGGAATTTGGGACGAATCAATTTGTTTCATCCCGAACATTTTTTTTTAAAAGTGGCAAATTTACCCCATGCTGTTTTGTTATAAATCTGACATTCAGTCTTATCAATGGTGACTCCTCTCATACTGACTCCCTGCTTCCTCTTCAATCACACCCCAAACACCGATGTCGTCGATCAAAAGATTTATACGTAGGGTAAAATCAAGGCGTCAAGCCGGATCAGATCACAACACAAGGATTGAAGCCTAAGCAGAGACTCCAAGTGTGGATTATAGCGATCAAACCAAGTGAAAATGGGTAGTCGACAATCACCGATATGCAAGTAAACATATTACCGAGCATTATGTTGGTGGATATTGTACATTTAGGGAAATTTGGCATGGTCTGGTCACGGCATATAAAGAGCGATGCTCCCATGTCCCATTAATTAAGAGATAAATCGATTAGGCTGGCTGACACTGTTTTTTCACGATTGTTATGGAGAAGTCATCTATGCAGTTTGTGGAGGCATTGTTAGAAAATTATTTTCTCTAAAGGTTCTTGTTGAGTCTTCGACACGATCAATACAAACCACCAAGCAAATACTAGATCACACCAATCACACAAAGTACACAAGAATTGTCTCAGTTGGGGCTTTCACCGTAATTTGGGGAGGAAGAACCGAGATATTATTCAACTAGATAAAATACAAGAATATTATAATTTTTACCACGACCCTCTCTCAAGCCTAACAGGAACTACTTGTTGTTTACAATGAAGAAATTTCACACTTCTCAAATGAAGTATTATCTTCTATTCGGCACTCGATAGAATCATTATCTTACTTGGAACTGTTACAATTGATTATATAGAGATCTAGAGAAATCTTAGTTTGATACACTTAATACACGAACCACTCAATGAATACTGAAGAGATAACCATGCATTGAGAGTCGTACGAATTCCCAAGACCTGACCCAAAATTGCATCAGCCTGCGAGTCACGATCAACTACACAAGATTGCGGTCGACTGCAATTACCGAGAATCAGACCTGATGGGGTGACAGTCGCCTGTCCCCTTCTCTATTGTTTCTGCTGTTGACTGCTTCTCTTCTACTTCTTCAATCTTTGCTCTAATTCTCTCATCACTTTATCGTCTTCTTCATCAAACATGTGCATCCAAGACATATAAACTCAACAATCTATACCTTGGATTTTATACTAATGAATCTACACCTTTGTGATTTAAACTCTTTTGAACTCTTTCATCTCCACTTAGTAAACAACCCGTTTCTATTGCTTCTTCTATCTCCATCCGTTTTCCTCCAATCGTATGCCCCCTCCAAGGGCACACCCTAGTAGATGTTATCATAAATGGGCCACCCTCCACACGAACTCCACCTACCCCAAGGCTCTTTCTACCTTCCAACGATATTCGATCATTGTAGTCTCGCTTTGGTGATTTTAGTGATGGCTTACTAAATGATGCTTTAGGAACAATGGCCTTTGAAAAACTCTATAACACCCCGTATTTAAGTGTGTATATTTAATATTATATTGAGAATATATATATATATATATATATATATATATATATATATATATATATATATATATATATATATATATATATGAAGAAGTGGTTAGTTGGCATATAGGAGGATTCTATAGGGCTATGGATTAATGGAATTAATTAAGAGGCCTATAGAAGTGGTCTATGGGGCATATGCATTAAGTCCCGGGCTCAGCGAGGATGCTGAGATCTTAAGGGGATGTGTGTGTAACACTCTGTATTTAAGTGTGTATATATAATATTTATATTGGGTAAATATAATAATAATAATAATTATATATATATATATATGTGTGTGTGTGTGTGTGTGTGTGTGTGTGTGTGTGAAGAAGTGGTTAGTTGGCCTATAGGAGGATTCTATAGGGCTATGGATTAATGGAATTAATTAAGAGGCCTATAGAAGTGGTCTATGGGGCATATACATTAAATGAAAAATGAATGAAAGAAAGAGTGGCTGCATGTATAGTGACATGGCTTTGTGTGGGATGAATGTCCCACATCGTTGGTGGGAGAAAGGGAAAGTGAGTGTATATTAGGAAGCTAATGATCAAGAGGTAACTAAATTGCTATAGCTCTTTTGTGAAGTACGCCTGTGGTGGGCAGTTATTAGGATTTTATTTGTTCGCGTATTGAGCGCACGTGTAGCCGCGTGCATAGCTGAGTTGGGCTAGAAGCGTTACAAATGGTATCAGAGCCGACTTTCGACACTGAGTGTGTGTAAGATGTACGCTTGAGATGGAGCTAGAAGATGTACACTGATGGGTAACCAGAGTCCCGGGTAGGGCTGTACAGATAGCAAAATCTGGATAGTCATCTCCACATCGGCTAGAAACGGATCCTATATCAAGTTGCAAGTCCCGGGTTCAGCGAAGACGCTGAGATCTTAAGGGGGTGTGTGTGTAACACCCCGTACTTAAGTGTGTATGTATAATATTATATTGAGTAAATATAATAATAATAATAATAATAACACACACACACACACACACACACACACACACACAGATATATATATGTGTGTGTGTGTGTGTGTGTGTGTAATAATAATAATAATAACACACACACACACACCCACATATAATAATAATAATAATAATAATAATAATAATAATAATAATAATAATAATAACAATAACAATAATAATATTAATAATAAAAATAATAATATGTGAGAAGAAGTGGTTAGTTGGCCTATAGGAGGATTCTATAGGGCTATGGATTAATGGAATTAATTAAGAGGCCTATAGAAGTGGTTTATGGGGCATAGGCATTTAATGAAAAATGAATGAAAGAAAGAGTGGTTGCATGCATGGTGACGTGGCTTTGAGTGGGATGAATGTCCCACATCGTTGGTGGGAGAGATGGAGAGTGAGTGTATATTAGGAAGCTAATGATCAAGATGTATCTAATGGCTGTAGTCCCTTTTGTGAAGCACGCCTGTGGTGGATAGTTGTTAGGATTTTATTTATTCGCGTTGCGTGCGCAGCTGAGCCGGGCTCGGGGCTTTACAAATGACATCAGAGCCGACTTTCAATACCGAGTGTGTGCAATATCTACGCCTGAGATGGGGCTAGCAGATGTAAATTGGTGGGTAACCAGAGTCTTGGGTAGGGGGTAGGGCTGTTTAGCTAGCAGAATCAGGGTAGTCCTCTCCACATCGGCTAGAAAGGGATCCTGTATCAAGTTGCAAGTCCCGGGCTCAGCGAAGACGATGAGATCTTAAGAGAGGATCTGTGTAACACCCCGTATTTCAGTGTGTATATCTAATATTATATATATATATATATATATATATATATATATATATATATATATATATATATATATATATATATATATAAAGTGGTTAGTTGGCCTATAGGAGGATTCTATAGGGCTATGGATTAATGGAATTAATTAAGAGGCCTATAGAAGTGATCTATGGGGCTTATGCATTAAATGAAAAATGAATGAAAGAAAGAGTGTCTGCATGCATGGTGATGTGGCTTTGAGTGGGATGAATGTCCCACATCGTTGGTTGGAGAGAGAGTGTGTGAGTGTATATTAGGAAGTTAATGATCAAGAGGTACCTAAATGGCTATAGCCCCTTTTGTGAAGCACGCCTGTGGTGGGCAGTTAGAATTTTATTTGTTTGCGTATTGGGCGCACGTGTAGCCACGTGCACAGCTGTGCCGGGCTCAAGGAGTTACACACTCGGCCGAGTTTTTCTGCTCTCACAAAGTTGGTAGAGGTTGTATTGACCCTACCAAATCTCCCTCATACCCTTCATCACCTTTCGATGATTCTCCTAAAGTGTCAAAACTTCACCTCAAGCTGTGAACCTGCAGCTCCGAGAATCAAGAGTAACCAAGGATATCGATTCTGCTTCAGTACTGGAATATGTATGAGATCTTATAGTGTGAACCATTTACCATATGATGTCTCTAATTCAACCATTCTCTCACCTACCACTTCACAAATCTTACCAATTTTCGTTCTCACACTACAACCTGCTGTCGATTTGTAAGTAGAAAACATCTTCCTCTCGGAGAAAATATGAGTAGAACTCCCTGAATCAAGAAACCAACTCGAATCCACATCTGAAGAACTTGAAACAAGAAGACATAATTGAAAACTCGAATCCACATCTGAAGAACTTGAAACAAGAAGACATAATTGAAAGTTACCAAATTCACATGAATCAGAAGTAATGACTATGTTGGCTTGATCACCTCTTGTAGGCACTATTCTGACTCAGCTACGTACAACAATCTCTCTTATAATATTCAATTCTACTACAATAGTTGCAACGACTTTTACCCCTGTGTGCCATATCCCCTTCCAATTGAGATATCACCATCTACCCGCCAAAGAACCTGCAGAAGTAGATTCCCATGTATGAGTCTCCTTCCTAAGTTCACTTCTTTCAAACCCTTAATCACCCCGACTACTATAAGTTTTCCATGACATATTTCCTGTATAGCATGGTTGTAACCCCTGTTTCCGATTATAGGGATTTCCAGTTCCTTCTTTCTCTCCATGTATTCTTATATTTTAATTTCCGTATAAATTCTTTTGGATACATTTAAATCTTCTTGAATCTGAACCCAAATTTATATTCAAACTTGAATCTTGTCCCACTTCTTTTTATTTATCTATTTTGAAGCCTAAATTAATCCATCCTATCATTTATTAATTATTTTGAATTCAATTGAAGCCCAAAGAGTAGCCATCCCTTGTTAGATTTTAGCCCATTGATTTTTGATATATGTTATATTATTTAATTAATTGATTTGAAGCCCAATAATCAAGCCCATCTCCTATTGGACTCTACCCTAAACCCAAACCCACAAACCCATACACACACCTGTATACAAATTTCCCCACTTTTCTCCACTCTTCCCACATCCCTGTAACCACAATCTCCACTATCTCCACAATCCGTAACTTCCCCCTACTATCTCTCTACTCCCATTATTATTTTATTAAAACTCCTACCGTTACTCTCTCTCTTCCCCGCTACTACCTTTCTCCCCCTCTATTTCTTTCCCCAACAGAACGAAAGCCCAAACAAACAGAGAACCCAAGATCGCCATTGCCTTCTCCCGCTCGATTCCGCTCCCCCTCACCGCGAGCCACACCGCAGAGCCCCTCGATCTCGACGCTCCACCATCTTCCTGCCCGTCTTCTCCACCGCCAGCGACTTCCGCCATTGCCAATCACCTCGAGCTCCACCGTCATCGTCGTCATCCCCCCCGTTCGATCTCCCTCTGCCATTGCCAACCTCGACCTCAAGCTTCGACTTCACCATCGTCGAACCCAACACCTCGCCGCTGCCGCTCAGCCCCGTCGCCTTCTGCTCGAGCCCAGTCGCGCCTCCGTCTCCTCATCGGCAGCCACTTACCACCGAAGCATCCCGCCCACCTTCTGTTGAAGCTTCGCCAGCGGCCTTCCTGGCCATCTCCTCGTACAACGCCGCTTCCGCAGTCGCCCATCCACTTCCGTCGTCTTCAACCTCGAGAACCCGGAGCTTCTTCCTCGCCTCTCCACGATGCAGAAGAGAACCCCTAAACCCCTGCATCATCTTCCAAACCAGTCAGCGCCGAAGCTCTCGTCTCTCTCTCATCGCCACCACCTCCCATCCAGTCGTCGCTCCGCCGCGCTGCCCACCGTCATGGCGTCTCCCTTTTCTCTGTTTTCCTTCCGAAAACAGAGCATTCGATCTCGCCATCGAAGCTCTTGCTCATCGTCGCCGTCCCTTGTCCCGCCACTGCTTCGCCTGAGTCGTCGTCGCACTCTCCCAGTCGCAGTCACGATCTCTGGTCGCCGTTCCTCCTCGTGCCGTTTCCCTCGCACCGTTCTCTCTCATCGATCGAAGGAAGAAGAAGATCAGCAATTAGTCGCGCTCGCTGTCCGCTGTTTTGCCACGCTCGATCCGCCGTTCGCTGTCCCACATTTGGGCCGATCCGCTATGTGGAGAAGGATCTGATTGGTCGGCCTCTGCTGTTTGCTGTTTTGCCGCACCAAATCTCGTTTCGCCGTTTCGTGTTCGGATCAGATCGGGCATGTAGAAGAATTCTTATCGGACAGTTTTGGTGTTCCGTGTTCTGGCCGCAGACAGATCTGATTTTGCTGTCCCGTGTTCTGGCCGATCCGGTGTGGAGTTGAATCTACTGTTTTGGTATTTTAGCGCGCATTTTGCATGTATTCTTGGGATTGTTCCCCTGGGATTCTGATCCCGTTATTCTCTACTAATTATCGAATCGTCTACAAGGAAAAAGGCAAGTCATTTCTTATCGAATATTTATTGTATCATATTCGATGTTTTTATTGAATTCCGCAAGTGGATCCGTATTGAATATCATAAAATTTTATTGTATCTATCGTTGGGATGCCACGGATTTACACGAGCGAATCCAAGTGGTAGTCTCGACTTCGTGCCTTCTTTTTGTCTCTAATGTATAGGAATTTTACATACACCCATATAGTTATAGTTATTCAATATAAGAATAGGGATTTATTGTCACACTTCATATCATGACATTAAAAATAACTATTGTAGAGTGTATATTAGGGATGATTGTTAATGTAATTGCTATTGATAAATTAGTTGAATTGTAATTAGTAGAATTAAGGACATCATCGACCTTAATACTATGTCCACATAAGATTGGTTAGCTGTGATTATGATTATTAAACTCCAATTTATTATTCTTAACTTTTAACCGTTTTATTCAAAATGGACATGTTGACTATTCTGAAAATTACGCCAACCTGAACCTTATTATGCTGTTTCAACCTAGATAAATCCGTTAAAATCAGAAATTCCCTGAAAGTGAAACGTAGCCCTATTTGTCTAGATGTCAATAGACACCATAATTTCCGAATTCCGATTTATATCGCCCGAGTTATGACCCTTTTTCTACAGCTGCGCTGTAAATTCAGATTCATGTATATAACATGTTAGGCTAATAAATTAAGTGAACTAATGATCATATATGGCCAAGATAAATTCCAGATTTGTAGATAACATGTTTAGGGTGTTAAAAATTATTTTTACTGATTTTTATAATGATTATTTACTGCCCTTACAACTGAAATTAGACAACATCGACACCCAGCCAGAAACTAAAAGCTATAAAGATTATTGAATTTCGCCTAGCTATCGTTGTCGGAATGTAGACTTTAAGTATGCGTTGGAACCGGACAGGAGTCTAGTTTCTAGACCACCTGACGGATCCACATTTGCTGTCCTGTAGCAACGGAAATTCTGATTTTGGTACAGCAACCTACTGCTGTCCAGAATTGGGATTCTATGTTTTATAATGTACAATTGTGTTTATAATATTATATTTAGTGTATTTAATTATATAGAGTATATTGCATGATCTTAGGGTTGTTTTGTCACCTTTACTAGTGTCCCTTATTAACCGCATTATTGTATGTTTATTGAATAAAGAAAGTGAATCAAGCCGGGGTTAAGGGTTGATTAAGGTAGTTGATGACATAGTGACTGTACCCGAAAGAGGGGCCCGTGTTTCCCTAATTATCGGTCTATCGGTCTATCGGTCTATTGGTTATATCGGTCATCGGTTAATTGCAGATTACTGACTTCAGTATCTCGATTGATTCGGTCATCGGTCATTATTGAATATTGTTCCCGAGTACATGAACTATATAATCTACCACCTTAGTCTAAATGAAATTGATTGTATGTATCGAACCTGTGGCACGGCACACATGGGACACAGTAGTACGTGCATTAGCTAGGATTAAAAATGAATAATATACCTAAGGCTCTCATCACATTATCATTGTATATTGTTATCTTTATCGAATAGTGTTATCGTTATCATTGCCATTACTGATATTGTTCATCGTTATCATGATAAAACATAGTTATTGCATATTATACTATTATTGCTTTACACTGTTCAACACTATTGACTTTATCGTTTATTGAATTCATTTCTATACCACTATTGCCATTGTTTCTCTGTTTCTCCACTTGCATGTCCACGACTTGCTCTAAGGACAAATTATTCTTTCTTTTTAGATGAACAAGTACAGGTGAACAAGGAGAATTTTCAGAAGGCATTGGTGAGCAGTTTTTCTACGATTGGAGCAGGAGTTCCTCGAGCTATTTGGTAAGTTCTTATGTTCCAGATTTGGTTATTGAATTTCATTCTCGTTTATGTGATCATGTTTCCTGCGTGGTTGTGATTAATTTTTCTTATATTGTTGAGTTAAGACTGGTACAGCTTATGGATGATATGAGTTGGCATACTCATATCATTCGCTGAGCCTCAGTTACGTGCCTGTGGTCCCGTATTCCGGGAAGCGGGGCGTGACAATGGTAGTTATCAAGTGATCATAAGAAAACTGGAAGTGGATATATCAAGTTGAAAGCTTTATTATCTTCGCTAAGATTCTCAACGTTAATTGCCTTCAGTTCAGATATTACCATATTGAACTCCAAAATATGATCTTGAAGATGGGTACCTTCCTTCATTGAGAAACGAAAAAAACTTTCTCTTTCAGTACATCTGATCCCACAACGATGATCCCAAGTAGTCAGAATTGAGTCTTGCCCAAAGGCTCGCCGCTCTTTTCTCCTCAAGGATATTACACTTGACTTCGTCCGCCAATTGCAAGGCCTTCAAAAAATCTCATCCCACTTCTCCTGCTTCATGTCGGTTGGCTTCTTCTCTTCTAGGGCAAGGTTCAAGATCTTCTGAACCAACATCGTACACGTCCACATTTCATAGATTGAAGTTGATCTTACCATCAAACTGCTTGATAAAACCTACAAGAAACTCAAACAAACCCACAAACCTGATACTTTGATACCACTTGTTAGGTAATTATTCCCTATAGAGAATCTTGTTGAGTCTTTGACAAGACCAATACAAACCACAAAGAAAATATTTGATTACACCAATCATACAAAGCACACAAGAATTGTCTTGATTGGGGCTTTTGCCTTAATCCGGGGGAGGAAAAACAGAGATATTATTCAACTAAAGAAGATACAAGAATATTACAATTGTCACCACGAACATCTGTCAAGTCTAACTGGAACTACTTGATATTTACAATGGAGAAATCTCTCACCTTTTAGATGAAGTACTATCTTCTTCTATTTGACAATTAATAGAATCATTATCTCTCTTGGAGCCGTTACAATTGATTATATAGAATCTAGAGAAACCCTAGTTCGATACACTTGATACATTAACCAATCGATGAATACTGAAGAGATAATTATGCATTGAGAGCTATACGATCTAACTTGAAGACAAAGTTGGGTTTCACACGAATCTCCAAGACCCGACCCAAAACAGTATTAGCCTATGCATCGCGGTTGATTGCATAAGATTGCGGTCGACCACAATCACCAAGAATTAGACCCGAGGGGGTGACAATTGACTGTCCCCTTCTCTATTGTTGTTGCTGCTGACTGCTTCTCTTCGTCTTCTTCAATTTTTGCTTCAATCCTCTTATCACTTCATCGTTTTCTTCATCGAACATGTGTATGCAAGACATATAAATCCCTTAGGCACTGGTTGAGAGATGGTAGGACACAAACCACACATTGCACCTGCTATGCGGTGAGTTGAGATTCACCCCATTGGATTGGGCAATGCTAACATGGTTATCCATCAGAGTCACTGATACACCTCCTTGTAACGACGAGGAGTACGCCTTTGAATCTGTACAAACTTGCTTCTTTTCTGAGATTACTGAATCTGATTTGAAGGCTCATGAATATGCTACTCCTTCCTAAAAAGTATTTTCACAGCAATATGATCAAAGCAGCTCAGGTGGATAATAATATAGTGATGGGGACTGCAGGAGCATTCTTTTTATTCTTCATCGGTGAGTTTCTTTTCTCTAATGCTGCTTCGGTTGTCAGATGATGCTGGCTTGCAATACTTGAAGATCTTAATTTAGTGGGCACATATGATTAGGGGGAGTCCAACATTGACACTATTGTATTTGTCTCTCGACTCATGTAGCAGATTTAAAGTAAAGTCATTTAACGGGCCATGGCAAGTACTCGAGGTAACGTTAAATGTAATCGCTATTTATTTCACTAAGTAATACAGTTTGTCAGTATCCTATGAAAACTAATTTAACTCTGTTTTTTAAGTATTGGGCTTATGAATTAACAAGTATATGTGTTCTAGTAAGTGATAGGTAGGTTGACTTCACGATTCATCAAGCGACCGCTGACAAACGGCCCAAAATTATACATTGAATCGCGATCAATTGGATACTAGTAGAACAAATCATATCAGGTACAACATTTCCATGACAAGGAATCAGTTGGAGATGAGGTCCTCAACATCTATTATATGACATCCATCATCACCGAGTTATCTTCCAGTATTGCGAGCAGGTTAAAGTCCATATTCGTTTCTTTTGTTAAATATATCATTTAATTTGTACTTTTCTTATTATAACGTTTGCATGTGCGCAAATGTAAATATATGATATAGGGTGTATGGTATCTTGGTGATGTTGTTATTGCTAACTTACTGGGATTATTGCTATATCAAAAAACCCCTCTCTTGTCATGTCTCGAATGTTTCTGCAAGATCACTATCCGCCTATTGACGCTACTCAATTGGTCCATCTTGTACGCCAGAGCATATACGATCAGTATAGGGCTCAAGTATCAATAGGTGCTATCAGGTCGACCTTCTCGCTTGCTGCAAATGTTGATTTCATAGGGACAGCTAGCATCAGTAATCCTACTGCTCAGTTGCCCTCTGCATCTCCCCCATTTTGGTTGCCGTCGGAGTATCCAACACAACACCACCTTGACAAACCTGCCATGCATGGCGAGTGCATAGTCGAAGTGCCAATTTTTCAGGCGGTACAGTTACGAGGAGTTGGGGCAGGGATCTTTCAAGTTTGAGCTGTGCGTAGTACTATCCTATGTGAGTATACAATACGTTTTATGTAACTACATTCATTAGATTATGCATAGAGTTATGTGCATTAACTACTCGTTTGACAAGAGGAGTTATATCGACATTGCTAAAAAATGTCTAACATTGAAGCTCTACTACGATGATTCATAATTTCAGAAAGTTTTGAGAGACTCGCTTACCCCTCAAGTATTTGTTGGTAGGAGGCAGTGGATGATGCAACCCAATATACAAGACAGCAGTACAGAGACGTCTACTGCAACACCATTATGTGTACTATGTACACATTTTGATATTGAGGACTAGTTTTGATTTATTCTTTTGTTAACATTTTGATACATATTTTGTTAGTGTTTGATTGAAGAAAAAAAAGGTCTAACATTGAAGCTCTACTACGATGATTCATAATTTCAGAAAGTTTTGAGAGACTCTCTTACCCCTCAAGTATTTGTTTGTAGGAGATCTGTATCGAGGGACCGACCGTCATCTTCATGGCAGTGGGTGATGCAACCCAATATACAAGACAGCAGTACAGAGACGTCTACTGCAACACCATTATATGTACTATGTACACATTTTGATATTGAGGACTAGTTTTGATTTATTCTTTTGTTAACATTTTGATACGTATTTTGTTAGTGTTTGATTGAAGAAAAATAAGGCAAATCCATGTGACATAAGTTGAGAGAGTTGGGATGGAAAAAAGCCATCTAACAAAGCCACCTGACAAAAGTTGAGAGTAGAAAAAAAGAAGAAGAAGCCATGTTTGACTGAAAAAAATTGCTCGTTAGTGACTGATTGAAAACAAAAACGTATCACTGTGACAAAAGGTAGGGTTTGCTCATGAGTGTTTGATTGAATGGAAAAACAAAGCCATGTGGAGAAAAAAAACCCATTCTTTATTTTGGACCCTATATCATATATTAGTGACCCTATAATTCTATCTAAGTGTTGAGAGCCACCTTCCATATCCATTGCCATTCCACAATCAACAAATTTTTCTCCAATAGAGCAATGGCTCATTTTACATTACCTTCTTCCTCGACTTCATCAGACGAAGAATCTAAGCACCAGGATGACATTGCGAGACTAGTTAATAACCGTATGCCAATATTTTTCATGGCAGTTTAACAAAGCCAACAAATATGTCACCACCAATATATTCTTCGTGAACGAGAAGATGGTGACAGACGTATGTGGAAGGATTATTTTTTTGATAATTCTATTTACGGTGACAATCTATTCCGTCGTCGATTTCGTTTGCGTCAGGAGTTATTCAATCAGATATTGGAAGCTATTATTGATGATGATCAATAATTTTTTAAGCGACAAGATGCAACAAAACCTATTGGTTTATATGCACATAAAAAAGTCACTGCGGCGATACGCTGTTTGGCATACGAATTTTCTGTATATGCGGATGACGAGTACATACAAATTGGAGAATGTATTGTTTTGAAAATACTTCGTCAGTTTTTTGTGTTGCAATTGTGAACATATTTGAGCCTCAACATATTAGAAAACCAATTGCCGATGATGTTCAAACACTCCTCGAAGAAAAAAAAATCTTGAGGTTTTCCAGGACTGTATTGGGTAATGTAGATTGCATGCACTAGGCATGGAAACACTGTCCTGCAACCTGGCACGCCTAATATACAGGTCACGTCTGGGAGCCTACAATTATTCTCGAAGCAGTGGCTTCTTATGACCTTTGGTTTTGACATTTATTCTTCGATATGTCAGGATGCAATAATGATCTTAACGTACTTAACCGTTCCACATTATTCAATGATATACTTGATGGTTGAGCACCTCCAACCAATTTCGTTATCAATAACCATAATTTCAACATGGGGTACTATTTAGCAGATTTGGCTACTATAGTCAAAACTTACTCGGCCCGAGATACCCAATTTTTTTTTGTTTCCAGATGCAAGAAGCTGCAAAAAAATATGTTGAACGCACATTCGACGTTTTACATGCACGATTTACGATAGTAAGAGGGCCAGCGAGACTGTGGGATGTCGAAAGTCTATCTTTTATCATGAAGACGTGTATAATTTTACACAATATGATTGTTAAGGACTAACGAAAAAAGGAATTTGTGATTATGATTTCGACCAATATGCTGACTGTACCTACAGAGCTGCACCAATTGAGCTTGCAACCCGATTGGCACGCAATATCGTTCTATGTGACAGACAAAAACATAATGTACTTTGACAATATTTGGTCAAGCATATTTGGAATGAATATGGAGATGGCGATTAGGAATACATCGGCAGAATCATTTTATCGCCTAATTTTATATGTATCTATTTTTTATCAGCATTCTTGTTTCAATAAAAATTAACGGCTCCAATAATTTGTCTTCATATTGACTAAAATAAAATACAGGTACATAGTGAAAAATAAGTAGGATACAATGGAGAATGCAAAATATAAATGACGCTCTATACATCTTTACTCCCTATGATAACCTTGCTTTTGCATTATTTCATTTTGTCTGCACATGAAATAACAATGTCGATTATCAAATAAGGTACTGAGGTCCATACTCATTACACGATCTTCCTCCATTCGTTCTTTCAGTTCATGGTCTTTTTGTTTAATAACAATCTTCATTTCCGTTGCCTGTAACCTCCTTTCTTGTGCCTATTTATAAAAAGAGTTAATTTTTTTCTCTTCAACAATTTCAGCAAACTCAGATGATTCAACTATCATTTTCTCTTTTCTGTTCTCTGCTTCTTGGCTAGGTGATCGGGGGAGGAGTGTAGGTGAATCCACGTCATGCGGTATATCTGAATTGCAGTCATCTGTCATGTGCGGACGTTGCCAGTTTACCTAGATTGGCAACTCAGGGTAGAGTCGAACACATGGGTTACGCAAATAAAATTTTGGTCAATCTTCAAGTAAATCATAACATTCTTCAAATCTGAAGGCTTTCCCTGATGTTTTCATGTATTCCATTCTTGCATAGCGTAGCTATCAAAATTTTAAAAAATGAGTTATAATTATTCAAACTTAAAAAAATAAAGTCACATAAATTATACAAACCTTAACCGTCTCAGTTGTTCTGCTTGCGGTTCTATTTATTACACTGCCCAACTTCACACTGAACAGAACAACTTCTTTCGAAATTGTATGGAACCGACTAGAAAGAGAGTCAGCCATTATGTCGATCATAGTGCCTAACAGAGTAGCAAATGTTGAAAAAATACGATCCCAAAATTATGTCCCGGATTGATCGCTACTGATCAATGGATCTTGAGTTATAGCAACAAAGCTTTGGGATTTAGTAATACTTCAAGAGATGTGTATGCTCTACCCCTTATACCACGACTCGCCATTGTTTCGATGAACAAACACTGAATATGAGATAGAAAGAGGGTTAAGATTTTGGGGAAGATACAAGATTGAAGCAGCCAAATGTGATGTGCTTGGTTGGAATAGAGGGCATATATATAGAGAACTCAAATTATAGCCGTTGGAATAGCCGTTGTAAGCAAAGTTTAATGTTGAGATGTGATGAGTGCATTAATGTCCATATATATATATATATATATATATATATATATATATATATATATATATATATATATATATACTAGATTTGCCTGTGGGCACGTGCCTACGGCACGTTTTCGGAACGATACAAAACATAAAAAGCCTGTAAACAGTAAAACAACAATTAAGTAGCTCAAGTTTGAATAGTATGACAATAATTAGTTGTAAATAAAAGTCCATGTTTCCATTAGTATATGTTGAAAAATAATTATAAATGGGGGTATAAAATCTAACTTTTTAAAACTTTAAGTGTGGAGTTGAAGAGATATTTACTATTTTCAATATAACATGTGAAAAAAAATATATTAAAATTCTGAAAATCTAAATTTCTAATTAAATATAGAAAGAATGGGAGAAAGAGATAGGGAGAGAGAGAAAGAGTAAAATATGAAAAAGTGAAGAGAGAAGATAGAAGAGAGAAGAGAGAGATAGTAATAAAGTAATAACTTTTTTTGTTTTGGGGGAAAAAATTTAGTTTTGGGGTTTGAAATTTTGGAGGGAAAATATGTTTTGTGAGGTTTGATCTAGGCCTTTGATTTTAAAAGGAATTGATTGTGAGCCACTTGATAGCTTTCTTTGTAATTTATTATATATATATATATATATATATATATATATATATATATATATATATATATATATAATTTAAAGAATGTTGTTTCCTCCCATCCTTTGTTTGAATGGACGGAACAATTTGTTCCATCCGTTCAAAACATTTAAAAATATTGATCGGACGAAACACCTTGTTTCGTACGATCAAATTAAAAATAAATAAAATAGCGGACCGCTATAATTTGGCAATTGCCATTTGTGCTGTCATATTTGGCAACGAACTGTTCACGACCGACCCAAAATATGGAAATAGGGCAAACGGTTACAAGCTTCTTTTTGCCAAATTTTGCAAAATATGGAAAAATGGAAACAGACTAAAGTTGCTCTTATGGCTAGTTCATTTCTAAAACAATTGCTTATTTATGTAATTCATAGTCGCTTAGATGAGTTTTCCATATTCGAATGACACATTTTTGTACTTGTTTGATTTTGTTTCAAAATGAACCGAAGGATATCACCTTTTTTGTGGATGTTTAACACTTGTGGATTCAGGCTAGAAATGCCAACTGTTGGTGTTTTTTTTGGTCTAGGAGCAATCAGATGATGTGGATTCTTTGGAGGAACAATCAAGAACTTGACATTAACTTTCAACGGTGTTGACTGCCTTTGACTGACTTGACGATCTGACTCGTTTGTGCCGTAGGATTCAATTCATGTGGAGACAATCGCTTCCGCTGACCAGTAAAAAGTCTGAAACACCAGGGTTGATCCCGATGACAGACCCCCCAATGCTCAAGTCAGAACTCAAGAAGACTTGTGAAGATTTTTTGTGGAGAAAAATACCAATTACTTGTTTCTGGTGGAGGTAAGGGGGCATTTATAATCGCTTTGGTCAGTTTCAAGATAATGATTTATCTCTACTTTCCAGTATTGTTGGTTTGAATCAGTCATCTCTTTTTCATGAAGAGATAAGAGTGGTTGAGGAGAGTTTAACTTCCTTCAAGATAAGATATATGGTTTTTGAACCGCCTCTTATGGATAATTATGGGTTTAAATCGTATTTAAACAATATGAAGCCATTCTTATTGGGCTGGTAAGAATCCAGTTAAATAGACCCGTTTTGGGTTGTTGGGTTTGGAAAGACCCAATTCCCGTTTACAGACCCATTTTAGAAAAATTACTATTTTATCCTTGAGAGCTTCAAGATTCGTGTCCAATTTGAACGGTCTCGCTTGGGTTCTATTTTTACCCATATCAGAAGTACCCCACTCTCGAAGAGTGAGTCTCACAGCCTTTGAGGAGTAGTTTTCCCATTTTTAATGGTTTACAGAACTTAGGGGTTGTCAGGGTCATTCGGATCTTGCTCGAAACGTGACGATGTCATTGTTGATTCTTGATTTTGATGATTACAACACAATGCAAAGTTATTGTGCTACCTCTCATATATTGCAGGTTGTATCAAAGTTTATCATGTATGATACACAAAGGCCTTAAAGCAAATTGATCAAGCAAGTTGTTCTAAAGCTGAAGAATGATCAAGCAAAGCTTCATACAAGGACAATGGCTAAAGCTTCTCTCAAGACTAAAGACTCAAGTCAAGACCAAAGCTTCAATATCTTATATTTTGTGTCTTGTAAAAACAAATGTATCTTCTTTTGTTGAGTCTTAGATTGATGTAAAAGCCTTGTCACACACATACACTCACATATAATTTTATAACTGTATGGTTTTCAAAAATAAAGGTCAAAACAGTTTGAACTAGGTCAGCTGTTGAGTACCAATCGATTGCCATTAAGGACCAGTCGACTGTACCTGTACAAAACTGTCTGAGATTCTTCAAACTCTGGCCAGTCGTCTCATAACAGCAATCCAGTCGACTGTTCAAGCCGTTTTGACAGATTTCTGATTTCAAAATTTTATTTTTTGATTTCAAAAAGATATGTCCATTTGTAAACAGTTGTAAGAACTATTTTTACAACTTTCAGGGATTCTACTCTATAAATAGAGGCTTAGAATCACCATAAAAGGGTTCCCAAGCCTTTTGAGAAAAAGTTTTAAGTGTTCTTACTTTCAAAGAGAAAAAATTTCTTTTCAAACACTCTAATTCTTAAGACTTGGTTCTCTGAGTTCAATCCAACATAACATTGATTTCGTTTTGGATTGAATTCAGAAGTTGATCGAATAGCCACGTACAAATTCACAATCACAACAAGGTTATAGGTTGATTGTAAACAATTTTATTGTTTTCTTTTCCTCTCGGTTGGAGAGTAGGACTCTAGGGTGTAGAGTCAGGTTTTCACTCTTGGTGGAAGAGTGGGTTGCTCTCTAGTGGTGAGAGAGGAATACAGATTGGACAAGGTTGTTGTCTAACGCCGTAGGGTATTCTTGTACATTTTTCAAGAATAGTGGAAAATCTCAAGTGGGTTGCTTGGGGACTGGATGTAGGTCGGGAGGACCGAACCAGGATACATTGTGTGTACTCTGTGGTTGGAATTTCTATGGTTGTATCTCTTGAATCTTTTATTACTTGCATTTTAATTATCTCAAAACCGTTCTGGTAAGTCGACTGCATTCCCATCTTAAGTCGACTGATCAGACTGGTATTACAATCTTCTCAAAAACTCTTTTGGTAAGTCGATTGCCTCTTTGTATTAAGTCAACTTATCAGACTTGTATCAAAATACTCTTATACTCTGACGCCTCAGTCGACTGAACTTCTTGTTACAGTCGACTGAACAGAAGATAAATTTTATTTCCGCAATTATTTTTTATAAAACACTATTCACCCCCTCTAGTATTTCTTGCCTTGCCTACAAGATCCAACAGTCATATGAGTTTGTAAGATACCCAAAATTAATTTTGAGATTTTTCTGGATTTTTTGTGATTTTTCCCAATTTTTAATCAAATTTGAATTTCTTATTTAAGTTTTGAAATTTAGTAATGAATCTTCAAAAAATCTTAATTAACTATTCTAAATTTAATAATTAATTTTCGGAATTTAAAAATGTTTTTCCAAATTAATAATTATTTTTAGAAATTTTAATTAAATTTTAAAGATTTTTTATTAATAATTTTTTTTCAAAATTTTTAAATAATTAATTTGATTTAATAATTAAATAAAGGGATTAACTAAATACCCAATAACGTGGCCGAATCTGGTGCGTTGATCATGGCAAGCGTGAAGATCGTGGAGATCGAACGGTGGGGACCTGTTGACCGGTCAACGCACAAATGCTCCCGCCTAGATCGGGGGTGTGTTTGCTCGGAACGCTGTGCCAAATGAGAGAGATGGTTTGGCCAAGAGACATGTGTCTATTTACCATTGACTGTTGACTAGTCAACGATGTTTTGGCAATTTCACGATCGGAGGGACTTTTGCTCGGAGCTTGCCACCGAACGTTGAAGGTGATTCGGCTGTATGACACGTGTCCGTTGACTATTGACCAGTCAACAGTTTTTTGGTGATTTCACGATTGGGGGCATGTTTGCTTGGCACTTGTCACCGAACGTTGAAGGTAGTTCGGCTTCGCGACACGTGTCCTTTGATTGCTGACCGTTAACCGTTGACTAATCAACAATTTTTTGGTGATTTTACGATCGGGGAAACATTTGCTCGGTGATTGCTACCTAACGTTTAAGGTGGTTCAGCTGAGCGACATGTGTCCTTTTGACCGTTGATCAGACAATGGTTTTTGGTGATTTCATGATTGGGGGCATGTTTGCTCGGCGGTTGTCACCGAACGTTGAATGTGGCTGGGTTGCGCGACACGTGTCCCATTGATTAGTTAATGATTTTTTGGTGATTTCATGATCGGGGGCACATTTGCTCGGTACTTGTCATCGAACGTTGAAGGTGGTTCGGCTGCTTGACACGTGTCCTGTTGACCGCTGACCATTGACCAGGACACAATTTTTTAGTGATTTCATGACCGGGGGCACATTTGCTCGGCTCTTGTCACCGAATGTTGAAGGTGGTTCGGCTGCACGACACGTGTCTCATTAACCGTTGACCAGTCAACAGTTTTTTGGTGATTTCACGATCGGGGGCATGTTTGCTCGACGCTTGTCACCGAATGTTGAATGTGGCTTAGTTGCGCGACACGTATCCCATTGACCATTGATCGTTGACCAGTCAAAGGTTTTTTGGTGATTTAACGATTGGGGGCAGGTTTGCTCGGCGCTTGTCAGAAAATGTTGAAGGTGGTTCACCTGCATGACACATGTCCTGTTGACCGTTAACCAGTCAACGTTTTTTTTGTTTTATCTTCCTGCCCGTTTGAGTTTTTTTTTTGTTTAGTCATCCTGACCATTGGATTCCCCAGGCTCTTGGGCTTTCCCAACGGTTTTGGGGTCCATGAGCTTTGGAAGCCCAATCGTCTCATCCCACTCTCTATAAAACCCCTACCTCCTTCACTTTTCCCTCGTTCTGTCTTTTTTTCTTCTCAAATTTTTTTTCTTCTCTGACGATCTTGCTAGTTATTGCGACCGGGCTTGGCTTTTTCCGGCGAATTTTTCGATCATAGTTGTCACATCCAAGGTTATATATATATATATATATATATATATATATATATATATATATATATATATATATATACATATAATTTTATCAAAGATGTCTACGGAATCCTCGGGAGATGAGACTTCCCCCTCGAGTCATGGTGGAGATCGACAATAGATTCCGCCTTCATGGATAGATAAAGGGAAGAGAGTGGCAGAGTCGGTTGTTGTCGAGACAGTAGTGGAGAGGACGAGAGAAGTGTGGGAGTTGGGTAGGCTTCCTAGCCCTTTGACGCTCCTCGGCGGTGTTCGGGACTACCCCGCTGATCTCTTGTCAAGAGTGGTGCACGGGTTGGCGCCATTGTTCTAGGATAACGAGCCTCGTGAGCACTCAGAGGTGGATGACATATCTTCGATGCTCACGGAGGAGGATTTGAGCAGCATCCAGGAGTGTTTCATGATCCCGAGGGAATTCAATCTCATCTTGCCAAGCCCTGGCATCAGAGCATGTACGCCTATCGCTTCTGACTTGTGCTTTTTTCTGTTCGATGCATTTCTTGCTGGCCTCTGTCTCTCCCTACTCCCGTTTGCGACTGAGGTTCTCCGATGGTATTCTTTAAGTCCTATCCAGTATATGCCAAACATGTGGAGACATGTGAATGGCTTCATGCTACACTACCAGGCAGTGTGGATTGAGCCTTCATTAAGTATTTTGAGGAGGCTCTACAAGACTCATCAAAAGAAAGAGTTTAGATACTGTCATACACCTTTCGGGGGGTGAAGTTGATTGAAAACCCTGACTCGATCAAACACTGGAGGGACATGTATTTTCTCGTTCAGAGCCGTGAGCTGTGGGTGATTCTTATAAGGTGGAGAGAGGAAGTGCCAAAGAAGGCGAAAGCCGACCCCGTATTAGTCCAGAAGAGGACGAAATGGTTAGAATACTTTTAGGTCGGCCCGCCACGAGTTGGAGGGAAGTGACAGAGGAGTTTCTCTTTAGGGAAGTCTCAGTCCGATCAACCCTAGTATGCATCTTTGATTTCCCTTCATTCCTTACTTTCTCTTTCGTAGTTACTTTTTTCTTTTCTTTATTCTCTGTTGTAATCTCTTTGTGTTCTGTTTTGTAGGAACTGCTGGCATGGACTTCAATGCGATTATCTCTAAGCACGCGGGGTTGAGCGGCAAAGCCCTCGAGGAGAAGAAGAGAAAGAGAACGGTTGCCAAACCTTCGGTAGTGAAGGTTGTGAGCGGTCCAGTGGCTGCCTCCCGGGTGGTGAACTTAGAGTCTCCACCTTCTACTTCACCCGCTCCCTCGACCGGGGGATTCACTTTGGGTGCTGCTCTTGCACTCGAGCCCCCCCTCCCCCCCCCCCCCCCCCCCCCCCCCCCGCGCACCACCGCAGTAGAGGCGATTCTTACTAAGGAGCATAAGAAGCTCTTCGTCCCTCACAGCCACTTGTATGCAAGCAGTCCATCACCTTGTGACCTCGAAGGATAGAGCGGTGATGGATATAGCCAGTGCTAACATGGCGGTAGGCTTTCAATATTTTGTTTTGGTACATGATTCTTTACGAAGTAACAGAATTGGTTTTCTTTTTGTAACTTCGAATCTTTTTCCTTTGACAGATCACTTGCCACTTCAGCCACTTGTTGAAGCGAGTGGTGGAGTAGGAGAATAAGCTGAGGGTGGCGAGTGACAGGTACCGAGTAGAGCAGGCAAAGACCGCTAAGAATTTGGAGGAAGCGAAGCGCCTATTGAAAACTCAGGCGACAGATCACATTGCTGGAGTCAGACTTGGCAAAGGAGAATGATCAGATAGTCCAAGAGAAGGAGAGGGCAGATCGAGAAAGTGATCTCGCAGCCAAGGAGAGAGAGTGTGTTGCGAAGGAGAGAGAGGATGCGTTGAAGGCGGCGAGGGACGAAACCAAAGGTTACCTTGCCTTGAACATGGAGAAGACATATGTCAGGGCTCTTCGGCACATTAGAGCACGCGTTCCAGTGTTCGATCATTCGGAGTACTTTCTGTATGATCCTGTCCCTAACGATGACGAGGGAGAGGATGAGGGAGTGGAGGAGCAGGATAAGAACGTTGTAGCAGATCCCATGTCCACCATAGTAGTTGCTTTAGGGGAAGTTGAGGGCAGCAGTCGCGAGTCTAATCCTCGTGTGGATTAGTCGACTAAGGTGGACCCTTGACTTCTCTCATAGTTGGTAGGATTTTTTTATTTTTTTTTTGCTCTCGTATTGATGCCTAATAACGGACTGGCCACTACTTGTTGTATCTTTACATTGTAATAAAGTTTTTTTTTAGTTGTTCACATCTTGTGTGGCATTTGAGCTCCTTGAGTTTTTGTGTGTCTTGTGGCTTTGGTTATTTTCCAGCAGGTTGTCATGCACAATGCACATATTGTTTATGACAGCAAGGTTGCCTACCTTCGTACCAAGCCCCACATGACTGAATTAGGACTTGCTCGTTCATGGGAGGGCTTTCAAAAGCTGAAGCAGAGCTCAGCCACATGAGAAGAGTGTTGTCCCGAAGGGATATAGAAGCGCAACGTAATGACGAGATCCTACAAGAGGTGCCTGCAACCAGTGTAGAATATCATCCGTCGGGGAAAGCGACCACTGGAGACTGCTCGAGACTCAAAGTCCTTCTTTGTTCTTTACTTGTGGCTACCACCGAAAAAGACGAGCTGGAGAACGTAGTGATCGAGAGGAGTTTATAAGTGGCTCATCTTAGGAGAACAATCCTCAATTTTTTTGTGGGATCGGTCCAGGTGGTTCGACATATGCTAGCGTACCTCGTTTGAAACTTAAAGTGATGGATGATTCCCTCAGAGAGATGCTGGTTAAACAAGAGATGGAAATTCATCATTTAAGATGACTTCTTGAGGGTATTTTTTGTTAGGAGAACTTCTTGTTCGCATGAAGAGCATACCCAAGGAAGATCATTTCATGAGCTGGCCCTACGTTTGCCGGGAGTGGCAAAAAATCCAGGAGACGCTCAAAGCGGAGTGGTCGGTTCGTCTAGCAGGGCATCAATCGGAGGGGTGGCAAGGGCAGTGGGTCTGGATATCTCCTCATATGGTTCGAGAGAACGAAATAGTGCTCGGGTGTCGACTGGAAGCCGTAGACCGCGTGTGTCCCTTAAGAGGAGAATCCCTTTACCAAGAAGAGTTTAAGATGATGCATAATGAGATTTTGTAACCTGTAGAGGCTTGTCTCTCAATAAAACCTGTAACCAAGTTCGTCTTTTTGAAATATGATTCTCATGAGCATCTTGAGCAAATATAGCTATGAGTTGTGTTTTTTTTCTTCTTTGAGTTTTTTTTTTGTTTAGGGACCATTCGAACGGTGAGTTGAACTTTGCGTACTTGCTCTGGGCAAGCATCCAAAGCGGCTCTATGAACTGCGAGCAGACTCTGCACCTATCCGGGTAGTTTCATGAGCATTCGAGTGGCAAACCAAACCCCGCCTTCTTGCTCGGTGGCAAGTGCCTAAAGTTGTCCTATGAACCGCAAGTGGACTCCGATCAGTAATGAAGATGAGTTTTGAGAGCACTCGAGTGGTGAACCAAATCCCGTTGTAACCCATGTTTTTTCATTTTGTGTATTTTTGAGTGTATTTTTCGTTTGGTGTATTTTTCTCTCTTGTATTTTTTCTGAACCGTATATTAGAGTTGTTTTCAATATATATTCGTTTTATTTCATTTTGAGCTCTTTGTGTTTGATTGGTTATCTCTTTTGTTCCGTTCTTCTATTAATTGATCTTTCTTTCATTGGTCTCGTTCTCTTTATTTTATTTTTTGGGTGTTTGTGGTGGTGGTGATTGGTTGTTATCCTTTTCCTAATCCAATTGTTCGATCCCTAATAAGATTACCGAAGCCAAATTAAATCTCCAAATCCTATTTGATATCCTATACAATTTGTATCCTAATTAAAGCCCAATTAAACAAATCCTACTACTACTCCTAATTACCCACAACTCAATTACCCATTAACCCTAATCCCCTTATATATATATCTCTAATCTCTCTCACAAACCCTAAACCTAATACCCTAACCCTCTACCTCTCTCTCCAGGCCTCTCTTTCCCTCTCCTTGCTTGCACCGAAACCCAACGCCGCACACCCCCCATCCCGATCAGCCCAGGCCGCCGACCCCCTCCCTCTGCCTGCATCCAACCCGCAACACCCCTACACCCGAGCCCCATCATCCCTTGGCTGACCATCTCCTACGCCACCATACAACTATCCCTAGGCTCTCTCATCCTCTCCGGTGTTGATCTCTCTTGTGGCCGCAAGCCACTATTGTCATCATCCCTGTTAGATCATCTCTCTTTTGGTGGAGTTTGTTCGTGTGGAGATTTTTGCTTAAGTTTGCTTGGATTCATTAGTTCGTAGATTTTAGTTCATGAGTTTTGCTCGTTGTCGGGAATCCATTCCCTGTTACTCTTGGTTTTCGTCGTTCTTCATCTTCGGTTAAGGCAAGTAACTTGTACTCCAATTCATTTGTTTGATACAAGTCAAAAATACCACTTATAGTATAGTTGGGTCTAGAGACGACTGTTGTTTGTATTATTCTTGATAGGTTTTGTCTCTATTGTGAAAACTTGACCATAGTTGCCTCACGACACAAGATGGACATGAAATAACTTAGGTTTTACTTGCTCTTGATTTGATCATGTATGTGGGACTTTTGTGAGAATTCGTGATTTGGTTGAGACCCATGTGATATATTTGGTGTGGACATGCTAGATACCCTAATTCATGATGTTTGAATACTTGGTAGACTCGATTTCATGTTTGGTTGTGCTTTGAACAAGTTTGGTATGATATATGTTGAGTTGTTGTTAAAGGGAAAAATCTGTATTTTATTGCTGGTCTGTTTTGTTTGTTGTTTTGGACTGTCTTGAAGTCAGTATCTTAATTTCGGTATAAAACATGAGTTTTAGAGAATTTCGTCTATTTTCAAATCCCTCTGACCTTGCTTGATTTCGTTTTCGTATGTGTGAGTTATGACTGTTTTACTACAGAGGTGTAGATCTTTTCAGATTTCATTTCTTGGTGTTTTTGATGACTAAATTATTTTAAAATACTGATGCTACATATATTATTTTGATCCAAAACTTTGGTCAGTGTTTCTTTATCTAGTTAGGGATTACCCAGAATTTTGGTGGATTTTATTGATGAATTTTATATGTCGTTTCATGCTCATTTATGAAAACTATACTTGCTTGTATTTTACTCGCTGTTCTGTAAAGAATCGTATTTTCACCTTGATTCCTTTTACTGTATGAAAAATGTTTGTTAAATATGAAAGTTAGTATATTTTATCTATTTTCATATCCCTTTGGTGGAATTGGATTTCGTTTCACTGGTTGCGAGATATCATAGTTTTCGTATAGCAGTGTTGGGAATTCCAGATTTGCCAAACTATCGTTTATTGATGTTTTCTTATTTTTGATGACTGATCTAATTTTACTGGAAAATTATGAAACTTTATATTTAGATACTGGACATATAGGGTAATACCCCAGATTTTTTGTGGATTTATTTAATGTGTTTTCATGCTGTTTTCCTGTTCTTGAATTTGTTTTCTTAATTTCTGGCTGAACCTATTTTCTGTATTCAAATCAGTTTTGAGCTATGTTTTTATGAATTAATATATGACTTATTTATACTCGCTGGATTTGGTTGGGATTCTATTTTCTAGAAATTTCGACGGATTCAGATTTGCATGTTTGTAACACTAGAAATCACTGTTTTACTACAGTATGGTCTTGCTGTCCTGAACTTGAGATTTGTCTATTTTATTCTTTTATGAGATACCTTGCACTCGTACATGTTTATCTTGCAACTTGCACTTGCCACATGATCATGCTATGTTATTCTTGATATATTTTTGCACATATACATACTTGTTTGACATTAATAATAAATAACCAAGCCGGGGTTTAAGGGACAGATCTAATAGTGGATAATTCAGAAACATGTACTCGGAAGGGGATCCATTGATCCTACGTGATTACTTGAGACATGATACTTGATACGTGATTACTTGATACTTGCACGCAAGACACGATACTTGCCACTTGCACAACTTGACACATGATTACATGATACATGAGACTTGGAGCTTGGAGCTCGATTACTTGACTTGTCCCCGAGTATACTGCCCTCTATGGTCCACTATGAAATCTAAAGCAAAACTGTTTGCTGTAGTAACCATGTAAGGTAGGTTGCATGAAGTGCTACCTAGATGGTAATCACTACAAGACTTGATACATGATACTTGATACATGATACTTGAACATGATACATGCTTGCTTGATACCTGATTACATGATACATGAGACTTGAAACTTGACACTTGATACATGATTACATGATACTTGACACTTGATGCATGTTTGTACGATACTTGATTACTTGACACTTGATTCATGCCATTTACACTTGTTCACTTTGCCATGCTAGTTGTTTATGTTGACATCATACTTATACCATGTTGCTAGTTAGTTTCTCCATGTGCTTGTATCCTACATTATAAGTGGCCCGCAACTTGCAATTGACGGGTACTTGTTTTCTCTTTTCCTACTTTCCCTGCATTCATTGAATTGCAGATTTTGGAGAACAGGTTCCAGACGGTATTGGTGACATGAAGTATTAGTGCTGCATTTTATTATTATTATTTCTTGTAGCTTGCTTGAACAATATTATATTTTGAGACTTGAATTTATTCTTGTATTTGGGCAATGTGACCCAAGATATTTGTTTTATTTAGATCCTGACTATTTAAGATTTATATATTTGGTTTCAAGTATTCTTGTTGATATTTTGGGTCCATATGTGCATGTGGTTGATTCTTTTACTTCCGACTCTGATGATTCTTGTGAATGTTGTAAAGATTCTTGAACAGCTTATGGATGATGAAAATCATTCGCTGAATTTTTATTGCGTATCCATATTCCATTTTCTTTTTGGAAAGCGGGATGTGACACCCGTACACTTGCTTAGAGCCATGTGTCTAGGGTGGTTCTATGAACCACGAGTGGACTTCGGACCTGTCTGGGTGGTTTCAGGAGCACTAGAACGGTGAACCAAACCCCGCTTTCTTGCTTAGGGGCATGTGGCTAAAGTGGTCCTATGAACTGCGAGTAGACTCCTAACAGTAATGACAACGAGTTTTCGGAGCATTCGAGTGGCAAACCGAATCACGTACACTTGCTCGGGGGCATGTGGCTAGAGCGGTTCTATGAACCACGAATGGACTCCGCACCTGTCGAGGGTTAAGCACTTGTACGGCGAGATATACCCCTACACACTTGCTCGGGGCAAGCATGCCCGTGCGACTTTATGGATCTTGGATGGATCTCGCAATTGTCCGTTGGAGTGCTTGGCAATTGGATGGTGTTTGCTTGGGTACGTACCATGTGTCTATCTTATTACTTCCTCAGGTTGAACTATTCAAGGAGTTGTTGATGTATTATAGGGAATCTTACACAAAAAAAAGATGAATTTTATTGAAATATTCAAACTTAAGTGGTTGCTTTAATGCAAGACAATTGTTACATGTTGTGACCATTATAATCATCGACCTTTATTACATGTTTGATGTTAACTATTACACGATGGCTTTAAGTGCTCTCTTTGTACTTTATGAGGTGCTCCGCGTTCCAAGTTTTGGATATCCTTTCCCCCCCCAAGTCCTCAAGTCGGTAGGCCTCTAGGCGGACTACTTGTGAGACTTTGTTTGGTCCTTCCCAGTTCGGGGCGAGTTTTCCTTTCTTTCGGGGATTCAATATATCGAGCTTTCGGAGGACCAGGTCTCCTTCCCGAATGTTGGCAAAACAAACTTTCTTATTATAAAATCTTTCTACTCTCTGTTGGTAGATGTTTCTTCGGAGGGTAGACTTCTCTCGGACTTCCTCGAAGAGGTCAAGATTGGGTCGAATGGCGTTCGAGTTTTTTCTCTTCATTGAACGAGAGGAGGAGAGGAGAAGGCGTTCCTACATCTAGAGGAATGAAAGCTTCTGTGCTGAACGTTAGGTTGAACGGGGATTCTTCCGTGGGGATTATCTTCATGGTTTATAAGACCAGAGCACAATTGAGAGTTCTTCGACCCATTGTCCCTTTGGGGCTTCACCAAGCCTCTTCTTGAGGCCATCCCAGATTTGCCGATTCGACTTGACCATTGTTCTGGGTATGTGATATTGAAAAGAAACGATGATCAATACTTAGATCGGTACAAAATTTGTGGAACCCTTTACCAACGACTTGAATCCCATTATCAGTGACCAGGGTGCGAGGGATCCCAAATCGGCAAACCACATTCTTCCAGAAGAACTGTTGGAATCTATGCTCAGTGATTGTTGCAAGTGGTTCCACTTCTATCCACTTTGTAAAGTAATAAATAGCGACCACTAAGAAGGTCCTCTGCCCGGTTGCCAGGGGGAAGGGCCCGAGAAGATCTATTCCCCAAATCGCGAATGAAATGGGGATTGACATGGAACTCAGGTTGGCTTGGGGGGTTCATTTGAAAGAGGAGTGTTTCTGACAGGAAATGCATTGGTGGACATATGTTTGAGCGTCTCATAGAGAATGGGCCAGTAGTAACCATGATTGACTACCTTCCGTGCAAGGGATCTTGCACCAAGATGGCTACCATCTATCCCTTCATGAACTTCTTTCAGAGCGTAGTTGGCTTCTTCGGGGTTGAGGCACCAAAGGTATGGTCGACCGTCAACTTGAGTATCAAAGCACTTATAGAGGATCCTTTCTACAAGTACGTACGTTTGTGCCCTTTCCTGAATTTTTCTTGATTCTTTCGTATCCAAAGGGAGGGTCCTTTTGTCGAGGAAATCAACTAAGGGTTTCATCCAACAATCTTCAGGTGCTCGAGGGTCCATAGGCATGAGCTCCAGTGTTTCTTCTTCAATGCTTGGTTTGAGTAGGACTTCAATCAGCACAGTGTAGTCGAGTCCATCAAACGATGAGGAGGTGAGCTTGGAGAGGGCATTTGCTTGCCTGTTTTCTTTCCGCACAATACGAGTGACTTCGACTTCTTTGAAGGTAAACATGATCTTCTTTACATACATTAAGTACTTGACCATACAGTCATCCCACACCTCGTATTCTCCTCGGATTCGGTTCACCACTATTTGGGAGTCACTGAATACTCTGACTCTTCGTGCCCCCACCTTTTTTGCCAGAAGGAGTCCAACAATCAGGGCTTCATATCCAGCCTCATTGTTAGAAGCTGGAAGACTAGGGTGTAACGAGTATTGCAGTATGAACTCATCAGAAAAAATCAAGATAACCCCAAATCTACTTCCTTTGAGGCAAGAGGACCCGTCCACGTACATACTCCACAGTGGGAGGTTGTCTCCTTCCTGGGGAGGATCGGGAATTATGCTCTCGATGATGAATTCGACTAAAGTTTGGGCCTTAATTGCGGTTCTGGGGCGGTAGGTGATATCATGTTGGCTTAACTCAATTGACAACTTCCCTGAAATTTCAGATTTGTGAAGGAATTGCTTGAGTGGTTGATCGGTGAAGACCCATATGGAATGTGCTTGAAAGTATGGTTTGAGCTTTCGGGCGGCCATTACTAGGGTATATGCCATCTTCTCCATCTTCGAGTATCGGAGTTCAGCATCATGGAGCACCTTACTTACATAGTAGATCATCTTCTGCACCCGGTCTTCTTCTCTCACCAATACAACACTAAGGGTTTGATCCGAGGCGACCAAGTAGAGGTAGAGGGTTTCTCTGAGTGTAGGCTTGCTTAAGATGGGAGGATAGGCGAGGTGTTCTTTGAGGCTCTCAAAATCTTCTTGCTACTCTATCCCCCACTTGAAATTTTTCGCTTCCTGAAGAGCTTTAAAGAAACAGAGGCATTTCTCCCCCAACTTGGATAGAAAGCGTCCAATGGCGGCGAGGCAACCAGTAAGCTTCTGAACTTCTTTGACCGAGGTTGAAGGAGGCATGTCGAACATGGCTTTGATCTTCTTAGGATTGGCTTCAATTCCTCTCTAACTCACCATAAATTCCAAGAACTTCCCCAAGGCAACCCCGAAGGCAAACTTCGAGGGGTTCAACCTCATTGTGTTGATTTGAAGTATGTTGAATGCTTCTTAGAGGTCAACTACATGGTCTTCTTTCTTAAGGCTCTTCACGAGCATATCATCCACATACACTTCCATGTTTTGGCCGATCTATTCTCTAAATACTTGGTTCACTAAACGATGATATGTAGCCCCGACATTCTTCTGCTCGAATGATAGAACTCGGTAATAATAGAGTCCCCTGATTGGTGATGAAGGACGTCTTCAGGATGTCTGGCGGGAACATTCAGATCTGAGTATATCCCGAAAATGTGTCCATAAAGCTTAATAACTAATGACCTGAGGTGGCATCTATCAAGGCGTCTATGCTCGGTAGAGGGAAGGGATCCTTCGGGCATGCTTTGTTGAGGTCGGTGAAGTCTATGCAGATTCTCCACTTACCATTGGCCTTCTTGACCATTATGACGTTTGTTAGCCACTCGGGGTAACTAACTTCTTGGATGAATCGGGCTACTAGGAGCTTCTCAACCTCTTCTTTGATGGCTTGTTACCTTTCAGATGCAAATTTGCGGCGCTTCTACTGGACAGCTTGGCTTCCAAATTCACACTTAAGTGGTGCATACTTAAGTCCTCGGCAATGCCCGACATATCTTCAGTTATCTAAGAAAACAGGTCCTGATTCTCCCTGATGCAGGCGATGTGTTGCTCCTTGACTCGGCGGGCGAGTGTCTTGCTCACCTGAAAACATTTAGCTTTATCCTCTTCGAAGAAAGGAATTTCTACTAGTTCTTCCATGGGTTCGGAGCTAGCTTGTCCCATATCAAGGGGGAGTCCCATGACATCGAGGGGAAGGACCGAGTCCCCCATTGTAGTAGTGTAGCATGCCCAGGAAGCTTCCTGACTCCCCTTGGCTTTCCCTACTCCTGCGGCCATAGGGAATTACATTTTCAGGTGGTATGCTGAGGTGACTGATTGGAGGGCAGCTAACCCTGGGCAGTCAAATATAGAATTATACACAGATTTTATATTGACCACCATGAAGTCTAATGCTTTTGTTACATCAAGGGTTACAATTCCCTCGATCATCATGGGGCCCCCGATGAATCCATGGAGGGTGTATCCGGCAAGCTTGAGGAGATCCCGCTTAAGCTTGAGGCCTTCGAACACGTTTAGGAAGAGGATGCTGACTGAACTTCCATTATCGACTAGAACCAGGCGCACTTCATGGTTTGCCATACACATGCTGATCACGAGTGCATCGCAGTGAGTGTTCGGACACCTTGCAGGTTTTGATCCGAGAAGATGATGCTAGTTCATGTGCATTTTGGAGGCGGGATGTTGAGCACTGAGTTTACCACTCAAACAAAAGCTTTTCTTGACGAGCTGGAGGCTCCCCCCATGGGTCCTCTGTGGATAGCATGAAATATATTCATCCACCCCAATCCCTGGGACTCAGTTGGTCTCTCCACTCACTTGTTGGCTCTCCTTGGAGGAGGATGTTTGGTGTTATTTGTTTGAGAAAATTTTGCGAGGTATCATTGTCGGAGAAACGCCTCTACCTTATCCTTAAGGGCTCCACAATCATCTGTAAGGTGACCATGATCTTTGTGGAAAGCACACCACTTGGTTTTATCTCGTCGCTTGCTTGGGACATTCATATTGGGGGAAGGTCAAAGGATCCCATCCTTTTCAACCTCCATAAGATGGCGAATATGCTTGCATTTAGTGGGGTGTACTTCTCAAAACAAGGCACGTGAGGTGGGCGCCACTGACTCGTGGCATCCTTCTGGGATTTCTGGGGTTCATTTTCGTTAGTGCTTTTTCGTTTGTTCCTGGACGAAGGCACCTTCTGCTCTTAGGGGCAGATCGCCTCTTCGACTCAGATATACTTCTCGACTCTTTTAAAGAGGTCTGGAAAATCTCGAGGAGGTTTCTTGACGAGGAAAGCTTTAAGGTCATCATGTTTGACATTATATCTGAAAGCGGCTGTTGCCACCTCAGAATCGAGTGAAAGGATTGATCTGGACTCAGCTGTGAAGCGTTGGACATAGCTCTTGAGGGACTCCCCATCCCTTTGCTTGAGATCTAACAAGGAAGCACTGGTCTTCTCCAATTTGCAGCTAGTGATGAAGTATGTGAGGAAGAGCTCCTTAAACTGGTCGAAGGAAAATATGGAGCCTGGAGAAAGGCGAGAGAACTATTCTCCTGCAAAGCCCTTCAAGATGGCTGAAATGGTCTTACACAGGAGGGATTTAGATGCTTGGTGGATCATCATGAGAGTTTTAACACTCTCGACGTGGTCTATTGGGTCGGTCTCCTGTTGTATTGCTCAAATGTTGGGACCTTGAAGTTAATAGGGACAAGAGCCTCAATAATCTTTGTGGAGAAAGGAGGTCTGACGGGACGGTATATTCCCTCTTGTTTTGCTTCTTCTTTCTTCAGTGATGCTAGACGGTCTTCCATCTTTCAGAGATGCTGTAGGACTGCGTTGTCCTGCTAGTCAGATCTAGTGGACCAATGAGACTCTTCGCATCGCGGAGGTGTTGAGCGGTGAGGACTGAGTTGCCGGGTCTTGGGAGGAATTATACTGAGGGCCTGAAGGATTTCTTCTTTGAGCTCTCGGAGCTCGGCTCTAGTGACATGCACTTCCTCATCCCTTCTCGTCCTAGGTGCTATCCTGCTGGTTGGAGTTAGAAGTCTTACCTCTCAAGGGGTACTTCTCCTGTGGTCCCTTGAGGAACGACAATCCCTTCGCCCCTTAGGGGAGAGGGATATCCTTCTTCTTATGGGAGAGGGAGTTCTTTCGCGTCTCCTTGGAGAGGGAGCTTTCCTGGATCTTGGTCTCTGAGGAGAAGGGCTTCTCCTGCTTTCCCGCTGCTCCGGATGAGAGGGTTCTTCACGAGCTCTCCTTAGGAACATAAACTAAAACATTCTGCAGCTATAAAGATAGTTATTAAATCGTTAGCAACACATAAAAACATTTCTCCTAGATTATTTCGTTGAGATGGTTCCGGAGGTCGGACCCTTGCTAGCGATTGAAGATGACCTGACGAAGGTCGGGTTGTAGTTGAGGGAGTGTGGAAGGGGTAGATGTGTAAACTAATCCTCTGTTTTCAACAAAGGGCCTTCGGGATGGTTCGAGACTACTCTGACGAGAACCCCCCGGCACAGCTTCTCCAGGTGGAGGCGGGACCTTTTGAAGGAGGGGTTCCTCTTTCTAAGGTTGCAATTGTTGGAAAGCGGGAGGAAGGTCCTCAAGAGGAGGAGGAGGAAGAGAGTTGGCTCGTCGGCTTGAGGTCGCCGCCTTCCCTTTCCCCTTAGGAGGCATGTTGAAAATTTATTTTAACCGGTGAAGTTTGGTCAGGGTTTTCTTTGCTGTTTCCTACAGACGTTGCCAATTTGTTGCTGCTTTTTCCGGTGTGGGAGCAATCAGATGATGTGGATTATTTGGAGGAACAATCAAGAACTCGACCTTTTAACTTTCAATGGTGTTGACTATCTTTGACTGCGACTAACTTGACGATATGACTCGTTTGCATTGTAGGATTCGATTCGTGTGGAGAAAATTGCCTCCGCTGACCTGCAAAAAGTCTGAAACACCACGGTTGATCAGAGCGACAGACCCTCCGACGATCAAGTCAGAAATCAAGAAGACTTGTGAAGAGTTTTTGTGGAGAAAAATACAGATTACCTGTACCTGGTAGAGGTAGGAGGTATTTATAGTCGTTTTGGTCAGTTTCAAGATATCTCTACTTCCGGTGTTTTTAGATTGAATCAGTTATCTCTTCGGCATAAAGAGATAAGAGTGGTTGAGGATAGTTTAAACTTCCTTCAAGATAAGAGATATAGTTTTTGAACCGCATCTTATAGATAATTGTAGGTTTAAATCGTATTTAAACAACCTGGACCAATTTTTATTGGGCTGGTAAAACAATCCAGTTAAACAGACCCGTTTTGGGTTGTGGGGTTTGGAAAAGACCCAATTCCTATTTACGGACCCATTTTAATAAAATTACCGTTTTATCCTTGAAATCTTTAAGATTTGTGTTCGATTTGAACGATCCCGATTTAATTTTATTTTTGCCCATATCACCAATCTTTGCCAGCAATTATCAAACGAAAGTTGGGTTTTTTTCTTTAACAGAGAACAAAAGCTGCTCAATTTCAGATTCGTATCCAGATCCCTGCAATGGTAAAATCAAGATAACTGAAGAAAAACAAAGCACTTAGAGCATCTGTAGTCGTTTGCCAAATATCGATAAAATGGATATTTGGCAAACGAACGTGCT
The DNA here is from genome assembly GCA_017893485.1 of Hemerocallis citrina. NCBI lineage: Eukaryota > Viridiplantae > Streptophyta > Magnoliopsida > Asparagales > Asphodelaceae > Hemerocallis > Hemerocallis citrina. The sequence continues at coordinate 259,791,937 of CM030362.1, read as the reverse complement.
GCACTCGTTTGCCAAATATCCATTTTATCGATAAATCGCTACAGTCGATTGCTATAAATGAGAATCGATATAGCTTTTATCAATAAGTGAGGGACGGCATTCGAAGTGCCGTCCCACGAAAAAAAGTAATTTTTTATTCGTCGGACGGTTTGAAAAATTAATTAATTTATCGCATTAATTATCGCCAAAAAGGCGGTCGCTCCCGAAATCCTCGGACGGCACTTGAAGTGTCGTCCAGAGGTTTTTGTATTTTTTAATTTTTTTTGCAATTTTTGAAAATATTTTTGCAATTTTTTAATTTTTTTTGCAATTTCTGAAATGTTTTCGTAATTTTTTAAAAATATTTTGTAATTAATGAATTGTTTTTTTAATTTCCAAAAAACGGAAGATGACAAAAAATCCCACTGGGCTCTTGGACGGCACTTCATGTGCCGTCCGTCCCATTTGCTTTGAGTTTTTTTTTTCTCCTTCTCCGACGGCACTTCATGTGCCGTCCGTCTTTAAAATATATTATTTTTTTCTTCATGTGTGCTCCGACGGCACTTCGAGTGCCGTCCGTCCTCTCCGACGACACTTCATGTGCCGTCTTAGCTAAAAAATAGCTTTGCACGAGTGCAGCAAAAGCTGGATTCCTATTTCCATTTATCCATATATAGATATTTTTTACATTCAACGACTACATATGCTCTAACAACCTTGGGCTGTATGCTTAAAATAATCTTCTGTCAGGACAATTGGATGCATTTGATCACGAGACCCCACTTTTACATAACAAATCTTCTGTGATCCTTTTATAGGGCGGGACAACTTTTCTATAAATTTGAATGCAAAGATCAGACTGAAACGAAACATGCCCATGAAAATTGGCACCAAAAAAAAAAAATCACAAGACAAAAGAAAAGAAAAGAGATTAGCATCTGATTTATGAAAAGTGAAGAACTTAGCAAACATGTTAGCACCCTGCATCAAGTATCGATTTTTGGCATATCATAAACCAATGTGCTCTGTTATGGGTCGGATGACGTGGCCCCTCCTGGGCCACAGGATCCCTTAAAAAACCGCTCATCCATGATCATCAGGTCTGCCAGGTCAGCGCTAAGCCTCATGGGCTTCTGCCACGTTAGGCCCACGGGCAACCGGGTCCAGATCTGGCCCCAAACGGGTCCAGACCTGCTTTGCACTGCCTATAAATAACAGGCCCTCTCCCACCTCCAAAGGTAATGAATCATTCCCCTCTAAAAATCCTAGTTATTGTTACTCTTCAGTGACTAACTAGACCGTCGGAGGGCCTGCCACCGGGATCAACCCCGCTGTTCCTAGGCCGAATACAGGTACACGAGACTTCCGGATCCGAGCTTCCAGATCAGAGCCGAGCATCCGACGTCCACCTCACTCCCGCCTACTCTCGAGCCGTTCCCTCAGCTGAGGGTTGGGCATACAGTCAGTACTGAAGCTTCCACTAAATTACAAATTGAGAGAACTCACACCTGGTGCAGCCACCCCCCAAAAACAAACCGCATCAGGTTGGCGCCGTCTGTGGAAAACCTCGGTACGGACATCAGTTCGAATCCAGCCATTAACGGCATCCCATCAATCTGAACTCACATGGCACCCAAGCTCAAGAGAGCTGTCACCTCTACACGTCGACAGGACGCTCCTCCTCAGGATGTCACCACCGACACTCATGGATCCAACAATCCGAGGGTCAACCTCGGACCCGGACCGGGTGCCTCTCGCTTGGTTGCAACCGACCTGCGTCGGGTCATCCAGGACAGATAGGCCAGTCGAACTAGGAGAGAGGCTGCTTCTAACTCAGCCCCGAACCATCCCAGGCATCCGTCCCAAGAGCGGGAACCGGCGCTCAGCCGCATCGACCGGAGGTCACCACCCCAACGCGACCCGGCCGAACGGGCTCTGGTCACCCACCGTGAGTTCCAAGACTTCTGAAACGAGATCCTGGAGGCCATCCTTGGGACCCCTGTCAACGAGACACTCCACCGCTCTTACGTGCGGTCAGACGCCGGAGCCAGCGCGTCTCGCGGCCTGACAGCCCCGCCTAGAGTACGATGAGGACGTCCTAAGACGCTTCCACGAAATGGAGAATCACCTCGACGACTTCGGTGAAGGCGGCGCGAGACCGGTTCAGGGTCACAGGCCGACCCTACCTCCTTTCTCCGCTGCAATCCTACAAGTGAAAATACCCCGAAATTTTTGACCTCCCCAATTCGAGACCTATGATGGCGAGGGTGTTCCTGCTGATCACATGGAGGGTTTCAAGACCCTCATGATGATTCTCAGCACTTCGGATCCCCTCCGATGTCGTGCCTTCCCCACCACCCTCCGGGGTCTGGCTCGGGAATGGTTCTCTAAGCTCGTCCCCTGCTCGATCTACTCGTTCAACCAGCTGGAGGCCAATTTCCTGGCCCACTTCGTGACCAGCAGGAAAGCTGAGAAGACGAGCGCGTCCTTGCTGGACCTCCGACATAAGGAAGGGGAGTCACTCCGGCAGTTCGTCCGGAGGTTTACCACGGAGGCGAGGTCAGTCTCCTCCCTCGACGCTGGGGTCACCTCGGCGGCGTTCCGGCACAACGTCCGGCACGGCCAGCGGAAGGCATCCCTGGCGAAGAAGCCTTCCCTTGATTTCCCTGACCTGTTCAATCGGGTCGAAAAGTACATCCGGGCCGAGGAGGCCCTAAATCCCGAGGACACCAAGGAGGTCCCAAGAAAGGGGAAACACAAGACCGAGGAAGCAGAGCTCGCAAAGAAGGTCCAAAAAGATGGGATCGGCATGAAGAGAGACCCCCCGATTTCGTGCTTCGAGAGGTACACACCACTGACACAAAATGTGTCATTTATCCTCTTAGCAATTGAGGATAGGGACCTCGTCTAGATGCCTCCTCGACCAACCAGCAACAAGAAAAGGGATCGGCGGTTTTACTGCCGCTTTCACGGGATAACGGGCACGACACTGACTACTACCGGGCCCTAAAGGACAAAATTGAGGCCCTCATCCAACGAGGGTACCTCCGGGAATTCACACAGAAAGACGCCCAGGACCGAAGAGACATGAGGAATAGGAGGCCTTCCCCTCCTCGTTGTGCCCCCAAACCACGTCCTGAGCGGAACCCCGAGCTTGAAGAGACCAGAGGTCAAGCCATCTTACATTGTGTCCATGGGAGGCCCATGGGAGGAGTCCAGCACTTTTCCCAAGGCATTCGTCCAAGAGGTAAACGATGTCTGGGGTCTCCCTCCCCCCCAAGTTCAGCAGCTCCCTATCTGCTTCTCAGGGGAAGACCTGGAAGGGGTCCGGCTCCCACACTGCGATGCTCTCGTCATCAGCCTTGTCATGGCGAACGACGAGATCCGTCGGATCCTCGTGGACAACGGGAGCTCGGTGAACATCCTCTTTCTGGAAGCATTTGAGAACCTCAAGCTCCCCTGAGATAAGCTGAAGCCAGTCGGGTACACCTTGCACGGGTTCTCCGGCGTCCCAGTACCAATTGAGGGGATCGTGACCTTGGATGTCACCGCCGGTATGACCCCTCACAGACGGACCGACTAGATGGACATCATGGTTGTGAACGTCAAAACATCTTATAACGCCATCCTCGGCCGACCGGGGCTCTGCTCCTTCCAGACTTTTCCCTTGGTCTACCACTTAAAGCTGAAATTCCCAACCGAGTCAGGTGTCGGGGTCGCCCGAGGGAACCAAGAAGTAGCACTATCATGTTATATGACGGCGATCGGTGGCGGTGTGTTCCCTTTGGACGCTGTCGAGCTACAGCCCGAAGGAGCTAGCCTGAGCCTGAGCCGGCGGACGAACTAGAAGAAGTCTCGTTTGAGACAGGGGACATGTCAAAGTGGTTTCGCGTGAGCTGCTCCCTCGTGCCCGACCTTAAGTCCGACCTGATCGATTGCATTTGCTGTAATGTCGACCTCTTCGCTTGGAAGCCCTCCGATATGCCCAGGATCTTCGAAGACCTGATCATCCGAGGCCGAATATGAGGCCATGATTGTCGGGCTCACCCTGACACATTAGGCAGGTGCCAGACAGATCAGGGCTTTCAGCGACTCTCAGCTCGTGGTCAATCAGATCACCAGAGAGTATGAGGTCCGTGACGATCGGATGATCCGGTACTTGGCCGTGGTCCAGCGGCTTTTGGCGTTCTTTGACGAGTCTGCAGTCTTAAGGATCCCCAGAGAGTAGAACGCCCAGGCCGACGCCCTGTCAAAATTAACCTCCTCGTCTTGCGGAGGTCTCAACCGCACCGTCCTGATCGAAGTATTCCAAAAGCCGAGTATCGACTGCCCCGAGACCCTCTGCATAGAAGATGGAGCTCAGTCTGACGATTGGACCAGTCCCATCAAGAAGTTTCTAATCAAAGGAGAGCTCCCCGAAGACCGAGCTGAGGCAAGACGGATCAGGGTCCGTTCAGAAAGGTTCTCCATGATTAGTGAGACCCTCTTCAAACGGTCGTACACCACGATGGACGGAAGGCCCTACCTCCCCTGCTTAACCCTCGACGAAGCAAAGTATGCTCTCAAGGAGCTTCATGAAGGAATCGGCGGGTGCCACGTGGAAAGTCGATCGCTTGCGCGAAAGGCTCTGAATCACGGGTACTACTGGCCCACAATGCTGCAAGATGCACTGGCCCTGGTAAAAAAATGTGGCCCTTGTCAAAGGTTCTCCTCAGTAAGAAGAGCTTCGCAAGCAAACCTCCGCTCCCTTTGCTATGCGGGGGATGGATCTGGTAGGTCCATTTTCGAAGGCAACGGGCCAAAGGAAGTTTCTGATAGTGGCAATCGACTACTTCACAAAGTGGATCGAGGCTGAGCCCCTGGCCACGATCACTGAGCAGCAGACCCAATATTTTTTCCGAAAACCATCGTCTGCCGATTCGGGATTCCACACATACTCATCACAGATAATGGGACTCAGTTCGTGGGTAAAATTTTTCGAAAGTTCTGCAATGATTTCGGGATCCAGCAGCGCTTCTCTTCGGTATGCCATTCACAGTCGAACGGCCAGGCCGAGAATGCGAACCGCCAGATCCTCGACGGTCTCAAGAAACGACTTGATAACTCCTCCAAAGGGTTATGGGTCGACGAGTTGCCGAGCATTCTCTGGGCCCATCGAACGACAAAAAGAATCCCCACGGGAGAGTCGCCATTCAATCTGACATACGGCACGAAGGCAGTAATTTCTCTCGAGAATGGGCTCCCTTCACCCCGAATCATGGCCTTCGACGAAACGAGCAACTCGGCGCAGCTACGTGCCGATTTGGACTTCATAGACGAGGTCAGGGAAAAATCTACCATCAGAAGAAACACATACTAGCAGAGGATTGAAAGGTTCGATAACAAAAAGGGTGCGTCCCACCGACATCAAGCTAGGGGATCCTGTCCTCCGAAAGCTGGCGGTATCTAACCTCGGCCAAATGAGAAAACTGGCCCCAAACTGAAAATGTCCGTACAAAGTTTCTGAGGTTGTACGCCCAGGCACGTACTGCCTCACCGACCCGGAGGGTAAGGCTGTCAAGAGGCCCTGGAACGCACAGCACCTCATCAAATTCCTCAAAGGGGAGGATTAGCCTCTACAGATACCCTCATGTAAATTATAAAAATGTAATCGGCACGTCGTGCCTTGTTTTGTAAAGTCAAATATATTGTAATTATGTCAGCTTTCATAAAACAAGATTCGGCCCCGTATCATCTTTCTTAAAAAACAAGTCTCGGGCTCAGCCTTCGGAAGGAACCTCGAGACACAAAAAGCTTCCCTTACAAGCTTGGGACTCGGTGTTCGGAAGAAATCGTGAGCCACAAAAAACTTCCCTTACAAGCTTGGGGCTCGGCATTCGGAAGAAATCGCGAGCCACAAAAAACTTTCCTTACAAGTTTGGGGCTCGGCGTTCGGAAGAATCTGCGAGGCCCAAAAAGCTTCTCTTACAAGCTTGGGGCTCGGCGCCCGGACGGCACTGCAAGCCTTAAAAAGTCATCTCTAAGGAATGGGGGCTCGGCATCGACCTCGAGCATGGCTGGGGCTTGTTCAAGTCCTGCGATCCATGTGCTCGGCGATGACCTCCAGCAACACCCATACTATCTACCCGAGAACAGGTATGGGAGCTCGGCGTCAACCTCGAGCAAGGAGTTGACTTTTTCAAGACATACGACCTTTACGCTCGGCGACGACTTGTAGCTACGCTCATAACTAGCTTCTCTAAGGTATGGGGGCTCGGCATCGACCTCGATCAAGGCTTGGGCTTGTTCAAGCCCTGCAGCCTATGCGCTCGGCGATGACCGCCAGCCACACCCGTACTATCTACCCGAGAACAGGTATGGGAGCTCGACGTCGACCTCGAGCAAGGCATTGGCTTTTTCAAGCCATACGACCTTTACGCTCGGCGACGACCTACATCTATGCTCATAACAGGCTTCTCTAAGGTATGGGGGCTCGGCATCGATCTCGAGCATGGCTTAGGCTTGTTCAAGCCCTGCAGCCTATGCGCTCGGCGATGACCGCCAGCTGCACTTGTACTATCTACCCGAGAACAGGTATGGGAGCTCGACATCGACCTCGTGCAAGGAGTTGGTTTTTTCAAGCCATACGACCTTTATGCTCGGCGACGACCTGCAGCTACGCTCATAACTAACTTCTCCAAGGTATAGGGGCTCAGCATCGACCTCGAGCATGGCTTGGGCTTGTTCAAGTCCTGCAGCCTATGAGCTCGACGATGACCGCCAGCCACACCCGTACTATCTACTCGAGAACATGTATGGGAGCTCGGCATCGATCTCGAGCAAGGCATTGGCTTTTTCAAGCCATACGACCTTTACGCTCGGCGACGGCCTGCAGCTATGCTCATAACAGACTTCTCTAAGGTATGGGGGCTCGTCATCGACCTCAAGCATGGATTGGGCTTGTTCGAACCCTGTAGCCTATGCACTCGGCGATGACCTCCAGCTGCACCCGTGCTATCTACCAAGGAGCGTGCATGAGGACTCGGTGTTGACCTCGAGCAAGGCCTTGGCTTTTTCAAGACCATGCGACCTTTTATGCTCGGTGACGTCCTTCATCCATGCCCATCCCAAATATTTTCGTTAAAGATTTAGGGCGCTCGCCTTCGGCAAATGCCCAGAGCCTCGGATCGTTGGTTGACCCACCTCTCACCCGCGAACAACTCGGGGTTTACAGCTGTCAGAGCCAAAAACCCCGAATTGTTCGAGGGTGGCAGGGGAGTCACCGACCCAGGACTCTCGCCGAGCCCCCGGACCGATTGGTTGACCCACCTCTCTCCCGCGAACAACTCGGGGTTTACGGCCCTCAGAGCTAAAACCCCGATTTGTTCGAGGGTGGCGGGGGAGCCACCGACCCGAAACTCTCTGTCAAAAATTCCACTTATGGGCGTCCGCCTTAGACAGGCACCCGAATCTCACCTCCGGGGTCGACCCACCTCTCACCTGCTGACATGTCGGGGTAAACGACCCTCGGAGCTGAAACCTCGAATTGTCAGAGGGTGACAGATGAGTCAATCTCAATTCCTAATGAAAAGTGTTGTAGGGATGGAGATTATATAGCCCCCTGAGTAGCCATTTATTATATCGGGAAGTCCAAACGGTGGAAGGTGAAATGTTGCCATTAATGTTTTTCGGAAGGTGAAACGTCCCTCATTGAGCATTGTCTGCAAGAAACTGCGGTTCGGCTCCCGAGCAAGCCGCAGACCGACCGCCCCTTCTGCCTTGGCAGAGACCTCCAGCAAGGCCAGACTCACCAATGACCTCGAGCTACACTCCTGCTCTCCTCACTCAACAAATCGTAAAAGTAAAGAAATCGAAATTTTATTACTCATAGAGTGCCAGAAACGGCCACACAATACAATGAAAAGTTTACAAATCACTCATCGCTCGGCTTAAAATTCAAACTCGGTGCTTCCCACGGGATCATTCTGGCGCTTGGCCGGTCCGGCCAGTGAGGGTACCCCGGCAACGGAGGTTTCCGCATCGGCGGGCTAGGCCGCCTCCAAGAAAAAGGTCGGAGAAGGTCCCAACACGGAATTGCTCGCCTCCTTGACCAGACCGGCGCCTAGCATTAGCTTCAGCCTACGGATCTCCAACTCTTTCTCTGCAACAACCTCAAGAAGAGAAGACTCTGAAGCCGATCGCCCACTCGAGGCATCCGAGATCGACCGGTTCGTCTCAACTGCCCACCAGTCCCGGTCGGCTATGGCCTCCAGGCTGAGCTCTCTAGACTTGTTCATAAAGTAATTCACTGTGGCCTCTCGATCCCTAGCCTGCTTACGTTGGTGAGCCAGAACACTCTCCATGGCTCCCAACCCAGCTCGGACCTAGGAGACCTCGGCAGAACCAAGGTCGGCGCCGAGGACCTCATGTGTCTATCAAAAAGACGGGACAAGCAACAGGTCACAAAAAGGCGAGAAAACAAAAGTCATAGAGCATTGGCAAAAAAATTCTCCGTTTATAAATTCAAAAATTTTCTAGTTTCAAAAAAGCGGTGGTCAGTCCGCGTTCAGCAATTACAAAAAAAGGAGAAGCAAATTCCTACACTACTGTTTAGGAGGGGGATGACACCTCTTCGTCACCTTGGTCGCCCCCGGCCTGTAGTCGAGCATCCCCCTGCTCCTCGTCCTCCACGCCGCGGGGTGTCAGCGGAAGCTCGGGGAACTGCCACCCGTAGTGGAGATGGCCGATCCGAACGGTCCGGGTAGATATGCAGGATGTGCTCCTTGGCCTTGTTATAAGCCTCGTCCTGCGAGGCAATCAGGGTGTCCGCCATGGCGATCGCCGCCTCCTCGCTCTCCTTCTTGGCCTTCGCCTTGAAGTGCGCCAGCTCATTCGCATGATGCTCCGTGATCGAGACCAGCTGGGCTTGGGCGACCGCAAGGGCAGACTCCACCGCCGTCATCTCGTCCTTCAGCTGAGTGGCTTTCTGAAGGTAGCACTCGGCGTTCTTCTTCTCGACAACGATCTCCTTCTCGAGGCACTTGTGAAATTGCTGCGCATGCTGCATCGCCTGGCTGAGGAGGATCAAGTTAGAATAATTCATCGCAAGATAAACCAAGAAAGCAAAAGGAAGACTTACTGCGAGGTGGGCCTGCATGAACTGCATATAAGACGTATCGGTCGTCTCCACCACCAGGTTCATGCGGTCCCGTTCCGTGGCAAGGTGCTCCACCACCTCCACCGCAACCGGGCCTTCGAGGAGCGTATCCCCCACCTTGACGCCCCAGTCGGGGGCATACGGCCTCATGCCCTGTCGACCCACCATTTCCGCGACGTTCGGTCGAAGTGGCGAGAGAGGCCCCTTTGCGACCTCGGCATTCTTTTTACTACCGGAGCTCGCCCCTGGATCTCTCGTCGACCTCGACGAATGGTGGTGGTGCTTCTTCGCCCTCTTCAAGGCCGACTCCTCGGGCCTTGGGGTCGTGGCCTGGCTGGTCCTCGCCCCCTGAGGCGGCCTTCTTCGCCAGATCAGCCCTCCTCTTAGCCGCCAGGGCTACTACCGCATTTCGGTTGTCAAGCTCTTTGGCAGACATTTCTACAAAAGGGAAAAGTAAAAATGTTAACACGAAGGCAGAAAGAAAAACGAAATGAAAACAAAAACATATTACGGGTTGGCTGGGCTCAGTTCAGGCTCGGGCGAGGTGCAGCTCCGTGATGTGAGGCCACCCGATGATGTACCCCTCCACGATCTTATCAACCTTCGCCTAGTCCTTTTCGGTGAAGTCCCTTCGCTTCGGCGGCTTGTGGTTTGGCTTTTCAAAATTCCACATTGTGGGGATTTCCCAAGGATTCTCGCTTCGGACTATGAAGTACTTCTCCTTTCACCCTTTATGGAGTCCGAATGCCCGTGCATCACTTTCTTATGAGGGCCTGGCGAAAGATAAAAAATCCCTTCCTGGTTCCCGAGCGAGCTCATTCCCCGGATAGGTCGGAAAGCAGCTCACCTAGGATTAATCCCTTTCTCCTGACACTTCAAAATAAAACACACTAAGTATTTTCAAGAGTTGGGACCGTACTGCATGAGGCTTAGCTTCCCTCAGTTTAGCACCCGCTTGATGAACGGATGCAGCGGAAGTCTCAACCCTGAGATGAAAGCATCCTCAGGGAACATACAGAAGCTCGACTCCAGCGCGGTAGTCGGGCGGATGCCTGGGTTCAGCACAAGAAGCTTAAACTCCCGCAGAATAAAGTAGGCCACCTTCAAGATGGGCAAGTAGTCCCTATGCAAGGCGCACTTCACGCTGTCCATCTTGATCATGGACCGGCCCTTGTCCCTGCAGTAGTGAAGTGTATGCAAGAAGATCCTCCACGTCGTCAGGGTACATCCTGATCGACCCTGGATTTTTGCTGGAAAGATAGGGGTACTTAAACCCGGAGCCATACTCATACTTGTCCTTCTCGGCCGGACTGTCGGGCCGTATTCACTTCCTCTTCCTCCTTCGGGGGCGAGCCTTCCTATTAGGGGAAAGGGTCGCTAGGGGAGGCAACGGTGGGAGGTCCTGCCTCTTCCTCCTCTACCTCTTCCGCGGTTCCTCCGACCTCACCATGATCGCTACCGCCTTCAGTCCCTTGCTCGGACCCCTCTTGACCATCGCCCTCCTCAACCTGCTCCTCTTCTTTTGGACCTCCTTCCCCGGACTCATTCTCCTCCTCAACAAACCCTTCTCCCTCGAGGTCTCTCTCTTCATGCTCCTCCTTTGCAAGCTCCTTACCCGACCTACGGGATTGCAAAGGCTCTACAATGAAAACTACGTCGCCCTAGCCATCCTGACCCTCTAACTAATAGAACCTCCTCCTTTACCGGGCGCAAGTCACCCGACGACCAAGATATCAAAGACGAGTGAACTTCCTCCTCGGCGCGACCTGAAGTGCCTGCCTCAGAGCCGGACTGAGAGCGTGACATTTTAAAACAAACCTGTTTAGCTGGAGAACGCAAAAATCAACGAAAAGTGGTCGCCGGCGGTGTGCAAGAAAATTTCTGTTGTGAAGAGGATGAAAGCAAAGTGAAGAAGTGGGGTGAGGGGAGAGGGATTTATAGGCGCAGACGGAACTCCTCGAATTTCACAAAGAGATCTGGCCATTTGATCTTCATCTTCAAGATCTAGCGGCTACTAAGATCTTGATGACGTCAACCTAGAGCGCAAAATACCTTCTTACCCTCGGCTCTGTCGACCAACGTGGCGGCTCGGTGCGCAGGGTCAACTTCTCGGGCACTTCACATTTATTCACCCAAGTTCTTCCTACAAAAGTCTCTCAAAACTACTTGGGGGTTGACGCTCGGATGGCACCGCGAGCTCCAAAAAGTCTCTTTCGACGACTTCAGGGTCGACGTTCAGATGTCACCGCGAGCCCCAAAAAGTTTCTCCTAAACAGCTTGGGGGTCGACGCTCGGATGTCACCGCGAGCTCCTAAAAGTTTCTTTCAACGGCTTCAGGGTCGACGCTCGGATGTCACCGTGAGCCAAAAAAGTCTCTCAACGGCTTCAGGGTCGATGCTCGGATGTCACCACGAGCCCCAAAAAATTTCTCCTAAACAGCTTGGGGGTCGACGCTCGGATGTCACCGTGATCCCCAAAAAGTTTCTCTCAATGGATTGGGGGTCGACGCTCGGATGTCACCGCGAGCCCCAAAAAGTTTCTCCTAAACAGCTTGGGGCTCGACTCTCGGATGTCACCGCGAGCCCCAAATTATCCCCCAACCAGTGAGGGGTTCGTCTCCCGACCCTCGACGCTTGGCAAGAAGACCCCCTTCTCCTAAGAGCCCTACTTCCTTTGCTTTCCCAACAAGCGAGGGGCTCGTCTCCCGACCCTCGACGCTCGGCAAGAAGACCCCTTACTCCTAAGAGCCCTACGTCCCTTGCTTTTCCAACAAGTGAGGGGCTCGTCTCCCGACCCTTGACGCTCGACAAGAAGACCCCCTACTCCACAGATCTCGACGTCCCCTTTCTTTTCCAACAAGTGAGGGGGCTCGTCTACCGACCCTCGACGCCTGGCCAAGCGACCTTGGAGTCGATGCTCGGATGTCACCGAGAGCCCCAAATTATCCCCCAACCAGTGAGGGGTTCGTCTTTCGACCCTCGATGCTTGGCAAGAAGACCCCCCACTCCTAAGAGCCCTTCATCCCTTACTTTTCCAACAAGTGAGGGGCTCGTCTCCCGCCGCCGACGTTCGGCAAGAAGACCCCCTACTCCACAGATCTCGACGCTCGACAAGAAGAGCTCCTACGTCCCTTGCTTTTCTAACAAGTGAGGGGCTCGTCTCCCGACCCTCGACGCTCGACAAGAAGAGCTCCTACGTCCCTTGCTTTTCCAATAAATGAGGGGTTCATCTCCCGACCCTCGACGCTCGGCAAGAAGAGCCCCTACTCCTAAGATCCCGAAGTCCCCTTGCTTTTCCAACAAGTGAGGGGGCTCGCCTACCGACCCTCAACGCTCGACAAGAAAAGCTCCTACGTCCCTTGCTTTTTTCAATAAGTGAGGGGCTCGTCTTCTGACCCTCGATGCTCGGCATGAAGAGCTCCTATGTCCCTTGCTTTTCCAATAAGTGAGGGGCTCGTCTCCCGACCCTCGACCCTCGGCAAGAAGAGCCCCTACTCCTAAGATCTCGACGTCCTCTTGCTTTTCCAACATGTGAGGGGGCTCGCCTACCGACCCTCGACGCTCGACAAGAAGTGCTCCTACGTCCCTTGCTTTTCCGACAAGTGAGGGGTTCGTCTCCCGACCCTCGACGCTCGACAAGAAGAGCTCCTACGTCCCTTGCTTTTCCAACAAGTGAGGGGCTCGTATCCCGACCCTCGACGCTCGGAAAGAAGAGCTCCTACGCTCCTTGCTTTTCCAACAAGCGAGGGGCTCATCTCCTGACCCTCGACGCTCGGCAAGAAGAGCTCCTACTCCTAAGATCTCGACGTCCTCTTGCTTTTCTGACAAGTGAGGGGGCTTGCTTACCGACCCTCGACGCTCGACAAGAAGAGCTCCTACGTCCCTTGCTTTCCCAAAAAGTGAGGAGCTCGTCTCCCAACCCTCGATGCTCGGCAAGAAGAGCTCCTACGTCCCATGCTTTTCCAACAAGTGAGGGGCTCGTCTCCTGACCCTCAACGCTCGACAAGAAGAGCTCCAACGTTCCTTGCTTTTCCAACAAGTGAGGGGCTCATCTCCCGACCCTCGATGCTCTGCAACAAGACCTCTTACGTCCCTTGCTTTTCCAACAAGTGAGGGGCTCGTCTCCCGACCCTCTGCGCTTAGCAAGAAAACCCCCTACTCTAGATATCTCGACGTCCCCTTTCTTTTCCAACAAGCGAGGGGGTTCGCCTCCTGACCCTCGACGCTCGGCAAACCGAACTCGACTCTTCTGCTCTGGCACCCCTCGTGACTCCAAGAGGGGATCCCCTTCATCCTACCCCACTGACCTCTTCGGGAAAATATGGATCCTGTTCTTCGCCGTACAAACCACTCTGCTCTTCCTACAGAGGCAAAAAATCACTTCTACATGGCTGGATTATCCAGCCCTCCAAGAGCGGGGGGCTCCTGATATGGGTCGGATGATGTGGCCCCTCCTGGGACACAGGATCCCCTCAAAAACCGCTCACCCCTGATCATCAGGTCTGCCAGGTCAGCCCTAAGCCTCATGGGCTTCTGCCACGTCAGGCCCACAGGAAACCAGGGTCCAGACTCGGCCCCAAACGGGTCTAGACCAGTTTTGCCCTGCCTATGAATACCAGGCCCTCTCCAACCTCCAAAGGTAATGAATCCTTCTCTTCTAAAAACCCTAGTTACTGTTACTCTTCATTGACTAACTAGACCGTCGGAGGGCCTGCCACCGGGATCAACCCCGGTGTTCCTCGGCCGAGTGCAGGTACACGAGACTTCCAGATCCGAGCCGAGCCTCCAGATATGAGCCGAGCATCCAACCTCCACCTCACTTTTGCCTACTCTCGAGCCGTTCCCTCAGCTGAGGGTCATGCGTACAGTCAGTGCTGAAGCTTCCACTAAATTACAATTTGAGAGAACTCACACCTGGTGCAGCCATCCCCCAAAAACAAACTGCATCACGCTCTGTAACAAAACAACATTCGTCCAATCCCAATTCAAAGTACTAGACATTAGCATATTTAGGGAACCAAACAGGTATTGATTTATTCAGATACTGCAGGAGATTTAGCAACATGAAGACATTCATTGATATTCGTGGACCATGCAAAAATAAAAAAAACAAACTAGGCATGGCCATGCTCATAATGCATACTTGTCACGCCCTGCTACCCAAAATTACAGAATACGAGTACGTAACATTGGCCCAGCGAATGATTTTCATCATCTATAAGCTGTTCAGGAATCTTTACAATATCTCACAAAATAATCAGAGTCGGAACCAAGAGAATCAACCACACATGCATAATTGAAGCAATATACCAACAGAATTTACTTGTAACAAAATGTATTAATATCAAATAAATCAGATCTGAATAAGTCAAAAATTCTGGGTCATACTGTCCAAACACAAAGAATCCAAGTAACAGATACATTGTTCAAAATGGGCAACAGGAAATAAATGAAGATAGCAAAAGCTCCAGCTAACTAGAACTTTAGATCACATACTCCATCGGGCAGCTGATCACCAAAATCTGCAATTTGACAAATTGCAGGAAGAAGGAAAAAAAACAAGATTCCCGTCAATGCAAGTTACGGACCGCTTGTAATGCAGGATACAAGTACATAGGAAACTAATAAATCTAAATAATAGCAGAAACAGATATAGCATGGTATAGCAGAATTAACTAGCATGGTATACTAACATGTGTTGAGTGTCAAAGTCAAATAGCATGCAGACAGATATACAGATAGTTTCAATAATGATGTCAAGTGATAATGTCAGACAGATAACAGATAATCTGATAATTAGATACTCCGATAGCCAGATACAGATAATAGATTCAAATTCAGATACAGATGTCAGATATAGATTATTGTAATTCTTGTATTAATTACTAACTAGGTAACACTTCACGTGCCATCATTTTATCACATGGTTGCTACATTCAAAATAGTTACGTTTGTAGATTTCGTAGGGGATCATATAGGGCAGTGTACTCAGGGTTCAGACAGATAGATATTAGATAACTGATCAGACAGACAGATAGAACCTAGTGGTTCTTTTCTTCCCTACACCTTCATATAGGAAGTAATGTAGACAGGGTTAGATAACAGATCCAGACAGACAGATAGAACCTAGTGGTTCTCTTCTTCCCTACACCTTCCTATAGAAAATAATGTAGACAGGGTCAAATAACAGATCCAGACAGACAGATAGAATCTAATGGTTCTCTTCTTCCCTACACCTTCCTATAGGAAGTAATGTAGACAGGGTCAGATAACATATAACAGATAATCATATGGAAAATACGGGCTCCCTTCTAAGTACACAGTTCTATGCTTTCCCACTAGTAGATCTTTCTCATAAACCCTGGCTTGATCATTTTAAAATTATTATCAAACAGATGTGTATGTGCATGAAACAAAGTAACTCTAGCATGATATAATGACCCACAAGTTCAGAATAACAGATAAGCATGTACGGATGATAAGTAGTCACATAACAGAACAAAATAGGGTACTTCCTAATTTAGAACGACAATACAGTACTAAAATAGCGATTCCCGTTACCAAAAATATCAAAACCTGAATCCATCGGAGAATCTGAAAAATAGACTTCCAACCGAATCCAGCGAATACATATAAGTCATATAGTGTTTTAGAAAAACATAACTCAAAACTGATTTGAAACCCGAAAATACGTTCAGCCAGAAAGCAGTAAATCGAACTATCAGTTAGGAAAATAGCATCAAAACACTTCAAATAAATCTAGGAAAAATCTGGAGTATTCTCCTATATGTCTAGTATTAGAATATGAAGTTTCATAATTTTCTAGTAAGATTAGTTCAGTCTAAAAAAATCAGAAAACATCAAGAAACGATAGTTTGGTAAATTTGAAATTCCCAACATTGCTGTACGAAAACTGTAATATCTCGCAAACCGTGAAACGAAATTCAAATCCGCCAAAGGGAGAAGAAAATAGACAAAATATGCTAACTTTCATATTTTATAAATATTTTTCATACAGGAAAAGGAATTAGGGTGAAAATATAAATTTTTACAAAACAGCAAGCAAAATCCAGCAAGTATAGTTTTTATCAACAAGCATGAAACGGTATGTAAATCTTATCAAATAAATCCACCAAAATTCTGGGTAATCCCTAATTAAGTATAGACATACTGACCAAAATTTCAAATCAAAATAATATGTTTTGCACCAGTATCAAAATAGTTTATTCATCGAAATCATCAAGAAATGAAATTTGGAAATATAATACACCTCTGTAGTAAAACAATCATAACTCACACATACGAAAATAAAATCGATCAAGGTCGGAGAGTTTGGAAAGAAGACGGATTTCTCTAAAAATCATGTTTAATACTGAAGTTAAGATACTGACCTTAATATGGTCTAAAATAGCAATCAAAACTGATTTCTGACAAAATACAGATTTTCTTCTAGAAACAAAACCAACATAGATTATACGAAACTCGTTCCAAATACAACCAAACATGTTATAGAGTCTACTAAGTGTCCAACATCATGAAATATGGTATATAGCATGTCCACAATAAGTATATCACATGGATCCAAATAAACACACGATTTCTCATAATTATCCGACAAATATAATCACATCAAGAACGGTCAAAACCTAAGTGGTTTTATGTCAAATTTGTGCCGTGAGGCAACTATGGTCAATAGCACTATAGAGACAATACTCATCAAAATACATGACACACGACTTGTCTCTAGAACCCAACTACTCTACAAGTGGAATTTATGACTTGTATCATACAAAGGAATTGAGTACAAGTTACTTGCCTAAGAGACGACGACGAGAACGGAGCAAGAACAAGAATAACGGGAACGGATTCCCGGCACGAACACAACGAACGGATCGAATCACGAACCAATCACGAACACAAACCAACGAACGGATTACGATGACGATCAAGATCAACAAGATCCCACGGTCCAAATCAAGGTGATGATGAAGTTGATGATGATCGCAATCGAACGGCCAAGATAACCCCGATGGTGACGATCAAGATGATGATTATCAAAGTAGATCCGACGGTCGAGATCAAGGGATCTAGATCATGGGTGAACGATGGCCAGGAATCAATCAATCCAGATGATCATGATCGCGATGATGAACAAGATCAAATGGACGACTCACGTTCACTTGATCAAAATCTGATCAAACACCCCATCATTGGCTCTGGCTGCTAATGGACGGCGATCTGGCTGTGTCGTCGACCAGGGAGTGGCCGGCGATTGCTAACGCGCGGCGCGCCGGGACAGGGAGGACGCGCACAGGCTGCAGGCAATGCACCGGCTGTCTCGATGTCGGAGGAGAGCACGGCGGCCAGAGAGGCTCTGCGTCTGCCTGCACGTTGACGGAGAGACCCAGGGGGCGACACAAGTAAATAGGGCATATAGGAGCGCGACTGGAGCTCGTGGTGCTGCTGCGGCTATCGAGGGAAGCACAGCAAGGGAGAAGGAGGGGGGGTACAGCGGTGCACAGGCGGAAGGAGACGGGGTGGACGAGGAGAGAGAGAATGATGGGTTGAAGAGGTAGGGTGTAGAAGAGAGAGGCGGCTGGGGAACATGAAGAGACAGGGCATGCAGATGGGTTAATATATATAGGGTTGGGTTTATTAAGGTTAGGCTGAGAACAGGGTAATCGGGTTTGGGGTCTTAGGGTGTGAACAGGTTAAGTGGGTAACGGGTGGATGAGTAACCGGGTTGGGGTACACTAACGAGTATGGGTAGGTGTTAGGGTATTTGGGTTAAAGTTAACAGAGTATAGAAATGGGTTTTGGGGTTTATAAAAACCAATAGGAATAGGATTTAGTCAAATGAGTATTTGGGTTTAAAAATTCAATAGGCAAATAAAATAACCAATAAAATGTAGGATTATATATCAAGATATATATTGTACTACAATATGAAAATTATTCGAAATCACTACAAATATAAAAATTAATAGAAATAGGTTTTTAAATCAACAATCAAGATAATAATATTAATAACAATAATGAAATATATATATATATATATATATATATATATATATATATATATATATATATATAATCATAATAATAATAATACAGAGAAAAATACAATACAATAGCAACAAAAATAAGAATAATATTTTCCTTAATAATCCAGCATAATATATATATATATATATATATATATATATATATATATATATATATATATATATATATATATATATATATATAATCATAATAATAATAATACAGAGAAAAATACAATACAATAGTAACAAAAGTAAGAATAATATTTTCCTTAATAATCCAGCATAATAATAATAATAATAAAAGATTTGTAATACAATAAGAATTATTGGAAACTAGTTACAAATAAAATTATTGATTAATAATAGACTTTAATATGAGATCCAAGAAAACATTTTATCAAAAAAAATTTGAAAGCGGATAAATGATTTACAAAAATTTTAAATACAGAAAATACACATAAAAAGAAAATACACCCAAAATACAAGAAATGGGAAACAGGGGTTACAACTAATGAAAACAGATTTGGGAAAAATAATTATTATTCTTATTATTCTTTATTCTTTACTGTATATATCTATATATAAGGATTGCATTCTCGGAGCAGAAGAAAGGAGATTGAGAGAAGATTGAGGGGTGTGAGATTCGGGGAATCTGTTTCCTATAAATTAGGAAACAGAAATACACAATAGCACTTACTATATTTCAACACTCCCCCTCAAGTTGGTGCATAGATATTTAATATGCCCAACTTGTCAACAAATTTCAGGAAGAGCCGACTCGAAACTGTCTTGTTCAGGATATCTGCGAGCTGATCTTCTGACTTCACTTTAGATATCTCAATGATTTTCTCATCGAATTTCTCCTTGATGAAGAATCTATCCACTTCTACATGTTTCGTCCATTCATGTTGAACTGGAATGGCAGCATTATCTCATGCTGCTTGACTGTCACAATACACTTTCATAGGTTCATTCGGACCACAGCCTAAATCCTGCAACAAGAGTTTCAGCCATAAAGCTTCCGCTATACTTAGAGCTACTCCGCGATACTCAGCCTTTGCATTAGAGCGTGCAACAACATTTTCCTTCTTACTTCTCCATGTAACTAGATTTCCTCCAACAAAGGTGAAGTATTCTGAAGTGGAACGCCTATCAATTATAGATCCTGTCCAGTCCGTATTAGTATATGTCTCAACCTTCAAGTAACCATGTTTCGCAAATAGGACCCCTTTTCCTTGTAGCAGACTTAATATATCTCAGAATTCTCATTACTGTATCCATGTGATGTTCTTGAGGTGCATGCATAAACTGACTTACCACACTTAAAGCATATGATAAAGCTGGCCGTGTATGCGCAAGATACATCAGTCATACAACCAATCTCTGATATCTTTTCTTATCACAAGGCACATGATCAAATTCATTGCAAAGTTCCAATCATTCTTCTAGCGGTGTACCAATCGACTGACAAGCAGACATTCCATTTTCTTTCAATAAATCAAGAGCATACTTTCTTTGAGATAGAAATATACTCTTTCTCGAGCGAGAAACTTCAATACCAAGGAAATATCTCAAACAGCCAAGATCCTTCATTTCGAACTCTTGTGACAAATAGCTCTTCTATGCCATTCTCTCCTCCAGATCATTCCTAGTTATTATCATATCATCCACATATATAATAAGAGCAGTAATCCTACCTTCTTTCCTTTTAAGGAATAAGGTATGATCTGAATTACTCTGACAATATCCGAATGTCCTCATAGATTTTGTAAACCTCCCAAACCAAGCTCTTGGCGACTGTTTGAGACCATATAGTGCCTTCCTCAACTGACACACTTTATTACTGTGTTGGATTGGTCTATTTGATCCTAGTGGTAGATCCATATAAACCTCTTCTGTCAATTTTCCATACAGAAAGGCATTCTTCACATCAAATTGGTCCAACGTCCAGTCAAAATTTGCAGCAAGTGACAGTAAAACTCGAACAGTGTTGAACTTTGCCACAGGTGCAAATGTTTCGTCATAATCAATTTCATAAGTTTGAGTGTACCCTTTGGCAACTAGCCTTGCCTTGTACCGCTCTATCGAACCATTTGACTTATATTTCACCGTATAAATCCATCTGCATCCTACCGGCTTCTTCTCTGCTGGAAACTCGACTATCTCCCAAGTCTCATTCTTCTTCAAGGACTTTATCTCCTCATCCATAGCTGCGTTCCACCTTGGATCGGCTAAGGCTTCCTACACACTGTTAGGAATAGATACAACAGATAATTGATTCACAAATGACTTATTTGAGACAATCGGTGAGTGGACACATAATGACTCATGGGATACTAGACTTTACTATGGGATTAGGCTCATAAGTGGGTTTTGGATTAGGCTCATAAGTGGGTTTTGGGATATCTCTAGTAGTACGGTTTGGAAGTTCTCTTCTTGGAGCTTTGGACAGCGATGGCGATTGATTTTGGGGTTCTGTTGGGGGTAGAGATGGATCTGATGGTACTGGTGGTGGAGATGATTCTGACGGTGCTGGTGGTAGAGATGGCTCATCTTCATGGAGGTTCGGCACTGATTGCATTTCTTCGTGGAAATCTCCTTCCTCAACCAAATCTTCATTCGAGTGATCGTCACTACTTACATCCAGATTTTCTTTCCTTATATCCGATTGTTCAGTCTGAATGGTAACCACTTCATCATAGGCAAGAGTTTGAACTTTACTTCGGTACTCCCCCTAAAGTTCAACCTCAGAGGAAAAATACATCTCATCTTCATGGAACACAACATCCATAGTCACAAACATCTTTTGAGTTGGTGGGTGATAGCATTGATATCCTTTCTTATCCTGCGCATATCCCACAAACACACATTGGACAGCTCGAAGAGTTAACTTATTACGTTCATGTTGATGAAGATAAATAAATGCAACACACCCAAACACTCGAGGTGGCAAGTTGACGACTTTTAGTGTATTCACGCTTCAATTAATGCTTGAAATGTTATAAGAAAGTTTAGGATATTAGAGGAAACTCGATTGATTAAGTATGCAGCAGAAGCAAGAGCTTCCCCAATAAATGAGTAGCATATTTCCATGGATAAGAGAAGCACGGACCGCCTCGATCAAGTGTTCATTTTTCTTTTCTGCAACTCCATTCTGTTAAGGTATATATGAGCATGTAGTCTGGTGAACAATTCCGTGTTCCACCAAATATTGTTGCAGATTCGAACTCAAGTATTCTCCGCCATTATCACTCCTAAGAACTTGAATCTGTGATTTATACTGAGTCAGAACATGTTTATGAAATTTCTAAAACAAGCCACTAACTTCACTTTTCGACTTCATCAAACAAATCCAGGTCATACGAGTACACTCATCAATAAATGTCACAAACCATTTGGATCCTCCAAACGTAGTGTTTTTTGATGGACCCCAAACATCAGAATGAATAATCATAAATGGAAGAGAGCTTCTACTTGGATTTGGGAAAAACGAGACATGGTGACCTTTTGCGAGTTCACACACATCACACTGAAAGACAGAAATATCCATCTTCAAAAATAGACTTGGAAATAATTTCTTCAAATAACCAAAAGAAGCATGCCCTAGGCGTCGATGCCATAGCCAAATATCTGATTTCTTCTTCTTACCTTCGGATCCTTCCACACTTAGAGCTTGAGTCAACTTTCTTGAACTTTTAGATTATAAATCCAGGTAATAGAGCTTCCCGTGTCTAACCCCATAACCAATCATCTTGCGAGTTCGAATATCCTTAAACACACAATGTGAGGCCAAAAGACTACAATACAATGTAAGGTAGTAGTTATTTGAGCAACAGATAACAGATTAAAATTCAAGGATGGCACAACTAGGACAGTATCTAAAGTTAGGTTGTTTGTGAGAGGTATGGAACCCTCGTCAGTAACAGTGGCAGTATCACCATTGGCAGTTGACATAGTTGATTTGGTAGATGGTTGAAAATTTTGGACTTATCTAGAATCAAAAAGTCATATGGTCGGTAGCACCCAAATCAATTATCCATGCATTATTCATAATAGAGGCAGAAATATTAAAAACCTTACCATCATTACCTGCAGCAGCACGATCAGCAACTCCAACTGCAACAGTGGGTTGATTGCAAGTCTTCTTCCGAATATCCCTGCTATGATCACAGTTCTCCAGATAGCCGACAATCTTATAACAACGAGCTTTTGTGTGGCCGATCTTGCCACAATGAGTACACTTCTTTGACTCATGTGGTAGTATTGGTCCCATTGTGAAGAACAACAAATAGCAACACAACAAGCACTACTAACAACAATAGTTGTACGTGCACACTGCAACACGTGCAACCCACGTACACACGTGCATAGCAAGAACAACGGAAAGACCAAAACAACGGGCACGGTGAACACACGTGCAACCAACGAAGATGAATACACGTGCAACCAACTATGCTTCAACAACAGCACATGCGAACAACAAACAGCAACCAACACAGCGGCAAACTGCTTCCCAAAGAGGATAAGGAGAGTCTTGTTGTGCCAAACGATACCAGAGAATCAAATGGATGAGGAGAATCTTGCTGCAAACTGCTTCCCAAATGATACCAGAGAATCTGACGTTGAAGGAGAGGGATCTGGTCTTCGACAAACAACAGCAAACAACACAAAATCTTTGGATCTAATCTAATTTGACGGCTGCTGATCACAGAGATCTTGTGAACTGATCGATTTGCAGCGATTGGCTTTGATCGGTGACTGGTGGCGACTGGCGATTTTCGAGCAGCGATTGGCGGCAAGTAACTGGCGGCGACTGAAGTGGAAGGTTTTGAGTGGTGGCTTCGATCGGTGGCTGGCAGCGAGATCTTGAGGAGATAAGGTTGATAGGTGGTCGGGATTTGGTTGGACAGTGGAGGTCGATGGGAGTTTGAGTTGGATGGGAGTCGGGGCAGTTGACAGGAGGGGAGGTGGTCGAGATCGGTGGCTGCTTCTTCGGGTGCAGAGATCGGCGGTCGGTAGGGGCTTGGTGGTTGTCGGGATCGGGTGCGACGGAGGTGATCGAAGAAGAGGAGTAAGAAGAAGGTTGGATCTGATGCCTCCTTCTTCTTCTTCAACTAGCCTAGATCTTTTCAGGCTCTGATACCTTATTGAAAATAGATTTGGGGAAAATAATTATTATTCTTATTCTTCTTTATTCTTTACTGTATACATCTATATATAAGGATTACATTCTTGGAGGAGAAGAAAGGAGATTGAGAGAAGATTGAGGGGTGAGAGATTTGGGGAAACTGTTTCCTATAGAGAATATATACAATAACACTTACTATATTTCAACACATACTCCAAACATCTTGATGAGAAAACAATATAGCAGTTCACTTGTTATTTCTCAAAATGGCTCTGTAATGAAATAGAATGGCTTTTGGCCATCTTTGACTAAAAGTAAGGGAGAAATAAAATAAAAAAACATATTGCTGTTATCTGTACAGTGTTGGAGGAGGTGCAGATGAAAGCAACGGTGGTGGAGGCTGGTAGATGTCTTGGTAGCCCTTATTTGGAGGTGGCCAAGACTTAGGTGGTGCATGCCAACTTACCTTAGGTGGTGGAGGTCATTAGTGCATGTGCCAGCCACACCTATGTGGTGGTAGTGGAGTACTAGGTGATGGGGATTGTATATGCCATTTCTTCTTCGGTGGTGGTGGTGGCGAGTAGTGAACGTGTCGGTTTCCCTTATGCAGATGTGGGGGAGACCTAGGCGGTGGGTGATGCACATGCCGTTTCTCCTTAGGTGGTGGTGGTGGTCGTGAGTTGTCCACGTGGCCAGTTGGTGGCAAAGCGACATGAGGAGGTGGCAAACGGAGCAGTGGTGGTGGCAAAGGGTGCACATGTATATTGCCCGTAGGTGACGGAGGGCTTCCCCGTCCCTGCTCCGTTAAACCTACACCGTTCAACTCATCAAGAGCTGTTACTTTAGGATTACCACATATTAGTAAGATAACAAGTGTAGCAATACTCAATCTTACTGCCATCTCTTACTTGCTCTTTCAATCATTTGTTGATGAGAGGAAGTGTCAGAATTATCCAAAAAGTTCTATGGACCATATAAAGTGGTGAAAAAGATAGGCAAACTTGCTTACCAACTGCAGTTACCAGAGAACGCTAAAATACATCCAGTATTCCATGTTTCATTGCTGAAGAAGTTCTATGGGGTTGATCCTTAGATGGTTTCTCTGAGTTTCCTGCAATCATTGGTGAGAAAGGAGTATATTTTCAACCTGCAATAATTTTAAGCTAGAGATTGATCAAGAAAAGAAATAGGCAGGAGCAACAAGTTCTAATTAGGTGGGAGGGATTAACAGCTGATGATGATAGCTGGGAGAATGCAACAGCGATAGCCAGGTCTTTTCCTCAACTGAACCTTGATGACAAGGTTCTACATATAGGGGATGGTATTAATACGAACATGGATATTGTGTAGCGCTGCAAAAGCAAGGGGAGCAGAGTAACACCAGGTTATTTGAAGCATTATGCGATGTGAATAACTGCACATGTAAAGCACGAAAGTTGGAGCGAGATATTTGTGAGTGAGGGCAGGAATATGAGCGGTAAAGTTGTAATTCTTTGAAATGTATAAATAGGGAGTTGCGATGAGGGAGAGGATAGAAGAAATCTGTATCAAACTCCTTTGGCTTCTTCCTCATCCTATATTCTTGATTTCTCAATCTTCAATCCTTCTGAATATCTTCAATTTGATCAAATTCAGTTTAATGAAACAGTAATTTTTTATCATTATCGATTGTTGAGATTAGAAGAGTAGTTAAACCATATCATAATCGTCCATACTTATGAATATTCATGTTTACTCCTTTATAAGAATATTCAACAATGGTTGCTTCCAGGCGATACACGGAGTGCTTTTGAGGTTTGACACAAATCTGATGGTGCTGAATATCCTTTACATCGCACTTCCATGGTAATTGAGCCATTTCTTTAGCTCAATTCAAACATTTTCTGTGACAAGGTTTCTGATTTGTTTTCAGGTGTGGGAGCAACAGAGAATAAGTTCTTTTGGTGAAGAAGAAACTCTGATCAAGGCTGCCGACCTAACCTTACTATGATGTTGATGTATGATTAGATCTGGTGGATCTGGGAACGATTGATCGTCGCAGGATACCTGCAAAAAAGTCTGAAACACAGGGAGGACACCTGACGACAGACCCTCCGATGCTCAAGGCAATAACCAGGAGATTAAGAGAGGCTTAAGTGGTGAAATAGTGATTACTTGGTTATTGTAGAGGTAGGGCTATATTTATAGGCTAGTGACAGCCTGATTAAAGAATATTTCCCGATCCCCTAAATTGGGGGGGGGGGGGGGGCACGTTGGGTTGGATTTGGGCTATGTGCCCACAATCGGTCCACAAGCTGTTAAGAGATCTCCTCAAGTTTTGTGCTAGGACTTGGAGGTGCAGATCGACCGCTATTTTTACCCTCATCATCAGCGCCCCAGTCTCGGACGTGACTTTTTGGTCTTCTTCTAGGAGTAGTTGACTCATTGAGGGTGTTGTGTAGACGACGATGTGCATGCGTCGAAATTTGGAGTGTCCCACAACGGTGCGAATCTACAGGAAGCTTGGGGTCGGCTATCTTGCCGAGGTCGAGGATGAGTCCCCTGCTTGGGATCCTTATAAGGGTCAACCTAGGATGCTATGCTGAGGGCGTAGTGATTGTGAGACCTTGTGGGGGCTCCTCATAAGGGTCGGCCTCAGCCATCACGACGAAGGGCACAACGAGTTAAGGCCTTGTGAATGCTCCTCATGAGGGTCGGCCTTGGACGCCAGGCCGAGAGCACAGCGAGTTCAGACCTTTGAGAGCTCCTTATGAGGGTTGGCCTCGGATGCCGCGCCGGGGGCACAACGAGTTGAAACCTTTTGAGAGCTCCTCATGATGGTCGGCCTCAGATGGCACGCCGAGGGCACATCGAGTTGAGGCCTTGTGAGGGCTCCTCATGAGGGTCAGCCTCGAACTCCACGCCAAGGGCGCAGCAAGTTAAGGCGTTGTGAGGTATCCTCATAAGGGTCGGCCTCGCAACCCAAGCTGTGGGTGCAGCGAGTTGAGACCTTGTGAGAGCACCTCATGATGGTCGGCCTCGGATGTCACGCTGAGGGCGTAGCGAGTTGAGGCCTTGTGAGGGCTCCGCATGAGGGTCAAACTTGGACGCCGCGTTAGGGATGCAGCGAGTTGAGACCTTATGAGAGCTCCTCATGAAGAGATGCCTCAGACACCGTGCTGAGAACGCAGCGAGTTGAGGTCTTATAAGGTCTCTTCATGAGGGTCGGTTTTGGATGCCGCACCGGGGGCACAGTGAGTTTAGACCTTGTGAGAGCTTCTCATGAAGAGCGGCCTCGGATGCCACTTATTGGGTGTAGCTAGTTGAGGCCTTGTGAGGACTCCTCATGAGGGTCGTCATTGGATGCCATGTCGGGGGCGCAGCAACTTAAGACCTTGTGAGAGCTCCTTATGAAGGTCATCTCGGACGCCACGTCGATGGCACAACGAGTCGATGCCTTGTGAGGGCTCCTCATGAGGGTCGGCCTCAGACGCCGCGCCAGGGCGCATCAAGTTGAGACTTTTTTTAGAGCTCCTTATGATGGTCGACCTCAGACGCGACGCCGTGGGCACAGCGAGTTGAGGCCTTTGAGGGCCCCTCATGAGGGTTGACCTCAGATGTCACGCAGAGGGCACAGTGAGTTGGGACGTTGAGTCTAGTCGTCATGTGACACTGGTTTCCAAGGTGATGTTTCACGTTCACTTGCGGTTATCGATGGGGCATCACGTGAACTGTCATTCGAGAAGTTGCTTTTTCTTTCATCCATAAGTCTTCCTATCCCAATACTTCTGGTACCACTTTTCCTTCCCTCAATAAAAGTTTTTTGATAATTTGAGTGAACATGTTTGCGAGCCAATCTAGTAGCTCGGCTTCGTTTCGGGAGACAATGGGTCCTCCTCTTAGGATTCTTCTCAATCATCATTGAGGGCTAGCGAGGCCGAATAACAACTTTCGTGGGCCCACTCATGGGAGGACATTGATACCGAAGTGGTGAGCACGAGGGCGGCCATTGATGTGATTATTTGCAAGTGTACAAAATCGCAACAAGTAGTATAGTTAAGTGAAAAGAGTGTCGAACCCACAAGGACTAATTATTTTATCGAGTACCGAAATCACTAGATTAACTACTATTTGGAAGTTCGAAAAGATGATAAAAAAATAGCAACTAAATTAAATTAATCTAAAGAACTAACTAAATTAATTAAAAAGGAGCGGAATCTGAAATTTTGTAGTTTATTAATTGCAAAATTAATTCTAGGGCTATCGATTTCACCTAGTTAATCCCACACAATTTATAACTCCATGTGAATAAAAATATTATTTTTCCAAGATGTAGACCAAAATCCCCAAATTATTCAATATTCTCTCTCAAACAACATTAAAAATATTCTCAACTAATTACTTGTCATAGTTCATGCAAAATTACTAATTAAAAATTCATTAAGATCTATGGATTTATTAATGGTCACATTAACAGCGGTTCGCTCTTGTAATGGTGTTTAATTTTATTAATTCAAATTCACAAATTACCAGTTCGGTCTCTCCATGATTTAATAGATCATACAAAAGTTGGTCAACCAATTGTAAGTATTAAGAACAAAAATCAAACACACAACCATGGAAAAATATAAAAATAATATGGAATTTAAAATTGTGTTCACAAAACTAGGCTACATCAAAGCCCTAGAAAAATAAAATTAGTTCATAATAAATTTGCAACTAACAAATTTGTTCATGGATTGCATTAATAAAATTAGAAGAATACTAGAGAAAGAAAAGAGATACAAAGGGACAGTTTTGTAAAAAAAATTACAAACCGAACAACCTCGAAAAGCGAGCCACCACTAATACCCATGTTCTGTTTGCCTCTCTCCTCTACTATGTTTCACTGACGTCACGCCCACGTCAGCGACAGGCCCACGTCTCTGTCCCTCTCCTGTGCTTCGCTCCGATTGCCGCTGATGTCAGCGTGCCACGTCAGCGCTATCTGCCTCTCTCGCGCTGCAACGTCAACGTCAGGCAAACGTCAGCGCCAGGGTCTCTGTCGTCTTGGAGTTCGAGCGCCCTCTTCACGTCTCTCTCTCTCTCTGTGTGTGTTTGCCTTTTTAATTTTAATTTAATTTTAATTTTTTTATCGAGGAAGTCGTCGCTCTCTTCTCTTTAGGCGTGCCCCTTCCTGCTCTTTTGCTATTGTATTTATAGGCGCAGGAAACATGGAGATTAGGGTTTATTTTTGCAAGAAAACCCCACATCTTTATTTATTTCTTTCCTTATTTGATTTGATCTTTATTTCTTGCTTCTTTTTCTTCGTTTTCTTTTTCTTGAAGCACGTGCTACACACACAAAATAAAATTAGAATTTAGAATTTAAAAATAAAAATAAAAATAATTAGTTTAAATTAATTAAACTAACTAATAATCATATTATCTCAATTAAACCCTTTTAAAATTGTTTATTGCACTTTCAACTCTATTGGCAATGTAAAATTTATATTTTGCTTTTCACACGGCCAAATTGTAAAATTTAAAATTCAACAAAACAATGAAAATTAATAAATCATTCTGCTTGTTTTGTTTGTTGATTTTTACAAAAAAAATATTCACCTTTTGCATCGAAAAATCTTATTCCTTCAAAAAATTATTAATTAACTGAAATCTTTGGAAATAAGATAAATTATTAACATGATAGACGAATACAAGTAGTTTTTATGGGTAAATGAGTACAAATATTTATACAAAAATTATACACATCAAATACCCCCAAACTTAAGATTTGATTGTCTTCGAGCAAAAAGTAAAATCATGAATGAAGGAATAATAATCAATAATAGCTCAACTCATCACACTAAGAGATCTCATCATGCAAGCATCAAAATTTCAATTAAAAATATAAACAATAGCAAATAAAGTAAAACTAAGCAAACTCACTTTCTCCAGTGCAATTATTCATTCATAATTCCAAACACAATCATATTTGTCATGCAATTAATGTAATTATAGTATGTAACAACTCCATTTGTGATTACCCCTCCTCACTACTACAAACCGAGTAGCAAACTTTTTTTTTTGCAATATTCCGCTCTTATCTAAGTTGTCACTTGCCTTTTGACACGAATGCAAACATTTGTGATGAATTCACCCGGTTACTCAATAAGTCACAAACTTAGAGTGCTTTGCATACTCATATTTCAAGTTGTCGTTTGACATAAAAGTAAACTTTGGTGATGAATACCTCTAGTTACTAAGCAACTCAAAATATTGGAGTAGATGGAACTTTGTTCATTCAATTATTTGATCATTATCACTCTATTTACTTAAACTCTGTGTAGGGCTAGATCAAAGGGGATAATCACAAGAAAAAACTTCACACTTTTCTTTTATGTATAATCACATGACTCTTACAATTTTGTAAGGAAATTTAAAATTCAATAATCCTAAAGTAAATAAGTATGCTTAATCTTGCTTTATAAAATATTGTTTAGCCTAAAAAAAATATTTCAATGCTTTAGCACAATAAAGAACTCAATAGTGTAATGGTAAGTCTAATTGAAATTCCCTTTTGTTTTGTTTTCCTTTTCAAATAAATTTAGAAAAATAAATAAATAAGTTTGTATCCTTTCCCCCAAACTTGAATATCACATTGTCCTCAATGGGAAAGGAAAAGAAGAAACAAAAAGAATGCAAAAAGTTCAGAATTTCTTCCCTGATTCGTGTTAAAATTCTGCACGCGCGACGTTCATTGTTTCAGCGATATCTGGAGCTATAAGTGTTCAAATGGCCCGATTCTTTTTGTTTTGGAAAGCTAAGACAATTGCCTACGACCGTTCTTTGAAACACTTTTCCAGATTCTGACTCCATCCTGCTAAAAAACAGCAATCAATTCAGGTGTTGAAAAGAGCTCCGTCCCAGAGACTTCCAAACTCATGCAATCCTACAAAATAAAATCAAAAATTAAAATCAAAATAAACTAAAAGAAAAATCAAAACTAAATGTAGTAAAAGAAAACATGGGTTGCCTCCTAAGAAATGCTAAGTTTAAAGTCTTCAGTCAGACTTTCTCCAATTTGTCACTGTTGTTTGGCCTTATCGATGTACAAAATTTCCTTGCCAACTTCTCCATCCTTGTATGGCTTCAACCGCTGTCCATTGACCTTGAATGTCCTTTTTTTCTCATGATGAATTTCTATAGCTCCGTATGGAAAAACTCGTGTGACAACAAATGGTCCCGTCTACCTAGATCGCAATTTTCATGGAAAAAATATGAGTTTTGAATTCAATAACAACACCTTCCCCCCTTTCTTGAATTCTCTTCTCAAAATATGCTTACCGTGCCACCATTTAGTCTTTTCTTTATAGATCTTGCCATTTTCATAAGTATCATTGTGAAACTCGTCCATCTCATTTAGTTGCAACAT
Organism: Hemerocallis citrina; assembly: GCA_017893485.1. Lineage (NCBI taxonomy): Eukaryota > Viridiplantae > Streptophyta > Magnoliopsida > Asparagales > Asphodelaceae > Hemerocallis > Hemerocallis citrina. The sequence goes on along the minus strand of CM030362.1, from coordinate 259,761,256 downwards.
TCTTTTTTTGCCTGTATTTTTCATGTCAAAATTAAGTGTCTTTATTGCCCAATAAGCGCGATGCTCAAGTTCCACCGGTAAGTGACATGTTTTACCATACACCAATCTATTTAGGGACATTCCAATTGGTATTTTAAATGTCGTCCTATATGCCCACAATGCATCATCTAATTTTCTTGCCCAATCCGTTCGTGACATATTCACCGTCTTCTCAAGTATACGCTTCAACTCTCGATTTGAAACCTCCACTTGACTACTTGTTTGAGGGTGATATGGTGTTGCCACATGATGAGTAACTCCATACTTAGCAAGTAAAGCATCAAATTGACGGCTGCAAAAATGTTTTCATCCATCCTTAATAATTGCCCTTGGAGCTTCAAATCATGAAAAGATATTTTTCCTAATGAAATTCATCACCATTCTTGCATCATTGGTTGGTAAGGCAGCAAATTCCACCCACTTGGAGATATAATCTACAACAACCAAAATATATTTATTAGAAAATGAAGATGGAAAAGGACCCATAAAATCTATCTCCCAAACATCAAATAATTCACTCACTAAGATATTATTTAGGGTCATCTCATGTTTTCTAAAATATTTCCCACCTTTTGACATTGATCACATGATTTAACAAAATTAAAAGCATCTTTAAAAATTAAGGGCCAATAAAATTCTGATTGTAAAATTTTTGCTGCTGTTTTGCTCCACTAAAATGACCGCCAACTTCCAATGTGTGGCAATGTTTGAGTATGCTTTCCATTTCCTCTTCAGGTACACATCTCCTTATTACTTGATCTGCACAATGCGAAATAAAAAAGGTTCCTCCCAAAAATAATATTTCAAGTCAGAGAAAAATTTCTTTTTTTGTTGATAAGTAATTCCAGGAGGTAGAATTTTTTTATAGCAAGTAGTTAACTATATCGGCATACCATGGAGGAGTTTGTATCATCATTAAATACTCATCTGGAAATTCTTCATATCGGTGTAACCTGCAATTTGTTTTCATCTTTTTGTTCAATGCGAGATGAATGATCGGCCACCACATTTTCCACACCCTTCTTGTCCTTGATATCCACATCGAACTCTTGTAAAAGTAAAATCTAGCGAAGCAATCTTGGTTTGGTTTCCTTCTTTGCAAGCAAGTATTTGAGAGCTGAATGATTTGTGTGCACAATCACCTTTGAACCTATCAAATAAGATCGAAATTTTCCAAAAGTAAATACAACAGCTAATAATTCTTTTTCACTAGTAGCATAATTAAGCTGTGCTTCTGTCAAAGTTCTACTTGCATAATAAATGGTGTGAAAAATTCTGTTTTATCTTTGCCCTAAAACAGCCCCTATTGCCACATCACTAGCATCACACATTAATTCAAAAGACAAATTTCAATCTGGTGCAATAATTATAAGTGCTGAAATCAATTTCTTTTTCAATGTTTCAAAAGCATGCGGCGGTCATGAGAAAAATCAAAAGGTGTATCTTTATTCAAAAGATTGTAAAGAGGTTTAGTGATTAAACAAAAATCTTTTATAAATTGTCGATAAAATCCTGCATGACCCAATAAACTTCTCACTCCTTTGAAATTAGTTGGTGGAGGTAATTTTTCACTGACATCTATTTTCGTACGATCCATTTCAATTCCATTAAAAGAAACTTTGTGGTCTAGCACAATCCCTTCTTCCACCATAAAGTGACATTTCTTCCAATTCAAAACCAGATTTGTTTCCTTGCAACACTGCAAAACTAAAGCTAAGTTAGATAAACAATTATCAAATGAATAACCAAAAACTGAAAAACCATCCATAAAAATTTCAATAAAATTCTCAACTATATCCGAAAAAATTGACATTATGTAGCGTTGAAATGTGACTGGGGTATTGCAAAGACCAAAATGCATCTTTCTATATGCAAAAGTTCCATATGGGCAAGTAAAGGTTGTTTTCTCTTGATCTTCTGGTGCTATGGCGATTTGATTGTATCCCAAATACCCATAAAGAAAACAATAGTATGAGTGGCCTGCAAGTCTTTCTAGCATTTGGTCAATGAAGGGTGGTGGAAAATGATCTTTTCTAGTTGCATTGTTTAGTCTTCGATAATCTATACACACTCGTCATCTCGTGACTGTTCTTGTTGGTATTAGCTCATTATTGTCTTTCTTTACTACAGTTATTCATCATTTTTTGGCACAACATGTATAGGACTTACCCATGCACTATCTGAAATTGGATAAATGATACCTGCATTTAAAAGCTTCAAGACCTCCTTATGCACCACTTCTTGCATTGATGGATTTAGTCTTCGTTGTGGCTGCACTATAGGCTTAAAATCATCCTCCATTAAAATTTTATTTATGCATATTGAAGGACTAATTTCCTTTATATCAGAAATATTCTATCCCAATGCTGTTTTATGTTCTCTCAAAACTCTTTACAACTTCTATTCTTCAAAATTATTCTAAGAACCATTAATAATAACAGGAAAAGTGAAGTTTTGGCCTAAAAATGCATACCTCAAACTATATGGGAGTTGTTTAAGCTCGAGTTGTTTTGGTGAAGGGGAAATGAGTGGTGTATCTTCCAAACTTTTATCACATTCCAAGATCTCTTCATTTTCTGATTCAAGTGTTTCTGACATTGTTAAGCATTCTTTTAACAGTAATTTAGCAATTTCATCCCAATGTATCTCTCCCATGGCTTCGCTTACTTGAAAGCATGAAGGAACTTCTGAGGGAAGCTCCATGGATTTAAAAACATCAAAAGTTACTTGCTCGTTGTCAACCCTTAGAATAAGTTTTCCTTGTTGCACATCAATCAATGTTCTCTCTGTGGCAAGAAAAGGTTTCCCCAAAATCAAGTGATTTGTTCATCTTCCTCCATGTCAAGCACTATAAAATCTGCGGGAAATATGAACTTGTCTACTTTCACCAAAACGTCTTCAATGATCCCTCTTGGGTATTTGATGGATCTGTCCGCCAATTGCAAGAAATTGTGGTAGGTTTTGCTTCTCCAATACCCAATTTCCTGAAAACATAATATGGCATAAGATTAATACTTGCTCCTAAATCACATAGTGCTTTATGAAAATAAGTATTTCCAATAGTGCAAGGAATTATAAAACTCCCTGGATCTTTAAGTTTAGGTGGCAGCTTCTTTTGTAAAATTGCACTACTTTAATCTGTTAACATCACCATCTCTTGCTCTTCTAGCTTCCTCTTGTTTGATAAAATATCCTTAAAAAATTTAGCATATTTGGGCATTTGTTCTAAAGCTTCAATAAGAGGAATATTAATATGCAATTGCTTAAAAATATTTAAAAATTTTGAAAACTGATTATCAAGCTTATTCTTTTTAAGTCTTTGTGGAAAAGGAATAGGTGGATCATAAGGAGAATTTGGATGAGTGTTAGAATTAAGCTCCTCTGAAATTGTTTGGTTTGAACCTCCTTTATCCTTCTTAGAATGGTGATTGTCTACCTGCTGCGTTCCTCCAAAATTTTCTCAGTCTCACTTTGCTTTTCAACCACATTTTGTTCGACATTTTTGGTTTGTGGCTGCTCAATTGTTGTCCCACTTCTAAGTGTTATTACTTTGACATGCTCCTTAGGATTGACCACTGTGTTACTAGGTAATGTTCCTGCCGTTCTTTTGTTAAGAATATTTGAAATTTGACCAATTTGAACCTCAAGATTGTATTGAAGCTGAAGTTGAAGTTGCAACATTTTGGATTGCCAAATCTGTCTTTTGCATGTATTACTTTGTCTTCTGCATGTGTTGCACAGATATCTCTTCTAGTGTCAGCTTCTTTTCTTGTTGAAAATTTTGTTGTGGTCTAGCTCCTCCTTGATTATTGTTCCAAGAAAAATTAGGGTGATTTCTCCATCCTGGATTGTATATGTTTGTATAAGGGTTGTTTTGCCTTTGAAAATTTGACTCAAAATTTGCTTGTTCGACATTTGATTGAGAAAAAGGGTTACCCACTTGGCAATATGCACTTGAACGATTTCCTGCACATAGATCACAAATCATATTAGTTTGAATAGCATTAACATTCATATTACCTAATTGTTTAGATAAAGTAGCAATTTGTGCAGTTAAAGTAGTAATAGGATTAAGTTCAAAAACTCCATCCACTTTTCTTGGCAATGTTTACTCTGAAGACCACTGGTAATTATTTGATGTCATCTTTTCTAAAACGTCATAGGCTGCTTCATGAGTTTTGCTCATAAGTGCACCTCCTGCTGTTGCATCTACCATGGATCGATTGGTAGCTCCCAAACCGTTATAGAATGTTTGCACTTGTAGCCACTTTGGAAGTTCATGATGAGAACACTTTCTCAATAGCTCTTTGTACCTCTCCCATGCATCATACAATGACTCGGTCTCGAATTGAGTGAATGCAATGATGTCATTCCTTAGTTTTGTTGTTTTTGCTGGTGGAAAATACTTTGCCATAAATTATTGTGCTAAGCCCTCCCAAGTTGTAATGACTCCTGGCGGTAAAGAATTCAACCAAGCTTTTGCCTTCTCTCTGAGTGAAAAAGGAAAGAGTCTCATTCGGACAGCATCATTGAAAACTCCATTATGTTTGAAGGTATCACATATTTCGAGATTGTTTGCAATGTGAACATTAGGATCCTCATGTGCTAGTCCTCCAAATTGAAGTGTCTGTTGAATCATCTGAATAATTGCTGGTTTAATTTCAAAATTGTTTGCTTCAATTGCAGGCCTTTTGATGCTTGATATTGTTCCATTGACTGAGGGCATTGCATAATCCCTCAAAGCCTTATTCTGCTCTTCGTTCGCCATGGATAAAGAGGATGTTGTGTTTTCTTTCTTATTCTTTCTGATCTGACGTAAAGTTCTCTCAATCTCTGGGTCAAAAAGTGTAGGCTCCAATGGTTTAGATCTGGGCATACACTCCTAAGTCCCAGAAAAAAAGTCAAAAGAAAATAAAGAGGTAAAATAACAATTAAATCTACAATAAAAATAAAAATCCAAACTAGTAACAGTCTAGCAATTTTCAATATCAATAAAAGAATAACTAGTCCCCGGCAACGGCGCCAAAAACTTGATGTGATTATTTGCAAGTGTACAAAATCGCAACAAGTAGTATAGTTAAGTGAAAAGAGTGTCGAACCCACAAGGACTAATTATTTTATCGAGTACCGATATTACTATATTAACTACTATTTGGAAGTTCGAAAAGATAATAAAAAATAGCAACTAAATTAAATTAATCTAAAGAACTAACTAAATTAATTAAAAAGGAGCGGAATATGAAATTTTATTATTTATTAATTGAAAAATTAATTCTAGGGCTTTAGATTTCACCTAGTTAATCCCACACAATTTATAACTCCATATGAATAAAAATATTATTTTTCCAAGTTGTAGACCAAAATCTCCAAATTATTCAATATTCTCTCTCATGTAATATCAAAAATATTCTTAACTAATTAATTGTCATAGTTCATGCAAAAATTACTAATTAAAAATTCATTAAGATCTATGAATTTCTTAACGGTCACATTAACATCGGTTTGCTCTTGTAATGGTGTTTAATTTTATTAATTCAAAATCACAAATTACCAGTTCGATCTCTCTATGGTTTAATAGATAATACAAAAGTTGGTCAACCAATTGTAAGCATTCAGAATAAAAATCAAACACATAACCATGGAAAAAAAGAAAATAATATGGAATTTAAAATTGTGTTCTCAAAACTAGGCTACATCAAATTCCTAGAAAAATAAAATTAGTTCATAATAAATTTGCAACTAACAAATTTGTTCATGGATTGCATTAATAAAATTAGAAGAATATTAGAGAAAGAAAAGAGATACAAAAGAGACCGTTTTGTAAAAAAAAATTACAAACTGAACAGCCTCGAAAAGCGAGCCACCACTAATACCCCATGTTCTGTCTACCTCTCTCTCCTATGTTTTGCTGACGTCACGCCCACGTCAGCGACAGGCCCACATCTTTGTTCCTCTCCTGTGCTTCGCTCCGAGTGCCGCTGACATCAGCGTGCCACGTCAGCGCTCTCTGCCTCTCTCCTGTCTCGAGTCGCGCCACAACGTCAACGTCAGGCACACGTCAGCGCCAGGGTCTCTGTCGCCTTGGAGTTCGATCGCCCTCTTCACGTCTCTCTCTTTCTCTGTTTGTCTTTTGGATTTTTTGATTTTTTTTATTTTTTTATTATCGAGGAAGCCGTCACTCTCTTCGCTTTAGGCATGCCCCTTCCTTCTCTTTTGCTATTGTATTTATAGGCGTAGGAAACGTGGAGATTAGGGTTTATTTTTGCAGAAAACCCCCACATATTTATTTATTACTTTCCTTATTTGATTTGATCTTTATTTCTTGCTTCTTTTTCTTCTTTTTTTTTATTTTTATAACGAGGATAGAATCAAAAGATTCCAACCCAATATATAAATAATAAGACGGAATACAAAGAGAACCAATTTTACACAAACGTAAAAATGGGAACTATAAACAAAAGCAACAACTAAAAGCTAACAAGCAATTAAGAACATTGCCCAACTAACAACAACATAATTACAAAACTCAAAAGCCACCTAAATTAACAACTGCGCCGGGGAAGAAACAGACAAGCCGAAGAAGGACGATGAGAGAGGCATTCCATGGGACAGAGAGATAAACCATGAGAAGCCGCCTCACCGCCGGAAACCATCAACTCAGACCACTCTAATCAAAGCTTAGCATGGCCCTAAAACAAACGACGACAAGCAAAGACAGAACACCAGAAAGAACAGCCACCAGCCTAACCAGGAGAACCAAGGGTAACATACACTAAGATGGGGGTGAAAAAGCCAGTGGAACGATGCTGCACCCTAGCCAGGGGATCGAAACAATCCGACGAGACCAACACAATGGATGGCACAGGCAGCAAGCACAATAAACAAATGATGGGCACAGTCCAGAGCCGGGGCACCCTGCTTACACAGAGCAGGGGTGATAGAAAACAAACAACACACAACCAGGGTCGCATAAGCCTCAACTGCAAAACCAGCTCTCAGAAAGAAACAAAGAGGAGCCACATCATGAGAAAACTTGAACGCATTAGCATCTAGGAGGTGCACAGAAAAGGGAAGAGACTGAAAGGATGTGAAGCAACACCTCCAAAGAACAAAAGCAGCAAGAACACCTTTCTCAAAAAATGTATAAGATACCATACACAGAACAACTCATAATCAAAGCGAACCAAAACTACCAGGGTAATAAAAAGAAGACATTGGGAAGCAAAAATAAGGCTAAAGACCTGATGCAATTCACACACAAGGCAAAGCCAAGCTAAGAAACAGGTAGGGTGAACATAATAACAAGTATCAGAAACAAGGCCTAAGAGCCAGTAGTAAAAACAACAGTAGAGCAAACAAGCCAACAACAGAAAACAACGTCAACAAAAACATCACGAAAAGGATCAATATCCATCTGAACAAGAACAGCCCACCAGAAAATTGGAGCCAACATACACTTAACAAAAGGCAAGAAGCAGCCCACAGGGGACCCGTACCCTCGATCGAGCCTAGAAAAATACCCCCAGAGAAAGAGGAAACGAAACCAACAAACGTCTCAGATCTGCAAGGAAATAGAGAAAAGGAAGATTATACAAAAATAATAAAGATTAAGAAGAAATTGTGTTAGAAGAATGTAAGATAAGAGCCGCCTCTTCAAGATGATAAAGTTGCAATGCAACTACTTTATCATGATTTAAAGTGGACGGCCAAAATTTAGAGAAAAATAAAAACTCATCAATAATAGTATCGATCGACGAAGAGGTTTGAGAGAAAATGTGATTATTTCTTTCAGACCAAATTACCCAAATGATAGCCATGATGAAGAGGACCCAAGAATTGCACAAATTAATCCTTACTAAATGAGACTTCTAGCTAGATGAGAAAGAGGTGGGGATTGAAGGAACTTGCCAAGCAAGAGTACAAATCCTCTACAGCGGGCGAATAAAGTTGCACTGCAGAAAAATGTGATCGGCATCTTCATACCCAGAGGAACACAAAGAGCAAAGTTGGCCCTAGGCAAGGTTCATTCTATTAAGCACCTCTACGGTAAGAAGTTTGTTATTTAGGGCGAGTCAGAAGAGAATTTTAACCTTCAATGGGGCACAACTAATCCAAATGACATTTGCAAAAGGAGAGTTGACACCACCAAAATTAAGGAAATTATAAAAATATTTAACTGAATAGGTGCCAGAGCTGGTCCAACGCCATTTAAAATCTTCTTTGGATCTCAGGAGTAATTGTTTAAGTATAATAAAAGACAATTTAAATCAGGTACTAGCGATAAGGGAAGATTACTACTGAAAGGTATGAGCCAGAGCTTATGGTTATTGTAAACCATAACATAATCCGCCACTGTGGCTGAAGGGTTGTAGGCCATTTGGTAGAGGGAAGGGAAAGCTGATGCAAGCTTGATGTCACCGATCCAGAGGTCGGACCAGAATTTGGTCTTGGATCCGTCGGAACACTCATGGAAAATGCCACATTGAAAAGAACTGGCTGCTTTCTAAACCCCCTTCCAAAAGGGAGAGGCCTTACGGAAAAGGAAGGGGGAGGAATCCCAAACCCTCCGCCGAGTGAAACAATTAAGAGCAATAAGGCGAGCCCAGGGCAATTGATCCTCTTTCAATATTCTCCATAACCATTTTCCCAGGAGGGCTAGGTTTTGATTTATGAGGTCAAGAACCCCTAAACCACCGCAACCTTGGAAGTGCAGATCAACTTTCAATTGCAGAGGTGAGTACCGGCTCTGTAAATATCAGCACCCGACCAGAAAAAGTTCCTTCTAATTTAATCAATCCTCTTAATAACCCAAGAGGGAACGTAAAAAAAGGATATCATATATAAAGGAACAGAGGATAGAACCGAGTTAACTAGAATTAATCTTCCTCTGCGAGAGAGATGCTTCCCAGACTAATTGTTAAGTCTAGATTCAACTTTTTCTATCATCGGCATTCAATTGGTTTTATGCAGCTTACCCCATCTCAATGGAATACCAAGATACTGAATGGGAAAAGAGGCCGAGGCACAATTGAAGAATTGGGCAATTTCAGCTTGCCGGTTGTGGGTTTCCCCCAACCAAAGAACCGATGATTTTTGAAAGTTAATGGCTAAGCCTGAAGCTCTTTCAAAGATATAAAGAAGTAGCCTCAGGTTCCGAATGGTACACCCATTGGGTTTGGCAAAGATAATGGTGTCATCGGCATAGTGAAGGTTTAGAATACCTCGGAAGCTCTGAGAGCCACTGAGCCCTTCGATGACATGAGCATCCCAAGCATTACGGAGTAACTTACTGAACACATCAGCAACAAGAGAGAATAAAAAAGAAGTGATAGGATCACCTTGACGAAGACCACACTTACACTTGAATTTGTGGCCTTCCGATCTATTGATAAGGATGGAAGATGTACCAGAGAACACACTGATTTAATCCAGGTGATCCACTTAGGACTGAAACCTCTGTGAATAAGGATATCGAAGAGGAAATCCCAGTTGACATTATCATATGCTTTTTGGAAATCTAATTTTAACAGAATCCCCTCTAAATTTGTTCTATAGCATTCAGAAATGATTTCTTAGACCGAAGCTACGCTGTCAAGGATAAAACAATCTTTAATAAAGCCTATCTGAGCAGAATCAATAAGAGGAGAGATAATAGCACCGAGGCGGTTAGAAAGAACTTTCATAATGATCTTAAAAGTAGTATTGAGAAGGCTAATCAGCCGAAAATTAGAAACTGAGTGAACGCCCAAGATCTTGGGGATGAGGACGATATGCGCGTAATTGATTCGGTCAAAGAAGAACGACCCTTGGTGTAGATCAGCAAACATTTTGAAAAGTTCATCCTTAAGCCAATTCCAGAATTTTTGGAAGAAAAAGGAGGAGAAGCCGTTTGGACCTGGAGCTGAGTCACTTTTTAAAGAAAAAATAGCAGACATAATCTCTTCCAAGGAAAAAGGAGATTCCAGGCTAGACAGATCATGGGAATGATGACCATACAGCTGAGTATAGTCCAGGCGAATGGAACGTTGTTTATAAGACCCTAGAAGGTTTTTATAAAAACGAAGGAATGAAGCATGGATATCAGAATCTGAAGTTAACTCATTGTCATTGTTGACAATAGAAGAAATACGATTGCAGCGTTGACGGTGCGACGCAAAGTTATGAATGAAGGAGGTGTTGCCATCACCCTCCTTAAGTTCTTATTCTTTTTCTTGAAACACGTGCTGCACACACACAAAATAAAATCAGAATTTAGAATTTAAAAATAAAAATAAAATTAATTTGTTTAAATTAATTAAACTAACTGATAATCATATTATTTCAATTAAACCCTTTTAAAATTGTTTATTGCAGTTTCACCTCTATTAGCAATTTAAAATTTATATTTTGCTTTTCACACGGCCAAATTGTAAAATTTAAAATTCAACAAAACAATAAAAATTAATAAATCATTCTGCTTGTTTTGTTTGTTGATTTTTACAAAAAAAAATATTCATCTTTTGCATCAAAAAAATCTTATTCCTTCAAAAAATAATTAATTAACTGAAATATATGGAAATAAGATAAATTATTAACATGATAGACGAATACACGCAATTTTTATGGGTAAATGAGTACGAATATTTATACAAAAATTATACACATCAGCCATCCCCGAGTTGCAAATAATGGGGACTGAGATATAAGTGACGAGCGGAGGCCCAGAATTTGTGGAGATCAGGACTTAGGAGGAGTGTCCCCTGCAGTCGGTGAAGACAGAGAAAGAACATGAGAGAGTTACAACGACGTAAGCCGGTACAAGGGCGAGGTTGCAGGTACCTCTTATGTGCGACGAGCGGGAGCCTCAGCTTTGGACAATATTATAGGTATCCCACCCCCTCGTGGTCTCCACCCTGCCAAGGGGAAGGGGCAAAACCTTTTTCCTGATTAAGGGTGCATGCTGATGGCCTATCAAGACGATCCCGAGTGCTATAAGTCCTATCGGGTATTTCCAGAAAATTTACAGGACCTAGTTCAGTTCATGTGCCCCTGTCTTCGCCGAATAGGTCTGAGATAGAGGCTGACTAGAAGTAGAATACTCTGTCGGAGAGCGATCTCGCTGACATCCAGTACAAGTGCCATATACCCTCGGAGTACATTTTAATACTCCCAAAACTGAGTGTTCGTCCGACTCACAAGCTGGTAGAGCAGTTCTGTATGTTCCCACTGGATGCTTTTTTTTAGGCCTGCGTCTTCCCCTTCACCCCGTTCATCAAGGAAGTTTTGAATTGGGTAGGAATGAGTCTGATGCAGTACGGGCCGAACTCGTGGAAGCAGTTGACCAGTTTCATCATGCACAACCAAAGGAAGGGTGTCCTTCTGAGTGAGTCTGGGGTTGAGCCTGCTTCCGAACAATTCTCACCGGGGATATATCACCCCCCCCCCCCACCCCGGTGGTCCAAGCTATGTGTAGTGCACAACCATCCAGACTCTAGAAAGGGTTGGAGGTCCAAGTACTTTATCACCCACAGTCTCGAGCCTTGGGACATATTGATCTCATGGTCGTATGGGCCTGCTCCGAAGAATTCCTTGAAGCTCGAATAGCTCTCTAAAGAAAAGCGGGTGGAATTCGGTAGACTATTCGACGATAATTTAAGCATTGATTGGTCCAGGGTGACGGAGATGTGATTTGCAGTTAGTGGGTTGAGCCCTTACGTCCCTTGTGAGTTTATTCCCCTTATAACGCTTATGGTTATTTTTCTAAGGGATTTCCAATTCGGTTATGATGTGTTTCTTTTTCAGCCTCGGGAGACGATGTTGTCAATGTCCTCTTGGCCTCTCCAGCAGCACAACAAGCCACTGAGGATAAGGGAAAGAAGAGAGAGACAACACCGAGTGTCGAAGCATCCCCGAAGGGGCGACCGATGAGGGCGAGACCCTTAACTATCCGTGATCCAGAGGATTCTTCCTGGGCAGAGCCAAGCGAGAATCGTTCCAAGCTTAAGAACTGATGGAATCGTCTGTGTCACCGATCCACCCATTGCTATAGGAGATCATTCCCGAGAAGACCCAGGAGACCTTCACGCTAGATTGGCCGGTAAAATTTGTTGACTCCATCATGGAGTCCCGGATGGCCATCGAGGTGTTGGATAATCTTGCACCTCCGGTATGCTCAAGCACTCAGTGGCAGTAAGTGCTCGTTCCAAAGTGACTGTGTCCCTTTGTTGGTATATTCCTTTTTTTTTTCATTTTCCTCTTCATTGTAGGCCATGCTTTACGGGGGTGAGCTTATGAGGCAATACGACGATGATTTGAAGTCGGCCGAACGCAGGGCTCAGTGTTTGATTCGAAGTGGTAGAAGGAGAAGACCCGTGCCGATGGGCTAGAAAAGAGGGTGAAGGAGTTGGAGACCGAGATCGACGATGTGGCAGGCTAGATTCTGTAGGCCGAGGATGAGGGCTACTAGCTGGCACTTCAACATGTCTAGTATAGGCATCCCGACATCAACCTTGATGGCATCTGCTTCAACCCAGAATCAGATTCTGAAGACACTCCTCCGTCCTAGAATCAGAAGCTGAACCCCCTCATTTTCCTTCCCAGGAGGTCCTCCCATAACATAAATTTTTTTATATATATATATTTATCCCCAATTTTGTAGATGCCGGGCGCGGACTGGCCATCGCATACCTTGTAAATTTTTGTTTAATGAAACTTCACAACTCGCCATGGCCATTCATATCATGTTCATTCGAGATGTGTTTAGCTAAATAGGTGGTGAGGTATGAACCTCGGGAGGAAACTTCCTAGCAAGCTGGCTTTAGCCGAGGAGATGGTCACCCGCCTTCGTAAGGAGGCAACTTGTAGCGCCCCGAATTTCAATAATAGAAATAAGAGACACAACTCCAGAATCTTTACTTCAATATAATCCAAACACAGTATAGACACAGAGAAAATTACAACTTTTCTTTACAACAGCCCTTTATTACAACGCACAACTAAAAATTAAACATATTTATGACAACACATGTCAACATTTGACTTCATTCATCTCGAAGTCCTAGCTTTAACCTTGCTCAATCCACTTGCTCACAAATCCTGCAAAACTGACTAGAAAAGTGGGCATGTCAGTTAAATACAACTGACGCAATACCATATTAATAGTAACCCTCCAAAGTCTCGCAATCACAAACTTGTCGCACACATAAAATATGTAACCCCTGTTTTCCAAAAAAAATGTATTTTTGTGTATTTTCTATATTTAAAATTTTCTCAAATTATTTTTTTGGGTTTTCAAATTCCTTTGTCAAGATGTATTCTTGACTCTTCTATTAAAATCTATTTTCGATTAATAATTTTAATTGTAACTATTTTCTATGATTTTATATTGAAATACAATTCTTATTCTTGTTATTATTACTCTTATTATTATTATTACCGTTATAATTAGTACTATTATTTTTTTTTTCATGGTCTTATTATTATTATTATTATTAGTATTTCTATAAAACCCTATATCCTATTTTTATTTTTATATATTTTTCCCTATTATCTTATTGGATTACCCATTATCCATTTTAAATCCTATAACCCATTTAATTTCTTATTGGATATTTTATTAGACCCTATTGGATTTTAAGCCCATATATACCATTGCCCACCTATTTATACCCTTAACCCTATAACCCGTTTGTTAAACTTTCCCAAACACGTTTCCCTAATAACCCTACCCGTTCTTTCCTCCCCTAAATCCCTGTGCACCCATTAAACCAATTACACTACCCAATACCCGTTCTAATCCCTAACCCTATACCCAGACCAACCTAAACCCTAATATAACCCATATATATATACCTTAAAACCTGTTCATCTTCTAAATCCCCCTGCCTCTTCACCTCCCGTCTCCCTCAGCCGCCTTGCTCTCTCTCCCTCCTACACTCATCCTCCGTCTCGTCTTTCTCTCCCCACCGCCTCGCGCCGCCTGCCTCGCGCCACCTATTCCCCCTGTGCTCCTCCGCCTCACCCCGCCTCTCGTCTCCTCGTCGCGACAGCCTGCTTCCCCGACCACCTCCTCTTCCTCTCCATCCTCTGAGTGCACCCTGTCCCACCTCCGACGCAATGTCGCCAACCCTCCTTGCTGTATTTCCTCGGCAACCACGCAGCACCGAACTCCAGTCGTCGTGCCTCCCAGTTGCGCCTCTCCGTCGCTCAGCCGCGACGATAGTGCCGACTCCATCTCCTTCGACTGCAACAGCCGCAGTCTGTTCACCGTCGTGTCCCCTTGGCCGCCGCCGTGTCCACTGGCTGTCGCTGCCGTCGGAGCTAAGCTAGTGCACCGTTGCCCTTGTTGTTGGTCTTGATCATGGCTTTGTATGTGGGTCATCCATTTGAGTGTGATCATGATCTCTTGATCTTGATCTTGATTTTGATTGATTGATTCCTAGCCGTCCGTTGATTTGATCTTGATCGTCACCATCGAGGTGATCTTGGCCGTCCATTGGATCTTGATCATCATGCTTGATTGGATGTGGGTTGTCGATCTTCTCTTAATCATCCGATTAGATCCTAGCCGTTCGATCTCTTCTTGATCGCACGATCACGATGATCATCATCTTTCTTTGATCGTATCCATTCGATCGATCGGTCTTGATCTTCATCATTATCTTCATCATCAGGAAAATCTGACCGTCCGATCCGATCCAATCATCTTGATCTTGATCTTCGATCTTAGCCGTCCGATTGTGTTCGTGATCATCGTCTTCATCGTGCTCGCGATTGTTCGTGGTATTGTGTTCGTGCTCGGGAATCTGTTCTCGTTATTCTTGCTTTGTGCCGTTCCCGTTGTCGTCTCTCAAGCAAGTAACTTATATTAAATTCCTTTGTAAATACAAGTATTAAATACTGCCTGTAGTGTAGTTGGGTTCTAGAGACAATTTGTGTGTGAATTTCCTTATTGATATTGTCTCTATTGTGTTATCTTGACCATAGTTGCCTCACGACATACATGACATGAATTAACCTAGGGTTGACCACTTTTGATGTGTATGTTCATGCAACTTTGAGATATCTCTGTTTGATGTGTTATTCATGATATACTTGTCGAATACTTGTGAAATACCCTATACCGTGTTGCTTGGAAATCTTGTACACTCTATTTCGTGTTTGGTTGTGTTTTGGATGAGTTCTATGTGAACTAGTGGATTTTGTGCATATGCGATATTTTCAGTTTTACTGGCTTTTCTGTTTTGATTAGTATTTTAGATCCCATTAAGGTCAGTATTTGAAAATATTTTGTGGACATGATTTTTAGAGAATTCTGTCTATTTTTCAACCCTTTTGACGGATCTCAGTTTCAATTTACCGTTTGTGAGTTATGTCTATTTTACTACAGTGGTGTCGAAAGATTTCCAGATTTTGTTTTCTATGAATTCTGAAGAGTAATCTATTTTTATTATGGTGTTAAAATTATTATTTTGATCTGAAATTTTGCTCTGTACTTCTAGACCTGATTAGAATTAACCCAGAATTTTGGTGAATTTATTTGAATAGTTTTACAAATATTTCCATGCTTGCAAATAAAGATTTTACATGCAGAACTTTACTACTGTTTAGTAAAGAACCTGATTTCGACCTATTTTTACTTGCTGTTTCTAAAATCTTTCTGAATATAAAAGTTATCCTACTGAATCTATTTTATTACCCTTTTAGCGGATTTGGATTTCGATTTATGGTTTGCGAGATATTGCATTTTTCGTACCGCAGTATTTGTGATTTTAGATTCACAAAAAAGTCGTGTCTTGTTGTTTTCTGATTTTACTTGACTACTCTATTTTTATTAGAAAATTATGAAACTTGATTTTCTGTTACTACACATAAAGAGAAATACCCCAGATTTTTTCGTAGATTTAATATTAATGAGTTTTCATGCTTTTTCCTGACTTTGAATAAAAACTACTGATTTCTGGCTGAATATGTTTTCTGGATTCAAACCTGTTTTGAGTTATGATGTTGTGAAATACTATAGAACTTATATATGTTTGCTGGATTCGAAAGGGAGTCTATTTTTCAGATTTTTTGACGGATCCAGATTTGCATGTTTGTAGCAACAGGAATCCTTGTTTTAGTGCAGTACTGTCTTGCTGTCCTGAACTAGAATTTTCGTTGTTCTACCCTGTTATGAGTTATATTTCACCTGTACATGTTTATTCTTCATCCTGTACCTGTTGCTTGTTCTTGTTATGTTATTCTTAACCTGTTTGTGACACATACATGACTATTTAATAAGAACAAATTAACGAAGCCGGGGTTAAGGGAAAGATATAGTAGTGGAAAATATAGAAATGTGTACTTAGAAGGGGGCCTGTGTTTCTCGCTTTGATTCATGTTGATACATGAATCTGTTGATGCATGGACCTGTTGGTTCATGTACCTGTTACCTGTTGATGCATGGACCTATTGGTTCATGTACCTGTTACCTATTGATGCATGGACCTGTTGGTTCGTGTACCTGTTATCTGTTGATGCATGAATCGGCTGATTCATGTACCTGTTTGATTCATGAACCTGTTGATGCATGAATCGGATGATTCGTGTACCTGTTTGATTTATGAACCTGTTTATGTTCCTGTTTTCCTAATCCCTGAGTACTCGGCCCTATGGACTCCACTATGAAATCTAAAACGAAACTGTGTTGACTGTAGCAATCATGTAGTAAAAGGATGGATGCATGAAGTGCTACCTAAATAGTAATAATACAAGATTTGAACATGACCCCTTGACACTTGATACTTGCTACTTGTACTTGATTCATGACACTTACTACTTGATACTTGTTTACAAGATACTTGTTCACTTGACACTTGATGCATGCTACTTGCACTTGTTCATCTTGCCATACTAGTTGTTATATTTTGTTATCATGTCTATTTCATGTTATTAGTTTACCCTTTTCCATGTACTTTTATCCTGCACTACAAGCGGCCCATAACTTGTATTGACGGGAGTTTGTTTTCTTTTTCCTCTTCCTGCAATTTATTAAATTGCAGATTTTGGAGATCAGCTGCCAGATGGAATAGGCGAGATGAGATACTAGATGCTGGAGTTTTACTACCATGATTTTCCTGCTATTATTATTATTTCTTGTTACTTGCTTTTAACAATTGTATCTTGTACTTGGATTTATTTGTATTTGGGCAATGTGACCCAGAATATTTGACTTATTCAGATCTGGATTATTTGAGATTATAATATTTTGGTTTTAAGTATTCTTGTTGGTATTTTGGTTCATATGTGCATGTTGGATGATTCTTTGGCTTCCGACTCTGGTTATTCTTGTGAAATGTTGTAAAGATTCTTGAACAGCTTATAGATGATGAAAATCATTCGCTGAACTTTTGTCGCGTATCCGTATTCCGTATTCTCTTTTTAGGAAGCAGGGTGTGACAAAATTAAACAACGATAAAAGACACATAAAATCAACAAGTGAAACTACACTAAATGAATAAGTGTGTTTGGAAAACAAAGAAAATGCATAAAATAATGTTCAAGAAAACACAATACACACGATGCACACTATTGCATACTTGTTCGGATTCTATGCATCCCATATTACATAGGTCCAAGGGCAAGCTCTTAGCTTTCACCACATTTTAGGGTTCAATCTCTTGCCATGAAAACAACACCAGCGACAGAGATGATTAGACACTCCGTGAATAGACCCCAGCCCCGGTACGCAACCCACGAAGTTGTACAAGTGTAAACACGCAATCATCCCGCAAGCATCACTTTAACTCTGGCGAATCACCTCCCTGCCGTATACCATGCGAATAGGCCTGCTGACCCTCAACGCACAGATACACCGCACATTCCACGAATAGGCTTGCCTACCCTCAACACGTAGATACACCGTACATTCTGCGAATAGGCCTACCGACCCTCGACGCACGAACATACCAAATCCGTCTCACTTATTGACAATCTACGAATAAGCCTGCCAACCCTCGACACGCGAACATACTAGAGAGACATAACAAATACACAGTCCCAGAATACATCCATCCGATTGAAAACAGAGCCCATACTTATGTTGCCCAAGTTCCGTCACAGCTCCCAACTTAGTGTCTATCCTTAGATTTGTAATAATAACAACCTGAACCACTTAGAACCAGATCTACCCTACCGGACATCACTTGCCAAGCCAGGAACACTAGCCTCTCATGCTAATTTCCTACAATCAAAATATTCACTGCCAGTACTCTTGGGTTCGCTCAGTATCTAGTGCCCCCAACTCAACGCCTCAAGCGTCCATCCAGGGTTCTCATAATAACCTTAATCACAAACAAAAACCTCACTTGGTTCAATCATTCAAAATATTCTTTATATTCTCTTTTCTTAAAAACAAAACTTTTCCCCACAACATTATGACTGTGAATAAAAATCTCAACAGGAATATCTCATTCCAAAAATAAACATTTGTACATCCACAAGTTCCTTCATTATTCACATTTCACTGAATAAACCGTTGCTACCATACAAACTATTTCTTATATGGAAACAAAATCCAATCCACAAAATTCTTTAAATTTCCACCTTTAAGTCTCACTTTCCGTACATACATAAAATGTCACGCCCCGCTTCGTGTTATACGGAAACACGGGCACGTAACTGAGGCCCAACGAATGATATAAGTTGTACAATACAAGTAAGCTGAACAATACAATAATAATAATAGGTACAAGAATATAATGCAATAACCAATATCTGAGATACTATAACTTACAGAATAACAAGATTACACAATGCAATAGCAGTGCGTCAAGTTCTTTCAGTAACCCATCATCAGTACTTGTATAGACAATAACTCAAAAGAAAGATGGAGAGTTCCTGTTAGAGCAAGCTTCAGGTGACAAGTAGTAGCAAGCAGTGAAAAAAGGATAATCAATTGTACAATGGTCGGTAAATAATAGTCAATAACCAGTAAAATAATAATCGATAAATAATAGTCAATAATAAAATTAATATTCGATAATCAATGGTTGATAAACAATAGTCGATAAACAATAGTCAATGGGGCCAATAGTCGATGGTCAAGAATCAATAAACAATAGTCGATAAACAATAATCAACAATCAATGAATCAATAGTCGATGATCTTTAGGTTTATCAATATTTTATTAATCTATCTAATGCACGTAATACTGTGTCCTATACCACAAGTTCGGTGCATGCAAACAGTGATCGTTTAGATTATAGTTGTGAACTCTACAGATCATGTACTCGGCACGATGACAATAACGAGAATCCATGATTCATAACGAGAATTTATCTACAATACGATACAAGATAACGATAACAATATAGGGAAATACAGGCCCCTCATCCGAGTACAGTCTCCGACTGTTCACTACCAAGTTGACCCTTATTACACCGGCTTGTTATTGTTTTATTAACATGAATCATGAATATGTAATCGATACGATCAACGAGAACTGTGGTATCAAGATTTATGCAATGGATACAATTGATGATACCGATAGTATCAATTTAATATCAAGAAAATATCAAGGCTATGTGATACATGAAATATACATAGTTCAATTCGTTAAATATAAAAAATTAACGGGTTTATATGCAAAAACATAACAATACAAGTTCTGAACAGCAGCACCTATTGGTACTCAAATTCACTTTTCCGCTGCTACGGGAATGCAAATCCGATTCCGTCTGAGATTCTAGAAAGTAGACTCTCTGCCGGTTTCAACGCATATTCACCCAATACATTATCGTTACAGAAGCTGAGTCAACCAATCAATTCTTTACGGGTTTCATGCATACTCTCGATTCTGCAAATTAAAACATGATAATATTAAAAAGTCAATAACTTACAATATATAAATTGTATTGAGAAGATTTTTCGGATTCAAGACTCAGTGTGCTATTTCTATGTACAAAGTTCTAAGTTTCAGTGTCGGGAACTGGGTCGAAACCTCAGTACAAACTCAGGCAATTTATAGGGCATCAAAGTTGAATGTTCAATAATACGATAAATTTACGGTTCATGTTTTAAATCAATAACAATGGCACGATAAGACAACTATGAACTAATAACATGGTACTATCAAGAAAATAATGAACCAGTAATGGAATTCAATTAAATATGATATTCAATTAAATGACTACTTGCCGGATTTCAAAGAAAATGCTTGCACAGAATTTAAAAAAAAGTACAAGAGATGCTTGCCTTATAACGTGACGATTATGAGTGTGAGATGAACGACGGGCAAAAATGTGGCAACAACGACAACCACAGCAGCAAGAATGATTGCGAGGGCAGCGACACAAGGAAGCGAACATCCACCGTGACAAGTGCAGCGACAACGGTGACCCTGACAGCGAGTAAGGGTGACGGCAGGGCAAGAGGGCAGCAACACCATAGTTAGCAAAGGCAACAAGGAGGCAGCTAACGACACCGCCAATAATGACAGTGCTCCATGAGCAACAACAATGGCATGAACGACGACAACAATTCAGCGATGGTGATCGGGTGGTGCTCAGGTGCTTGAGGCAGTCGAGGAGTTGGAGCTCGGGTTGCTGCGAGATTGGGAGAAGGTGGAGATGAGGCAGGGGCAGTAAGGCGGCAGGCAACAGTACAAGCGGTAGGGGTGTGCGATGCTCGGGGTGAAGGAGTAGCGGCAGTAAGTCGGAGGCAGGTGCAGGCCGGGGATGTTGAAGGTACTCCGGGTGGTGCTGGCTTCAGGTGGAGCAGGTTCGGAGTGGGAGTTGGGCAGGGAAGCAGCAATGGAGGAAGGCAATGAGACGTCGGGGTTGGCTTTCGGTGATGGGGCATGGCGATGGTTGAAGGTGATCAGCGAGGGGCTGAAGGAGGAAATAGGGTGAGGGAGGTGATCGGGAAGGGTGCAGTCGGTGCAGTTGCCATTCGGTGGTGCTGTGGGTGTTGGTAATAGACAGAGATGGTGGGTGAAGCTCGGCAGCGGTGGTGCAGGCTGTCGATGGGGATGGGTTCAGCGGTCGATCGGGATTGTGGATGAGAGGCAGCCATGGTGGAGGAGGCCGTGAATGGTTTCAGGGTGGTGGCGAGGTGGAGAAGCAACAGGAGGACGGTGGTCGGTGGTCGGTGGTCGGTGGTCGGTGCTCGAGTTGGCGTCAAGGTGCTGCGCACGGTAGTGAAGAGGCAGGAAAGAAGGATTAGGGGGGGGTTTAAATTAATTATATTATAATAATAGGGGATTAATTAGGGGAGTTAGGATTAGTGGGGATATGGAGAGATATTTGGGGATTATAGGGGTAATCAGTTGTGGAATTGGGGGGGGGGGGGTGTTTACTATAGTTATAGAGTTAACAGGGTAGGAATTGAATTAGATTTTGGGTTTAAAATTATGGTTCAAAAGTGTGGTCTTGGGCTAGGATTTGTATGTGTTTGTATTTCTTTTTGTTTGGGCTTCCAAAAAAATAATAAGATTTTAGAATGAATTAGGATTTGGTTTTATTCATGGGCTTATAAATAAGTAATTGATAATAAAAATATAAAATAGTCAAATTGAATATGGGCTGGGCTTCACAAAGGTAGCAAGATTGAGTTGGGATTACAAAATAAATAAATAAACAAAATTATAGATTGGATTAGGAGTTTCGGCTTGACAATAAAGAAGAATCAAATAATCAAATTATAGGATGGCTATGATTGGGCTTTACATTCATATAGAATGAAATATGATGGAGCTTCATAATAATAAATAATAAAAGATAGATTAAGATCTATGGGGTTGTACATTATTTAAATGACTAATAGTAACGATTAAATAATTAGATAAAACAAAATAGGGTATATGGCTTCACACTTAATAATTAATCAATAATATGATTAGACTTGATTTGGGCTAACATATAAATAATTAATCAAATAAGAAAATAGGTAAACCTATGGAATAGAATAAGATTTGTGTTAAAATATACAATCATTTGAATAAAATATAATTGTTGATTAGTAAAGATTTTAACAATAGTTTGAATATTCTAGTGTGTAAATTTGGGCTCAAAGAATAGGAGAATTTATAATAAAATTGAAATACAGGAATACGGAGAAAAGAGAAATTTGTATAATCGGGAATGGGGGTTACATAAAACTCAATAAACTCTTCTAGAATTCAAATCGACTTAAACCTGAAACAAGTCTCTTTTGAAACTGAAAATATACCCCTATAAAATTCAAGTTTTTATCTTTAAGTACTGTAACACATATCCCCAAAAAACTGAGAATTTTATTTACCAAATATAGATTTTCTCCCTCAAATTTATTACTTGAATACATTAAAATATGAAGCTAAATTCCCACAGAAATATGAAATTCTCACATTCGAAACATGATCAAAAGAATCAATTAATCATCATACAATCACTAGATTTATACATATACATATACTCATCTATATGCACACTAGGGTTCTCAAACCCTAACACCCAAACCTTCACAAAAGCTCATAAAAAACCGAGCCACAATCCCAAACCGAAAGCAAAAAATAGCAGCCTGGGGTCTGCACAGTGCTCGGGTTGCACTGTGCAACCTCGGGGCATTGTTCAAACCCCAACCCCGAGCAACCTAGGTCTAGGGTTTAACCCAAAACCCTAACCCTAGTTTCTTCATATAAAAA
The DNA here is from genome assembly GCA_017893485.1 of Hemerocallis citrina. NCBI lineage: Eukaryota > Viridiplantae > Streptophyta > Magnoliopsida > Asparagales > Asphodelaceae > Hemerocallis > Hemerocallis citrina. Next base: position 259,738,574 of record CM030362.1, on the reverse strand, counting down.
AAAAATTCAATGGGTTTTAACATGAAATCAATGTATAAAAATTCTAGTTTTCAACTCCTCAGGAATCCACATTAAAACAGTGAATAACTCATAAAAATTTCATCTTTTATCTGCTCAAAACATGTTTCTTTTATCATACAAAAAGATCTACACCTCTACAATAACATATAGGCTATTTAGATCTATTTTTACAAATAAAAGTTTGATCTTTCATGAATAGAAAACTCCATTATCCAAGAACAAATTATTTTAGATCAACATACAATCAAGATTCAAACATTATGCCTCATAATCAACAATCTCATATCATACATAGATCTCTACAAATACTACAATCATGCTACGTACAACCCATGACTAACAAAAGTTCATGTCTAGCATGATACTAAATATTTATGAGATAAAATATAACACGAGAGTTGGAGTGTTACCCACCTTAAGAAGAAAATTGACACAAAAGAGTAGCCTTCTCCAAGCAATACATCCACTCCTCAATGACTCAAGAAAATCACCAAAAATTCCAAGGAAAAGGGAGGCCGAAAGTTGCTGCTCACTAAATAAGCCAGGATGATTTTAGGGTTTCTTTGGGGTCATTTTACAAATAAAACCCCCTAAAAGTCCCAATTTGCAAAATTAATTATTTACTCAAATCAAAATCAAACCAAATAGATAAAATTTGATTCCAAGGAAAAGGGAGGTCGAGACCGAGGCAAGGATGAAGGCTGGGGCCGATGTTAAGATTCCTGAGGGGGAGACATCGCAGAAACAGCTGCCTCTGGAAGTGGAGGATCTCCCGAAACAGAAAGTGAAAGACCCCGAGCCCCCCAAGGCCACGGTGGTCGAATCAACCGTCAAAAAGGAGGGCAAGGGGCCTCCTCCAACGTTCACGACCGGTGCCACGGCAGCGGCAAAACCATTCAAGTCGGAAAAGGTGTGGGTCCCCTCATGGTCTGTGATCGAGGCGTACGCGTCGATCAGCCAGCCTACTGCATTGGAGATGGTTTACCATCTTACCAATCCTCGTGACCTTGCTGATCTCGTGAGCAAAACTGGGGAGGAGGTTTACGGTAGCTGGGCGCAAGCTTCGATTATGGCGAGTTTCTCCCCGTGTCTATCCCGGGGTCTATCTTGCGTAATCATTTTCCTTGCACTTTGATAAGCATACTCTGATGATCTTGTGCAGGCGACCATTCAAGGGGTCGAGCTAATCAGCTTCTTCGACAGGTGCAGCGTGCAGAAGCAGCCGAGATAGAACTCCTCTCGCGTGTTGGGAGCCTCGAAGGGTGCATAGGCCAGTTGAAGGCAGACCTGGCTAAGGAGAGGGAAGCTCGAGCAGAGCTCTCAAAAAAAGGATCGGTTGATCTCCGAGAAAGTGGTGTGGCAAACGGAGGAGGCAAAATTGAAGAGAGAACACCATGGGTCCATAGCGGACATTGTCGATGCAGAGGACAAGGAATATGGGCGCACCCTCAAAGAGGTTGAGGCGAAGCACTCAGGGATAGACCTCGAAGGCCTTCCCCCTGAAGAATTGGATGATGAAGCTGTCGCCCCCAATGTTGGGGAGGATTTGGCAAATCATGAGCCAACCATCCCTGCCCCCCTAGCCGAGGAGGAGCACCCCATTTCTGACATTGGAAATTAGGTCGCTTGTATTCTCGCATTTTTGCTGACTCGCCACCGCATTTGTATTTTCCATTCGTTTAATGAATAAAACTCATTTGCCTTATGATATCGAGTTTGGTAGTCTTGCTTTTGGATCCCAGGTCACCGCCTCAGGAGCTTGGGTCTGACCTATGATTCCTCTCATGCTTCTTGAAGACCCGCGTGTAGTGCCACGTGGTCCTACTTACATCATGTTTTCTAATGACTGTGGTAACTATTGATATTGGGAGTTGAGCATTGACAGCAATAAATGATGAGACTTTCGGGGCGATCTCCAAAATCTTATAAATCACATTCTCCTCAAGCAGTTCCAGATCACAATGGGGGAATGGTCGAGACATTGAGGGGGAACTTTGCTATCCGAGTGTCTGACCTAGAGGGGATCAGGACTCATGCTTGTCGCTTCGGGCTATTCATCCCGGATTCCAAGATCTGAAGATTTACCCTCAAGACCCAAGAGAAATGACCCATTCATGGTTAGGCTCATCTACAGCTTGGGGATATTCGACCAGGCTAGGGCCTCTCGTACTGGCGTTTCTGGTTCTCAAGGACCCGAATAGGATCTGGGTGACCCCATTGAGCCTCTTCAGGTATATCTCAGATCCCGAGACCTGATGATCGTTGTCGGTTTCCGAAGGCTGGGACTGAGTATACACCATTCGCAGCGAGTTCGTGGGCTTGCCTGAGAGGCGGGGGCAGTGATCTGGTGCTTGTTCATTGCTTGGGCATCTTGGGTCCGGCTTCCCAAACTCGTCGTCCGAGGAACCATCAAGGTGGGAGTTTGTAGGGGCACCCATGACAGGTCCATGAGGGCAGATCAAAAAGTTTTACAAATATTCCTACAAGGCCTCTGCTGCAGGCACGTTCGGTTCGGCACGTCAACAGTGGTAGGGCTTCTAGGAGCTGCTTCGAGAGGTTAATTGTGTGAGCGTTTAATTGTAACTTTGTTGTTTCATTTGCCGATCGCGGACTGGCCACTACCCATTTTGTAATTCCTTTGCTTAATGGAAGACTTGTTATAAATCTGTGCAAGTCGTTGAACTAGTTGAGATATTTTTGTTAAAGCATTGGTGTAAGGTGTTGTGTCCGAGACAACCGAGTTTCAGAGAGATCCAAAGTTGGAAACCAAGCTGGGGGTATTAACCCGAGGAAAGATCCTTAGGGTTCTATCACCAAGTCTTGGCCTTGATACCAGGCCAAGGCGCAGTCCTGAGAGGAACATTTAGGGAATTGGTAAAGGCGCTCGGGATTAGATATCATTCCAAGAGCATTGTCGATGGGGGGATGTTCAGGCATTTTTCACCAGAGCTCGACTTTGGGCATCACGCCGAGGAGCAAACCCGGGCTTCGCCAATCGCGTGACATGGCACGTGTTTGTTTATGTCACCCGTTAAGACATTAGAGGTGCTTAGGGAGTTGTGGCCTACAATAAATGAGGGAAGTTGGGGAGTTCTCCATGATGCCTAAAAAATCCTTTGTCGCTCGTGGTTGACAACCAATTTCTCAAACTCCGTCTTCATCTTGTGATGTCTCAATATTCAGTGGGCCCTACGTTGAGCAGTCCAAATAATCATCGGCGAGTCGAGAACAATGGAGAAGTGTCTAGAGAGACTGGGCTCGGTCCCACCGGGATCGGTATTCGGTCGGGAACCTGTTCTTGTCCCTAATTTTGAGATATGAAGTTCTGCCTATCAGATCTTATGGAGCGACGATGTTGATCTATTCTTTCCCTTCGGCACTTGGTGAGGCCTTCCCGGCTAGGACCCCTAGTGCATATGATGCTGCTTCACCGATGCTCAGAGAGGATCGGGGTGCTCCTTCTTGGGGTCAGCAGCAGGGGTATCCTAGATTTCAGGATCTGACATCCCTAGCCGGAGCTGAGGCAAGAGAGTTCCCATCATCAGTGAACTCTTTCTGGATGATGGAATGCCTTCGGGGTAGAGGTACATGTATGGTGCCTCTTCTGCGTGGCGAATTAATCCCTTGTAGGGATCATTGCCCCACTCGGCTGGTCTGGTACCCCTCATCATCATCGCTTTCGGTCTCTAGGATGCCTCTTCTACACTCGAGGCATTGGAGTTGGTGATGAGCCGGGGCACAAGGCAGTAATGAGTGGAGTCGTTGGTCCACTGGTGGTGACAGCTGATGCTGAAGTACAAGATGACAACATTACGGCTGACTGGTGGCGATAGCTTATGCTGAAGTGCGAGACGACAACAAGAGAGCTTAGGTGGTAGTTCACTTGTTTTGTTTGTACTTGACTTGCCAATTGTGGACTGGCCACCGCCCCCTTTGTAATTTTTTACTTTTTTTATGAAAAGCATTTGGCCCCAGTTCGGTGTTTGCCCGGGTGTCGTTTACATATTGTTTTTTGGTGCATAAACTCTTGGCATCAGATGCCATCTATGGGGTTTGGGTCTGAGGGGACATTAAAGATTCTTGCGCTGAGGTCCTTCGGTGTCGGATACCATCCCAAAGGGGTAGGTCTTAGGAGGTAACCTTAAATATTTTTGACGTTGACGCCTTCGGCATTGGATGCCATGCCGAAGGAGATATCCTTCCAAGACTTTGGCATGATACCGCAATCCCGAATGGGATCCTTCAGGGATTTATGGCGTTGAAGCCTTCGGCATCGGATGCCATCCCGAAGGAGATATCCTTCGAGGATCTTTGTCATTGAAGCAATTATGGTTGGATACCATCCCGAGGAGATGGGTTCGAGAATTTTGGCATTGAAGCCTTCAATGTCGGATGCCATGCCGAATGAGATATCCTTCGAGGACTTTGGCGTTGAAGCCATTAGCATCGGATGCCATCACGAAGGGGATACTTCAAGGCCTTTTCTAAACGAGGCTTGGCCTCTGGTGCTATTGCAAGTGATCCAATAAGTAGAATTTGGAATGAAAAATAAATTTATATTCATTAGATGTCGAAGGGCAAGTACATGCATAGGTTTTCTGGGCCGTCATTACAAGTGGAGACCCTAGGGGCCTTCTTAGAATTTCATCAAGTGCTCGACGTTCCAGGTCCTCTTGACTACCCTGCTCCCCGAGTCTTATATGTGCCTGGACGGACAACTTTGGAGACCCTATACAGGTCCTCCCAGTTGGGCACCAGTTTCCACCTTTTGCCTAGTTTAGATATCTCGAGTCACCTGAGCACTAAATCTGCCTTCTTTGATGTTGGCGGGTCGGACCTTCTGATTATAAAATTGTTATACCTCTGTAGGTAGATGTTTCCTTTGATGGCCGCCCTTTCGTGAATTTCGACGAGGAGGTCCAGGTTGGCCCGTCTGAGTTTGAATCCTCGTCGAAGCTCATAATCTGTCGCGATGGCCACCCAACTTCTAGGGGGATTCCTGCCTCGGTGTTGAAGGTCAAGTTGAAAGGGGACTCTCCTATAGGAATCCTCTTGATCGTACGATAGTACCGCAGTACATTGGGTAGCTCGTCAACCTATAAGTCCCTGGGGGGGTTATCTAATCTCTTCTTGAAGCCATCGAGGATTTGTCAGTTGGCATTCTAGGCCTAGCCGTTGGACTGAGGGTGTGAGATGGATGAGAAACTCTACTGGATTCCTAGGTCTTCGCAAAATTTGCGAAAGCCCATTCCTGCGAACTGAGTACCATTGTCAGTGATGCAGATCCGATGGATCCAAAATCGGCAGACAATGTGCTTCTAAAAGGCGTCATCCGGATTATTCATTTCTCGGGGGACCTTTACGATGGAGGTTTCCCTTCTAAGTCGGCTAAAAGGAGCTTGACTTGGGCTAGATACTTGATCATCCAGGTGTCGCGAGCTTCATACTCCGCATAATTGAGACGATGAGTTGGGAGTCGCTGAAGGCTTTGCCTAATTTGGCTGCTGCTTTTCAAGCTAGGAGGTGTCCAGCAACTATGGCCTCATACTCTGCCTCATTATTGGATGCCTTGAAGCTAATGCACAGGGAGTGTTGGAGGACGAAGCCGTCTGGACCACTAAAGATGATTCTGGCCCCGCTACCTTCTTCATATGATGATCCTTCCACATAGAGTTCCCAAATGGGCTCACCTTCTGGAGTATCAAGAACCTTTGGGATGGCGCATTCGTTAATGAATTCGGCGATCACCTGTGTCTTGACGGCCGTCCTTGGCTTATAGCTGATGTCATGCTGGCACAGCTCGATGGACCATTTGATTAGGTGGCCGGAGATCTTATGTTTACGCTTGCTTTAGCGGTTGATCCGTAAGGACCTGGACGGATTGAGTTTGAAAATACAATTGGAGTTTTTGTGCGGCCAAGACCAAGGCGTAGGCGACCTTGTCCATCTTTTTGTATCGGAGTTCAGCGTCGCGGAGGATTTTGTTGACATAGTAGATGGGCATTTGGGCTTCGTCTTCCTCCCTGATTAGGATAGCATTGAGGGTCTGCTCCGGAGCTACCAAGTAGAGGTATAGCACCTTACCTGGCTCTGGCTTGCTGAGGAGAGATGGATTGGAGAGGTCCTCTTTGAGCTGATCGAAAGCCTTTTGCTGGGGCTCCCCCATTCAAAAATCTTTGCCCCTAGGAGGGCTTTGAAGAAATGGAGGGACTTCTCCCCCGACCTCGAAAGAAAAAGACCGATGGCTGTAAGACGGCCTGTGAGATGTTGTACTTCCATGACATTCCTGGGAGGGGCCATGTTCAGGATGACATGAATTTTCTCAGGATTAGCTTGTATCCTTTGTTGGCTGACCATAATGCCGAGGAACTTTCCTACGGTGCAGCCGAGGGTAATGATTCCTTCGATCTAGACTGGGGCACTAGAGAAGCCGTGGAGGGTATACTCCGCTGGTTTCAGTCTCGCCGGGGAGAGCTTTAAGGCTTCGAAGGCTGCTAAGAACAGGAAGTTCGCTGAACTTGCATTGTCGATGAGGATACGACAGACCTCGTGATTGGCCAGCGCAAGGATGATGACCAAGGGGTCACAGTGCGGAACCCGGACACATTCGAGGTCTTCATCCGAGAAAGCGACTACCAACCTGAAACATTGAAGAGGGAGCAATTGGAATGGAGTTTACTTCCTGGATGAAAGCCTTGCGGGAGGATCTCGACTCTCCCCCCATGGGTTTGCCGTGGACGCAGTGGAGGATGGCCAAATTCTCGGTGTCCTGATGCTCAGGGTCCAGCTCTGAACAATTGTTCACTCTCTGAGGAGGCGAAAAGGTTTTTGGACCATTCTGAGTAAATTTGGCAAGATATCTTGTAACATCCTGAAATATTTTAATATAAGTTTGTTGATTTTTACGTGTTTTGCACGTACAAATTTTTGTGCAATTTCTTACATTAGAAATTATCTCATTTCATAACATAAACAAACATTTTAATCTTTCCCTTTTATTTTTTAAAGCCTATGCCTAATTGTCTAATCTAGCCCACCCTAATTAATTAAGTATTTTATTAATAACCCATGGGTCTAAGGCCCACTATTTTTGAGCCCACTAGTTATTTTATCTTTTAATTGTCATAACATGTAGTGTAGACACATTTAGTAGACAATAAATTAATTAATCTTGTACAGCAATTAATAGGGGGTACTAGATGAGACACGTTCATTGCACTAGCACGTGTCTAGTGTGCTTGGGGGTGTGGCCAGATGGAGGCAAGGAGAGATGGAGACAGTGGTGTAGTGGATGGGGTGGTTATGTATTCATGGGTGGTAGCTACAACTCCCTAACACATCTTAGCCTTCTATTCTTAACCATCTAGATCAATCCTAGCCATCTATTTTGCTTTCAAAAAAGTATAAATACCCCCCTCACCCTTCTCATGTATTACATTAGAAATTTGATAAAGAAAGAAAGAAAGAAAGAAAGAAAGAAAGAAAAGAATTAGAGTGAGAAAAGATTGAGAGTTTTTGGTGAGTAAAAAATTGGGGGATTTTGTTTGTGCGTGTTCCTTCAAGAGGTGGCCAGCCTACATCAAAGAGCAAGAGAGAGGGCTCGGGTTTGCTAGCACAAGGAGGAGGAGGCGCGTTGGTAGCACAATCTAGGAGGAGAAAGATCCATTCGTGTAGTCTAGGAGATTTCTAGGAGCTTTATACTTATTTTTCTCCAATAGGTGGGTGATTTCTCATGCTTCTACTTTAGACATCATGCTAGGGTTTGAATTGTTAAAATTGCTAAGAAAAACTAAGTAGATTGGTTACATGTTTGTTTAAATAGAGAGAAATTGTAGATAAAGTGAATGCTTGGTAAATTGATTTGCTAGTTGATACAATTTTGATTTCCATACTAAAATTGATCATGTTACCATGAAATATATATATTTGGGTCATGCTAAATTTAGAAATTTGTGTTTATGAGATGACTAGTTGATTGAATGCACCATGGAAACCTTATTGATGAAATTAGTATAATACTAATGTGGAGAAAGGAGTTTATGTTCGAAAATTATTGTTTAATAACAACAAGTAAAAATAAAGAGAAACAGTACTCTTTTGTGGAAATTTTGATTATAAATAATGTAAAAAAATTGTGAATTGTTCTTAATGTCGAAGTTATGAACATAGAACATAAAATAGAACTAAGAAATCATGTTTTTCAAGTCAAATAAGGATTATTAAAATATTGTTTTATTGTAAATCTGTACTGTTTACAATCCGAAAAATTTTGATACAAAAATAGAGAAGAAAAGAACAAAAAATTTTGAGTTATGAAAAATTAGTAATAAACAGAGAACTGGATCAAAACCAATCCAACTAGTCTTTAAGACAGGTTAGTCACTTGGACTTATTGGTCTTCGGATGCACACAGTGCGCTACTGTAGCTCTGGGTTGGTCCTTGGTTGCGGGTACAATATTGGGCAGAGCCCTTTTATTTTTTCTATTTCAAAAAATCCAAACAGTGCAAGAATTAAACCATATGAATTATAACCCATCTCATGACTGTGGTCATCGATAGCGCCACAGTGCGGTCACTGTAGTGCACTGACGTTGCTTGCAGTTGTGGGTTCGAAACCTGACTTTGGGTTTTGATTTAAAATGTGATTATTTTTTTTGGGTTTTTAATATTGTAAGGGTATTAGAAGTGAATGGAAAATTTGGGTAAAAATACTAGAAAAATTTAACTAATGTCTAGACTTCATGAGAATTTTCCTATTACTTTGGACCTATTTATAAGTGAGATTTAAGAATATTTCAAGAAGATTTGTATACAAATTGTCTTATTGAGTTATTGATTAAATAAAGAAAAAATGAATATTTATTCTAAATGTTTCAATAAAGAGTTTGAAATGAGATATGAGTAATAGAAATTTGAAAGTATGTTTTGAACTTAATATGGGTACTTTTAAAATAAGAGAAATTATGTGAAAGAATAAATTATGAATGTGACAAGTTGAAAAAAAAAATGAATTTATTATTTATGCATGAAATGGTACATGAAAGTGAAATATAAGATCATGTTGAATTATGAAAGATTTTATGAGTATGAACATTCAATTCTATAAACATGAAATGGAATTAAAAGCTAGAGTGTAGCTAAGCCTTATACCGGAATTGAATGAATATTTTTGCGTTAAGATATTCAAAAGAAAAGGCCAAGTTTGGGTCGTATTGTTGAATTGATGGTTAAGACCGGTATAAAGGGAGTGCTAACTCTAGGATATTGATCTTATTCATGATTCAAATAACTAAGGATTAGAAACATAGTGAAGATGTGATGAAAATAAGAGAAAAATACGAGTATGAGGGCCTCGGGGCTACGACGTGAGAGTATTCACAGGTTGTCTACACGATGCGTCATGTCATAACGTGGATATGTCTCTAGGAGTCCGTACCGCAGCTGACGCTTGTGGGGTGTTTGGTGACTACGGGTGGTGTCATGTCCCCATGACGGAGCCTGAATTGTCCATAGGTTTTACACGATGCGTCGTGTCATGACGTGGGATTCCCCTCCAGGCTGTCTGGACATGAGCCGTAACTCATAGAACATCTAGGATACTTATCGTAATTACCGTAGTAGTTTAAGTCATAACGAGGGATTGAAACCTACAAGATGAAGAACGATTATGGGCTTGCCCTCAGACCTATGTAGTATGGGATGCATAGAATCCAAACAAGTGCGCATTAATGTCATGTAACATAAATAATAGCATTACGGATTAAGTGCGCATTCACACACGATATCAATAGGATATTCCCTGTAGCTTTGATTTGTGACAAGTGTGTGCTTTCTAAGTAAGAGAAATTGATGTATTATATCTGATATGGCTAAAAATGGGGTTAAATCGGAACCGTCCAGATTAGGCGCGAATCTCGAAGTTCGGGGGTAAAATGGTAATTTCACATACAAGGTGGACCCAAAGCGGGTACTGGATCTCCTTCGCACGAGACCCAATAACCCACGAACGGGTCCACACCGATTGGGCACGGGTCCCGACCCGAGGCGAGCCCCAGACCAGCAAGAGACAAATCAGGGCCACTGATTTGACCAAGTCAACGGGCCTGATTTGCTCTCACCGGGAATCAAGGGGTTAGTTTCCTAAACAGACTGTGAGGATTTTTCTCCTAGCAGTTACACTAGGAACCAGACCTCTAATCACTCCCCTGGCGACTATAAATACCTCCCCTCTGCCACTGTGACCAGGTTAATCACTTTTTCACCACCTTAAGCTCTTTCTTTAATCACCACTGGTTACTGACAAGAGCGTCGGAGGGTGCGTCGCCGGAATCAACCCCGGTGTCTCGCACTTCCTTGCAGGTTGCGGCAGGAGCAAGAAGGCTTGGGTCAGCTGTTCAGGTTTTTCTCGAGCTCACAAATTCTATCTGTTTACCCCCACACCGAAATCAGCAGTAACAGATTGGCGCCGTCTGTGGGAAAAACCACACGAACAGCCTCAGCCCCTTCCTTGTCGTCCTCTCCAACCATGCCTCCAAAGAAGGTCAGATCGAGAGGGTCCAACCACGGGACCAATCCCGCCGACCCTACAGAGGAAGCCCCTGTCAATCCTATTCCACAGCCCGAACTTCCTCCTCCGGTCCCGCAGGGCCAACCTCCTCTTCCCAAACAGCAACCCAACAATGGCCCTTCCGGACATAATGGTCGGAGGCAGAAACAGCCCCTCAACCGGGACCATGTCTCGGTCCATAATGAGTCCTTGGACTCAATGGCTTCTCATCACCCCGACCTCCGCAACACGATCCTGAACCGCCAGAAAGACGAGGACCTCCGCACCCACCTAGATGAGAGGCGGGCCCGAGAGGGAGCCTCCCGCCAGCATCGTGGTGAGCGGTCGCCTCATCGCCGAGACGGCAGATGGTCTCCGGACCGAAGGGGCCGAGCGGCATCACCTGAGCACCGAAGGAGGAGGCCACATTCCCCTGCGGATCGGCATCATCGCAGGAACAATGACGCGCCCATCACCCGTACCGAGTTCCTGCAATTTCAAGATACCGTACTGCAGGCTCTCAACCTTCGGCAGAACATCCAAAATGCCCAGAGGGCTCCAACGCCCCCGAGGGCTCCCAGTCCTCGTCGACGAACCCGGAGCCCTTCCCCGGCTCCCAGCCGCCAGCAGCAGCACTACAGTCCTCGCCGATCCCAGGACTACCGGCACCGCAGTCCCCGCTCCCCTTCCTATGAAGAAGAGTCCAGGGGATCGTATGATTACCAGCGGAGGGACGATGCCCTCAACCGCCGTCTCCATGAGGTGGAGAGGCACATTGGTCGCATGGACAGAGAGGAGGAGTCCCGAGCAGGAACCGTCCGCCCCAGCAGACCCCTTTTCTCTCGGTCGATCATGGAGGCCCACATACCGAGGCTTTTCAAACCTCCGCAGTTTGAAACGTACTCAGGGGAATCCGACCCAGTTGATCACGTCGAAAGCTTCAAGACCCTGATGCTGATCCATCAAGCTTCCGACGCCGTGCTCTGCAGGACCTTCCCCGCCACCCTCAGGGGGTCGGCTCGGGAATGGTATTCCAGACTCGCTCCCTCCTCCATCTTCTCGTTCGAGCAGTTTGAAACACTGTTCATAACTCACTTCGTGAGTAGCAGGCGAGCTGAGAAGACAAGCCTCTCCCTACTGAACCTGCGGCAGGAAAGGGAAGAGAAGCTGCGGGACTATGTGAAGAGATTCACCGCAGAGGTCAGGTCTATCGCCTCCTTAGACCAATCAGTGGCGACCGTGGCGTTCCAGTCAAACGTCCTCAACGCCAACCTCCGCTCGTCCCTAGCCAAGAAGCCCCCGCATAACTTCGCCGACCTCCTCCTGAGGTGCGAGAAGTATATCCGAGCAGAGGAGGCTGAATCCCTCCCAAGCGTCGGGGGGCCCTCCTCCGGGTCGAAGAGGAAGGCGACGGGGGAAGAGGGGTCCAAGAAAGCACAGAAGGACAACGGCGGTCAGCGCCGTCCTTCCCCCAGGTTCGAGAAGTTCACTCCCCTCACCACTAACGTCTCCACCATTCTAATGGAAGTGGAGAAGGAGGAAGTCATTCCTCCGGCTCCGAGGATGAACACCCCAGCAAAGAGGAGGAACAAAGATAAATGGTGTCGTTACCATCGGGACCACGGCCACGACACGAACGACTGCCGGGCATTGAGAGATGAGATAGAAGCCCTCATCCGGAGGGGGCAGTTGGCCAAATTCGTAAAGGCTAACGATCGGGCGGATCGCAACACTCCTCCGCCTCGGGGGGCTAACAAGCGCTCTGAGCGATGCGAGGAGACACCCGAGTTCGAGGAAGAACAGGTTCTGCACCTGATCCACGGAGGCCCCATAGGAGGCTCCTCTAATTCCTCTCGGAAGGCCTTCGTCCGAGAGGTCAACTCGGTTCACAGCGCCCCTCCTCCCAAAGGTCTCGGCATCCCTGTGTCTTTCTCCGATGAAGACCTCGAAGGGGTCCGAACCCCCCACTGTGACGCCCTCGTCATCGACCTCCGCATGGCCAACTTCAAGGTGCAGAGGATCTTAGTAGACAATGGGAGTTCGATCAATATCTTCTTCCTCTCGGCCTTCCGAGGCCTGCAGCTGTCCCGGGATCGTCTCAAGCCGGCCGGTTACACACTCCACGGGTTCACGGGGGTCCCAGTAACTGTCGAGGGGGTGATAACCCTAGACGTAACCGCTGGAAGCATCCCTACTACCCGGACCGAGCCGATGGACTTCATGGTCGTCGACGTCCCGGCAGCGTATAATGTCATTCTGGGCCGACCCGGCCTAGCCGCCTTGGAAGCTGTCCCCTCGGCGTACCATCTTAAAATGAAGTTCCCCACTCGGTCGGGAGTAGGGGAAGTCAGGGGAAGCCAAGAGATGGCTCGGAAGTGCTACATGACTTCCACAGGGGGACCAGTGCTCTCGCTCGAGACACTAGAAATCCCCGAGCCGAAAGTTCGGCCAACGTCCGAGCCGGCGGACGAGTTAGAAGAAGTGCTCTTCTCAGGACGAGGACCCAAGCCGAAAGTTCCTCATCAGCAAGTCCTTGCCGACCGCGCTGTGCTCTGACCTGATCAAATGCATCCGGGATAACCGTGACCTGTTTGCATGGTCGGCCGCGGACATGCCCGGCATTTCCGAGGAGTTGCTCGTCCACCGCCTAAGTGTCGAACTGGGGTGCAAACCGGTTCAGCAGAAGAGAAGAAAGTTCGCTCCCGAGCGACAGCAGGCCATCAAAGAGGAGGTGGACAAACTGCTGAAGGCCAAGTTCATACAGGAGGTAAACTACCCCGAGTGGCTCTCCAATGTTGTAATGGTCAAGAAGTCCAACGGCTCCTGGAGAATATGCATTGACTTCACCGACCTGAATAAGGCGTGTCCGAAGGACCCATTCCCTTTTCCAAACATCGACACCCTCATTGATGCCACCTCAGGCCATGAGCTCCTCAGCTTCATGGACGCATTCTCGGGCTACAGTCAGATCCGAATGTTCCCTCCGGACATTCTGAAGACCTCCTTCGTCACCGATCAAGGCCTCTACTGCTACCGGGTCATGCCGTTCGGATTGAAGAATGCGGGCGCCACCTACCAGCGCCTCGTCAACAAGGTCTTCCAGAGCCAGATAGGCCGGAACATGGAGGTGTACGTTGACGACATGCTCGTCAAGAGCGTCCGAGGCACTGACCACGTGGCCGATCTCCAGGAGGCCTTCGGCGTGTTGAGAAGGCACAGCATGCGGCTGAACCCGAACAAGTGTGCGTTCGGGGTCTCCTCGGGAAAATTCCTTGGCTTCATGGTAAGCCAGCGAGAGATCGAAGCCAACCCCGAGAAGATCAAGGCCATATTGGACATGGCCTCGCCTCGGAACATCAAGGAGGTGCAGAAGCTTACAGGTCGGCTCGCCGCTATCGGTCGGTTCCTCTCGAAATCAGGGGGAAAAGTGCCTCCCCTTCTTCAAAGCACTCAGGGGGCTAAGGGTTTTGAATGGGGCCAACCACAACAGGAATCGTTCGACCAACTGAAGGCCTACTTGGTGAACCCCCCTCTGCTCAGCAAACCGGTCCCGGGCGAGACTCTCTTCATCTACTTGGCTGCTTCCGAGCAGACCCTAAGTGCTGTCTTGGTGAGAGAGGAGGACCGGGCCCAAAGGCCATCTACTACATGAGCAAGGTACTTCGGGACGCCGAGCTCCGCTATCCGAGGATAGAGAAGATGGCCTACGCCCTGGTCATGGCAGCGAGGAAGCTTCGGCCGTACTTTCAATCCCACTCGGTCGTTGTCCTCACCGACCAACCCCTAAAGCAGATCCTCCACAAGCCTGAGACCTCGGGCTGACTGATGAAGTGGTCCATAGAGCTGAGTCAGCATGACATCTCTTACCAGCCTCGGACGGCAATTAAGGCACAGGCCCTCGCCGACTTCATCGTAGAGTCCACCATCCCCGAAGTCAGCCACGTACCGAATGGACCCCCCATTTGGACAGTCTTCGTGGACGGCTCCTCCTGCAGCGAGGGAAGCAGCGCCGGAATCATTCTGAACGGCCCTGACGACTTCGTCCTCCAGTACGCGATCCGTATGAACTTCAAGGCCTCGAACAATGAGGCGGAGTACGAGGCACTCATTGCTGGTCTCGGACTTGCACGAAGTGCTGGGGCGCAGCGCCTCCGAATCCACAGCGATTCCCAGCTTATCGTGAACCAAGTCTTGGGCGAGTACGAGGCCCGAGACGAGCGGATGGCGAAGTACCTCGCTAAGGTTCGGGCCCTCATGAGCCGGTTCGAGGAGGCACTCATCCAGCGGGTCCCTCGTGAAGAGAACTCACAGGCCGATGCCCTCTCCAAATTGGCCTCATCCTCCCTACAAGGTCTCGAACAGACCGTACTGATCGAAGTCCTCTCTAGGCCGAGCATAGAAGACGAGACACCCAGCTCGGTGGAGTCATTGCCGGTCATGTTGCAAGATAATTGGATGAAGTCGTTGGTGGAATTCTTGAGGGACGGGGTTCTGCCCGAGGATCCCAAGGAAGCGCGCCGAGTCAGAACTCGGGCCGAGCGCTATGTCTTGATCGAGGGTATCTTATACAAACGCTCCTTCTCCCAAATAGACGGCCGACCATACCTAAGGTGCCTCTCTCCAGAGCAGGCCGAATATGCCCTACAAGAGCTCCACGAAGGCATCGACGGGGCACACTCAGGGTCCAGGTCCTTGGCCCGAAAAGCTTTGAATTATGGATACTTCTGGCCGACCCTCCTTCAAGACGCCGAGCGACACGTTCGGCAATGCAGCTCTTGTCAGAGACACTCCAGCATCCGTCGCCTCCCTCAGGCCAACCTCGCCTCCCTATCAAGTCCTATCCCCTTCGCAATGTGGGGGATGGATTTACTAGGGCCTTTCCCTCCGGCTCCGGGTCAGTTCAAGTTCTTGGTCGTAGCCATCGACTACTTCTCGAAGTGGGTCGAGGCCGAGCCCCTCGCCACTATAACCGAGAACAAGGTGGTACAGTTCTTCTGGAAGAGCATCATCTGCAGGTTCGGTGTCCCCCGTGTCCTCGTGACGGACAACGGGACTCAGTTCACTAGCGCAGCATTCCGAGCTCTGTGCGACGACCTTGCCATCCAGCAGCGCTTCTCGTCCGTCTCCCACCCTCAGTCGAACGGACAAGCAGAAAATGCTAATCGGCAGATCCTCGCAGGCATCAAGAAAAGGCTGGACAAAAGTTCCAAAGGCTTATGGGTCGACCAACTCCCCAACGTCCTATGGAACTACCGCACGAGCAAGCGAACCCCAACAGGCGAGTCCCCTTTCAACCTCACCTATGGGTCCGAGGCCGTGATACCTCTCGAGGTCGGAATACCTTCCCCTCGGCTCACAGCCTATGACGAAGAACAGAATGCCAGGGACCTCAGAGCAGACTTAGACCTGATAGATGAGCTGAGGGAAAGAGCGTCGATTCGGCAGCAGAATTACCGAAGAAGGGTTGAACTGGCGTACAACAAGAAGGTCCGACCCGCCAACCTTAAGCAAGGGGACTTAGTCTTGAGAAAATTGGCCATATCCTTCCCCAATCAGAAGAGCAAGCTGGCTCCGAACTGGGAAGGGCCGTACAGGATCACGAGGGTAGTTCGGCCCGGAGCATATCGTCTTGAAGATCTAGAGGGCAGAGAAATTCCGAGGACCTGGAATGCCGACCACCTCCTAAAATACCAAGAAAGCGCTCCGGCGCCACTCTAAGTATCATAGGATATCGAGCCATTCCTGTCCTTTGACTTGTAACCTATTTTCATAAATTGTACTATGTAAAACGGTTCGCCGTCGATTATCAATAAAGAAAGCTCTTTCGTATTTGTGAATTCGCATGCTTCTCTCCCCTCTTATCATCTGCTTTTTAAATTTTGATTTCAACCAATGGTTCGGAGTCCACATCCGGTTCGACTTCACCTCCTCGGCTCGTCCCCGGACGAACCAAGGGGTAGACCGTCGTTCGGAACTGCTCCCACGACCGTTGAACTATACCGATGGTTCGGAGTCCAACACTCAGCTCGACTTTACCTCCTCGGCTCGCCTCCGGACGAGCCAGGGGTAGATCGCCGTTCGGAATTGCTCCCACAACCGTTGAACTACACCGATGGTTCGGAGTCCAACACTCGGCTCGACTTTACCTCCTCGGCTCGCCTCCGAACGAGCCAGGGGTAGATCGCCGTTCGAAATTGCTCCCACAACCGTTGAACTACACCGATGGTTCGGAGTCCAACACTCGGCTCGACTTTACCTCCTCGGCTCGCCTCCGGACGAGCCAGGGGTAGATCGCCGTTCGGAACTGCTCCCACAACCGTTGAACTACACCGATGGTTCGGAGTCCAACACTCGGCTCGACTTTACCTCCTCGGCTCGCCTCCGGACGAACCAGGGGTAGATCGCCGTTCGGAATTGCTCCCACAACCGTCGAACTACACCGATGGTTCGGAGTCCAACACTCGGCTCGACTTTACCTCCTCGGCTCGCCTTCGGACGAGCCAGGGGTAGATCGCCGTTCGGAATTGCTCCCACAACCGTCGAACTACACCGATGGTTTGAAGTCCAACACTCGGCTCCACTTTACCTCCTCGGCTCGCCCCCAGACGAGCCAGAGGTAGATCGCCGTTCAGAATTACTCCCACAACCGTCGAACTACAACGATGGTCTCGGAGTCCAACACTTGGCTCCTAGTCCCCCCAAGCTTGCTTCGCGGCAGACTAGGAGCGATCCACCCCTCAGCCTCGCCAGTGGAGGGATACCGAAGCTACGTTCAGCCGCTTAATCCGAGCAATCTTGCCTAGCAGCCGAAGCCCGAAGCCCTACGCCTTCGGTCGGCCACCGAGCAAGTGCCTTTCCGACCCTGCAAACGGAGAAAACTCACTTTCTCCTCAACTTTCGTGCGTGATCTCGATCAGACAGCCCAGATCTTGCCACCGACGCTAAACGACAAGATAGCGTTTTCTTGGGAACTGAGCCGCCTCGAGATTCGTGCCAACATCCAACGGTTCAGATCCTGCCATCGACGCTAAACGACAAGATAGCGTTTTCTTAGAAACTGAGCTGCCTCGAGATTCGTGCCAACATCAGACGGCCCAGATCTTGTCAGAATCGCTAAACGACAAGATAACGCCCCGCCAAGAGCTCGTTCGGTTCGATACTCTCGCCGACGGAACTGACACGCTCAGTTCGTAGACCTCGACACGACCGACACACTTACACGAGATCGATACGCATAGCAACAAAAGAGATGCCAGTTCTTAAAAGAAATTTTATTAATGATCTGGGCATAGTACAAAGCAATCTTTCTATGATCTCAAAGTGTTATTAGAAAACAAAAAAATACAACGCCGACCCACAACACTTGGCGTTCAAACAGAAATATCCTCGCTGGTCTGTTCGGTCGCCAGCCCATCCACTTCGGCCAATAGCTCCTCCACCTCTTTCCGAAGCTTCGCCTCCACGGTCTGCAAGTGATGGATCTCATAGACCAAATCGTCTCGCTCGGTTATTATCTTCGACTGATTGTGCCGAATACATTGGACCCTGAAGAGCGTTGCTAAAAGCAGACTGCGAGTCTTCATCCTCCCCTACGGGAGTCACCTCGACGATCCTACCCTCCAGGCACTGGATCTCGGCGTCCCGTTGGCCGAGGACGGACTGGAGGTGGGCCCGCTCACTTTCAGCCCGGCGCAACTTCAGCTCCACGCCACGAAGCTGCTCTCGGCACTTCGATGAGCTGGACTTCGTCGCCCCTGAAATCACCTCGGTCTCAGCGTCCTCGTTCGTGCTGTCGGAATCCGAGTCATGGACTGCCACCACGAGCTGAAAAGAAGGGAAAACGAACAGCAAAATTTCAATATACTGCCTGAAGTCCAACACTTGGAAATTTTCTAAACAAACTTTCAGATTCGCATTCAGATATAATAGTGTTACAGACGGTCGAACCGACCCTACAATTAGGTTTTACAACAACCAACAAAGGTGAAAAACGACATGATTAGGGCCTCTTCGGAAGGGGAACGCTTCGGTTTAAGTAAACGCGAGGACGACGAGGCCTGCCCTCCGAGCTCGATCCTAAACCAACGAAGCGCGACCCCCTTCGCTGCTGGCTCTAACAGCGGTGCCGACCGAGGCTCCGCTCGACGAGATGGCCACACTGCTCTGAGCGTCGGCTGGACTCCGCCTGGTCATAGGCAAGCGTGTCGCAAGTTCGTAAAATGTAATCCCTCTCTCGCTCTCTTCGCGGGTACACGATGTGCTCTGGACGTTGGCTCTCTCGGGCAGGGGCTTGAGCGACGCGACCTCCTCCTCCAGTTCGATGATTCTATCCCTCAAAGCATCGTCCTTTGCCAACTTCTTCGGTCGAGGGAGCCTCGACGAGCCCGAGGCGTTGGCACCATCGGTCGCAAGCCGTCGGTAATGGGTGACCTCGATCCCCCTATCTACAGTAATCCTCCTAAACTTGTCGACCTCGGCTAGCAGCTTCTTGCGCTCGGATGACGCCTTCTCCAGCTCGGAAGCAAGCTTCTCTTCTTCTGCCGAGCGGCCTCGCCCCTACTGCCTCCAAGTGTCGGATTTTGGCCGAGAGCTCTTCGTTCTTCCGCTCGGCGACGGCGAGCTCCCTACCAAGCCGCTCGACCTCGCCCTCGAGAGCAGAGACCGGGAGTCATTTTCGTAGCTGCGCCAACTCGCGACATTTCGCCCTAGCCAGCGCCTTTACCTCCCCCAGTTCCAAAAATAAGTAAAAGCGCTTATCACGGCTCAATGACAGCTCTCGCTTCATCTTGACCAACTCCTTACGGAGGTACGAAACCTCCGTGATCGGACCGAACTTCACCTGAAAAGCAGAGATAAATCCGATGGGACAATACATGGAAACATCTACAACTAATCACACGCAAATCCGAGACTCAACACTTGGACAAACTTTGGCCAAACAAAATATTTTCATTCAAAACCGAGGAGAAAGTTTTACAAAAGCGGTGGCCAGTCCGCAGTTAGGCTTACAAAAAGAGACAAAACAACAAAAGACTAAAAGAGACAACCGAGTCAGGGGTCGACCTTTTTGCCGCTCGGGTCCGTTGACCCCCCGGTCTTGCCCTCGCCATCGCCCTCACCTTCGCCTTCGCTCCCGCTCTCCTCCTCAGAGTCGTCCTCCTCCTCGCCCTCGGCCTCGGTCTCTCCTGGGCCTTCAACACCTTCCGTCTCTCCCTCAGGGTCGAGCAGCCCCTCGGGAACCTCCTCCTCCCCTTCCACGGGGTCGTAAAAACGGTAGGAGGACGTGTCGAAGCCCGGGTTCTTGTCGGCTACGTGGAGCAAGAATCGACCGTAGGCATCCTCCATGTTCTGGAGCATGTGTTGCGCGGCCTCCTCCTGCACAGCCTTCTTCACCTTCTTCACCTTCTTCTGGTGTTTGGCCATGATCTTCTCAGGCCCTCTTCCGAGCCTTCTTCGCTTCTGACCGAGCATTGGCCAGCGCCTCCTTCAGCTCGGCAACCTCCTTCTCCGACGCCTCAAGCTTGGCCGCCTGCATCCTTCGACAGCTGAATGGCATCGGCCAGCTGCTTCTCCAACCCCGCCACTTCAGCAGCCCTCTTCGCCGATAGGAGCTGCTCGGCATCAAGCAGCTGTGTGGCCTTGACACGCTCTGCCCTCTCCCGTTCATTCTCCTGCTCCTTGCTCGCAAACTCCTCGAGCAGGAAATTGAAGTGGCAGAGGGTCTGAAAAAGAACAGCACATTAAAACCTGAACCCAAGGACTTAGAAAAATTCTAAGAAAGAAATTTTGATGAGGGAGAGCTCGGCCTACTTACCGACATAGTATTCCGAGCAATCTGCATCACGGCGTCCCCTGCTAGCCCGGCCTTCAGGGTCGCTCGATCCTTTGGGGTCGGCAGGTGCCTCACCGCCTCCATGCAGATGTTACCGTCGCCCAAGAAGCCGTCGACGTTCATCACCTGCCAGTCAGGGATGAAGATCTGCTTATGACGCTCGATCAAGATCATCTCCGCCTCGGCAGTGAGGGACGGAACTTGGAGGGACAACACCTCCTTCACGCCGAACGCACCGCTCGACGAACCGGGAGCGTCCGTCCCCCTTCGGGGTCAGTGTCGGCGCACCCGAAGCAGGAGGGTCGAGGACCATGACTTCCCCCTGCTCGAGGACCATGACCTTCGGCTGGTCGGCAACCTTCGCGACCGAAGGCTTCTTCGAGGCTCGGCCGTCCTGAGGTCCTGCCGAAGGCCTCTTCTTCTTCGCCTCCTGCTCCGACCTGCCCTTCGCCATCAGAGCCTTGTAGTCCAGCTTCATCGTCTCTGCACAAGCCGAATGAAAAAACTTAGAAAAATTTTCATGAACTCTAAGCAAAGAGTATAAATACCAGAAGCATACTAGGGTCGATCGGACTGAGACCCCCTCGGAACAGATCCTCCTCGGTAATATCTTTCCAGCTTAGCGCTGGCAGGGCAAGGAGCTTCTTCTGGACCTCCGTCTCCTCGTCACTCAACACCGTCTCCTTCTTGGTTCGCTTGGGCAGACCATCCTTCGCCCAAACCGTCGGTATCACCCACGGCGCAGGAGCTCGGATGAGGAAATACTTCTCCTTCCAATGTTTGATCGAGTCCGGATTCTCGATCAGCTTCACACCCGTCCGGGGCGAAAGATAGAACCTTTGTTCGTCTCGCCTTGGCTGACAAGGTCGGTAGAGGCTCCGAAAGAGGAACATACTCGGCTTGGCACCAACCTCTTGGCATCGGAGGACGAACGCCATGACGTGCCTCCATGTGTTCGGCATCAGCTGAGCGGGGCTCAAACCATACCATGTCAAGACATCAACAACGAACAGGGTGGAGGGGAAAACGAAATCCGGCAATAAGGGAGTCGACCGGAAAGACGCACACGTCTGACGAAGACTTTGTATTGGCTCGGAAACCCGACCCGGGGAGGAGCAGTCCGTAGTCGGCAGGGATCCGGAAACCCTCTCGGATCAGGTGAAGGTCAGCCTCGGTAAGAGACGAGATGGTATGGTCCACCTCGGACAGCTCTCTCGGCTCGTTCTCCTCCACCAACTTAGCCGTACCTTGTGTCACTCTCTCCAAGGTGTCCTCGGCATAGTCCCGTACGCCTCCCACGCTCGACAGAGCAATGGGCTGCCGACCGAACGCTCCCGCTGTCTTCGGCGTTTCCACGATCGTGACCACGGCTTTACCCTTCTGGGACACCGCCGCGACCTCCTTAGGCAGCTCGGCCTTTTCGCCCTCTCTATCAGGACGAAACGACGTTCTGATCGCTCGGCTCCACTACCTCCTCCCCTTTATCCCCTCGGCCTACTGCTAGCTCCGAGGCGGGGGTCTCATCCGAGGACGTGATCTTAACCATTTTCTAAAAGAGAAGGGAGAGAGACTGACCTTGAAGTGATAGGTACGGTCGGAAAGTTCGCCGGAAACAAAAAACGCCTTGCCGCGTCAGCTAGCACCACCACCAAGGAGCTAAAAACTTCGAAGGCGAAAAGTAAGAACTGAAGAGAGAGAGTAAAAGTAAAAAGTGAGACTTGGTCTGAGGGAGGGGGTGAAGATTTATAGTAAAAAGGAACGTCCCTTGGACTTCCAAACGAAAAAGCGCGACTCATGGGCCGCTCTCGAAACGTCGCGAAGGCCCAACACAACTACCTCTTTCGCCAAGACAATTAGCTCGGTATATCGGGACCAGGAGCCGAACCATACGCCATCCGACCACGCCAGCAAAGAGACCGGTCGGCTACCGAGCAAGTACCAATCCGAGCTGGCAAATGGAGAAAACTCCCTTTCTCCTCAAACTTCACATAAAATCTCAATCAGACGGCCCAGATCTCGCCGAGAACACTAGACGACAAGATAGTGTTTTCTCGAGAAATGTGCCCGTCTCGAGATGCGCGACGCCATCCAACGATACAAATTGCGTCGAGTCGCTCGGATGGCCTACACTTCCTCCATACCCCACCTCTGTCTGAAGAAACCAGAAAAAATTTTAATTCAAAGTTTTGAGGCACCGCCTTCGGCGTGCCCCCCAGGCCCCATGTCTCGGTCGGTATTCCGCCAACCCACGGGGCCCGGTCAAAAACAGATCGGCACACCCCCCATCTCTAACTCCTTCGAGCCGACAACCATCGAAAGCCGTCGGCCCGGAAGGAAGACAGAGATGGAAAGAGGACCATCATTCCGAAGTTGCTGCAGTCCCTCGGTTCCGGACTAGGGTCATCACCTCTTCTACCATGATCTTCCCCGACCTTGACACCCACGTTAGAACCCTCAGAATCGGGTGAAGATCTTGGTGGAAGAACGACCACCCGTCCTACCGAAACAGATCGTCCCCTTCAGATCCGGACTTCGGTGGTCTACCCTTCGGCCCAAATCTCCCCTGACCCTGACACCTCCATCCGGGCCGTCAGAGTCAGGAGAAGATTTGGGCGGGAGAACAACCACCAGTCGTCCCGAAGCAAACCCTCCCCTCGGACCGGACTTGGGTCATCACCTCTCCTACCGTGACCCTCCGATTCTAACACCCACGCCGAGGCCGTCAGAATCGAGAGAAGATCACGATAGGAGAACGACCACCCGTCCAACCGAGGCTCGTCCCACAAATTCGGACTTCGGTCATCACCCCTTCTACCAGGATCACTCCCGATCTTGACACCCGAATCGGGCCGGTCAAAATCGGGTGATGATCATGGTGGAAGGGTGACCACCCGTCCTTCCGATGTAGCTCACCCCTCAGCTTCGGACATGGATCATCACCTCTTCCACCATGATCTCCCCCGACCCTAACACCCACGTTGGAGCAGTCAGAGTCAGGAGAAGACCATGGTGGAAGAACGACCACCCGTCCTTCCGAAGTAACTCGTCCCTCGGGTCCAGACTACGGTCGTCACCACTACTGCCTTATCCTCTCCCGCTCCTGACATCCTCTTTCGAGCCGTGAGGAACGGGAGAAGAACAAGGCAACAGAGCGACCACCCGTCCTTCCGAAGTAACTCATCCCTCGGGCCCGGACTATGGTCGTCACCACTACTGCCTCGTTCCCCCCCGCTCCTGACATCCACATTGGGGCCGTCAGGAACGGGAGAAGAAAAAGGCAAAAGAGCAACCACCCCCTCGGACCTCGAAAGACAAGTTACCCAAGGCCAATACCTCCGAGGTTTGAAACTCTACATTGTTGCGATTGAAATGACAAAGGGAGTGGAGTACTTATAAGCTCTCCTCCAAGGTCTGGCCATTATGACCCTCGGAAGTTGAAACGCCACGCATTAATTGAAGGAGTTATCCTTAATGACCTGGGGAAAGTGGAACGCCGCACAAACCCCGGAGCACCATTAATGCCCTTGGGAACAGGATCTTCTCGAGACAGATTGCGCCACGTCGCTCGACTTGCCGAAACCCCATGTCTCTGGTCGTCTGCCGAGCAAGTGCCTTTCCGAGCTCGCAAACGGAGAAAACTCACTTTCTCCTCAACTTTCGCGCATGATCACGATCAGACGGCCCAGATCTCGCCGAGGACACTAGGCGACAAGATAGTGTTTTCTTGAGAAATGTGCCCGTCTTGAGATGCGCGTCGTCATCCAATGGCTCAGATTGCGCCATGTCGCTCGACTTGCCGAAACCCCCTGTCTTCGATCGGCTGTCGAGCAAGTGCCTTTCCGAGCTCGCAAACAGAGAAAACTCACTTTCTCCTCAACTTTCGCGCATGATCTCGATCAGACGGCCCAGATCTCGTCGAGGATACTAGGCGACAAGATAGTGTTTTCTTGAGAAATGTGCCCGCCTTGAGATGCGCGTCATCATCCAATGGCTCAGATTGCGCCACGTCGCTCGACTTACCGAGACCCCATGTCTCCGGTCGGCTGCCGAGCAAGTGCCTTTCCGAGCTCGCAAACGGAGAAAACTCACTTTCTCCTCAACTTTCGCGCATGATCTCGATCAGACGGCCCAGATCTCGCCGAGGACACTAGGCGACAAGATAGTATTTTCTTGAGAAATGTGCCCGTCTTGAGATGCGCGTCGTCATCCAATGGCTCAGATTGCGCCACGTCGCTCGACTTGCCGAGACCCCCTGTCTTCGGTCGGCTACCGAGCAAGTGCCTTTCCGAGCTCGCAAACGGAGAAAAAAGACACCGAGCTACTACAACCGCTGGATCTCTCAAAAATTCGCGCCCGTCTATGATCAACGGTCCGGATGGAGCCACGTCATAAATCGGTATTTAAAATCATCTTTTATTTATTTAAATCGTTTTATTTATTTAAAAATTGCGAAAAAATTGCTAAAAATTCGGGGAAATTAACTAAAAATTATGGAAAATAATTAAAAATTCGGGGGCATATTTTTGAGCCCCCGAACGAACAATTATTGCCTAGAAAGTACTGTTAAGGCCCCCGAACGACTAGTAAACTCATCGCAAAATTAAATAAATAGTCCGAAAAAATAAATAAAAGCCGTCAAATACTCGATATGGCTAGAGAACAGCACATAGCATCAAAAATTACTTCACTACCCCCTTCAAGATTCAAAATCCTCCACTTGGACTCCGATACAACTCCACCAGCCACTAAAACAGTTAAACTACTCCTCAAAGGCTGATCACGCTCAGTTTTTAGGAGTGGGGGGCTCGTGATATGGCTAAAAATGGGGTTAAATCGGAACCGTCCAGATTAGGCGCGAATCTCGAAGTTCGGGGGTAAAATGGTAATTTCACATACAAGGTGGACCCAAAGCAGGTACTGGATCTCCTTCGCACGAGACCCAATAACCCACGAACGGGTCCACACCGATTGGGCACGGGTCCCGACCCGAGGCGAGCCCCAGACCAGTAAGAGACAAATTAGGGCCACTGATTTGACCAAGTCAACGGGCCTGATTTGCTCTCACCGGGAATCAAGGGGTTAGTTTCCTAAACAGACTGTGAGGATTTTTCTCCTAGCAGTTACACTAGGAACCAGGCCTCTAATCACTCCCCTGGCGACTATAAATACCTCCCCTCTGCCACGGTGACCAGGTTAATCACTTTTTCACCACCTTAAGCTCTTTCTTTAATCACCACTGGTTACTGACAAGAGCGTCGGAGGGTGCATCGTCGGAATCAACCTCGGTGTCTCGCACTTCCTTGCAGGTTGCGGCAGGAGCAAGAAGGCTTAGGGTCAGCTGTTCAGGTTTTTCTCGAGCTCACAAATTCTATCTGTTTACCCCCATACCGAAATCAGTGGTAACAATATCCTTGTGTCAGTTGAATGTACTGATGTGCCCATAGTTTCTATGCAGGGTAAAGTGCATGAAAAGGACTAAGGAGGAATTGATGCTTAAAGATTTATTCAAGTGTTGTTTTATTTCATTCATGTAATTGTTGTAACTTTTCTTCCGCTGTTTAAATGTAACTCTGTTGTAATAAAAGTTTTAATTCCTTGTAAAATTGTACGAAGAAAAGTGTAAAGATCCTGTAGAACTTCGAATTCGGTCTTATTTGGAATTCGGGGTGTTACAGAGTGATATCAGAGCTATGCTTCCAAGTAGGGTTGCAATCGAGCCGAGCCGAGCCGAGCCGAATACCTTCAGGCTCGAGCTCGGCTCGTTTACGAAACGAGCTCATTTTTTAGCTCGAGCTCGGCTCGAGCTCAGTTCTTGCCGAACTTTGACCGAGCTTTGACCGTATTCGAGCCGAATAGCTCGCGAGCTTAGCCTAAAAAAAAAATCCAAGCTCGAGCTCGGCTCGTTTACGAAACGAGCTCAGTTTTAAGCTCGAGCTCGACTCGAGCTCGGTTCGAGCCGAGCTTTAACCGAGCTCGAGCTGAATAGCTCGTGAATAGCTCGATTCGTTTGCAGCCATACTTCCAAGTAGTACAAATTTATATGGAATGACACCTTAGAATGGACATTAGAGTGTGTGTTGAGTATAGAGATTTAAATGTAAGTCACTTACATTTGTGTTTCTCTGTGATTTATACTTCTTCTTCTTCTCCTTTCTAAGATGGCAAACCACTTCGACCCAGCCGGCAGTGATGATTGGCACATAGTCGAAAAGGACTACTACCCTGGACAAGCTGATTCCGATGAAGAAGATCCCGAAGAATTTGAAAATGAATGGCCTGAGTCCCGAGAGATCACTTCGCCTCCAGATTCGTCTGACGATTCCTTCGACGAGGAAGAGCCAGTTCCGAGCAGTCTCATTGTGTCTCTTTAGAGGCAGATAGAGACACAAAGGGAGAGAGTAGAGCTACTGCAGGCCCAGTATGCGAAGTGCAAGGAGGATATTGCAACTCTTAGTCATCGTATTTGGGATCTTGAGAAGAGAAAGAATATGTACGATGTACTGAAGGAAGAAGTGGCGGAACTACGGGAAGAGCTTCGAGAAGCCAAGAGGAACCGTAGGAACTAGAATGTTGTATCTTCTTACTGCTTTCATTTGATGTCAGAGAATGTTTTAAATTTGAATTTACAATATTTGAATTCAATGAAATGGAGAATTGATTTGAATTTATGTTTTCTACTTCGAATTTAATGGATCTTTTGCATCAGAATATGGCTAGAAGAAGAGCTAGAAATGGAGAAGGGCTTGATTTGGAAACGGAGCTAGAAAGATTCTATCAGACCCTCAACGCCGTTGCCATGAATCAGAACTAGGGGAGGATGCCTGCAAATCTAGTACCTGAGGCAATCAAACTCGTAGAATCATTCAAGATGATAAAACCACCCATGTTTGAGGGAAAGTCAGACCCAGATGCGGCTGACAACTGGATCAGGCAGGTCGAGACTATCTTTGAAGTCTTGGAAACTCCGGAAGCCAGCAAGTGAAGTTGGCTGCACTGCAGTTCGAGAAGGACGTAGCTGTTTGGTGGCAGTCCATGAAGCGGACGATGGGAGATGTTTTTCTTGGCTGGGAGGAATTCTTGGAGGAGTTTCGCAGTCACTACTTTCCATCTGATGTCCAGGAGAAGAAGGCTATGGAATTCCTAGCGCTACAGCAGGGCAGTATGTCGGTTAGAGAGTATGAGACAAGATTTACTCAGCTCTCGAGGTATGTGCCCGAACTTGTGATGGACGAGGCAAAGAAAGCTCGGAAGTTCGAGCACGGATTAAGGCCAAGTCTGAGATCTAAGATGAAACCCTTGGTATCAGGAGGTTTGACAAGTTGGTCAAGCAAGCTGTAGCTACGGAGGAAGATATGGAGCAGTTTCATGCCGCTCTGCACTGGAGGAGCAAATGGCATGTTGGGAAGAGGCCCGCAGTTTCTGGGAATTTCAGGGGACAGCCGTCAGCTCAAAGGTTCAGACCGACATGAGCAAATGCTGTCAACATGGCTGGAAGACCTGGAAATAGTTGGGTGAGACCTCCTGTGGTGACTTGTTTCAACTGTGGTGAGACGGGACATTACAAATCTCAATGCCCCAAGCCGCAGAATGTCACCCGTAGTGGACAAATGCAGCAAGTTGGGAAGAAGCCGTACCAGCAGGGGCGAGTATTTGCCTTGACTGAAGCTGACACTGATGAAGTGGATCACGTCATCACTGGTGCGAGGGAGGATGTTTAGAAGTGTTTTCTTTCTGTTGTTCTCTTTTCATTGTTTATTTAGTGAACTGTTATGTAACGAGCGTGTGTTATGTAACAGGTGAACTTTATTTGAATGGAAGAAAAGCTATTGTTTTGTTCGATACTAGATCCTCTCATACTTTTGTTTCTCCATAATTTGCTAAAGTCTTGGGAATTGAACCGAAGGTCTTTCCAAGTAAGGTCTTAGCAGTTGCTACTCCATCATGGGAGACTTTAATCGCTGATCGGTGCTATGCGGACTGCGAGATTGTGATTAGAGATAGAATTTTCGGGATTGATCTGATCGAGCTGAACGTCTTGGGGGTCGATGTTATCATTGGCATTGATTGGATGTCAGCGTACAGTGTGAACATCGAGTGCAAGACCAAGGAAGTAACATTGAAGGCTCCAGGTGGTCCTGAAGTTACTTTCCAAGGGAAGAAGAGATGTTCAGTTTTGGTGACAGCTATCAGCAAGAACGAGGTTCCTTTGGAGGTGCAGCAAATTCTAGTGGTTCGGGATTATTCGACTGTGTTCTTGGAAGATTTTTCTGAGTTACCCCCGCAACGTGATGTAGAGTTCAGCATCACTATCCATTCTGGGAGTGCACCCATTTCCAAGGCACCGTATAGGATGGCGCCTGTGGAGCAGGATGAAGTTAAACGGCAGATTGAGAAATTGTTGGAGAAAGGCTTTATTCAACCGAGTACGTCGCCTTGGGGAGCACCGGTGCTGTTGGTAAAGAAGAAGGATGGATCGATGAGGATGTGCATCGATTACCGAGAGCTGAATAAGGTCACTGTTCAGAGTAAGTATCCTATTCCACGAATTGATGACTTGTTCGATCGTTTACAAGGAACAACTATTTTCTCCAAAATAGATCTTCGATCAGGATACCATCAAGTTCGAGTGAAGACTGAAGATGTACATAAGACTGCATTCAGAACTCGACATGGGCATTACGAATTCTTAGTTATGCCATTTGGAGTGACGAATGCACCTGCAATCTTCATGGACATGATGAACAAAGTTTTGAGGCCGTTTATTGATTCGTTCATTATGGTGTTTATCGACGATATCCTTGTGTACTCTAAGTCGGAGGAGGAGCACACAGTGCATCTGGCTGTAGTTTTGGAGAAGCTTCAAGAGCATAAGTTATATGCCAAGTTGTCCAAGTGCAATTTCTGAAAATCTGAAGTGACATTCCTGGGTCACATCCTTTCTAAGGAGGGTGTGGCGACTTATCCGCAGAAGATAGAGGCGGTGAGAGATTGGGCAAGGCCTACTACAGTGAAGGAAATCAGGAGTTTCCTTGGGCTAACTGGATACTACAGGAGGTTCATTCAAGGCTATGCTCAGATAGCCGTGCCGCTCAGTGGTCTGACCAAGAAGAATGCAAACTTCAAGTGGACTGAGCAGTGCGAGGCAAGCTTTCAGGAGTTGAAAGAGAAGCTGACTGCTACTCCCATTTTGGCTTCACCTAGAGCAGGTGTTGAGTATGACATCTATAGCGATGCTTCACATCGTGGGCTTGGTTGTGTCTTAATGCAAGAAGGGAAAGTAATCGCATATGGGTCTAGGCAACTAAGACCGCATGAGAAGAATTATCCGACTCATGATCTGGAGTTGGCTGCGATTATCTTCGTCTTGAAGCAATGGAGACATTACGTGTATGGTAAGAAGCTGAACCTGTACACGGACCATAAGAGCTTGAAGTACATCTACCGGCAGAAAGACCTGAATCTGAGGCAACGGAGATGGCTGAAAGTACTTGAGGACATTCATCCTGAGATTAAGTACCACCTTGGGAAGGCTAATGTTGTTGCTGATGCACTTAGCCGTAAGAGCAGTTTGGCTAGTTTGAATACAACTCAGAGGCGTCTTACAGAGGAGTTGGATCGAGCTGGTATTGAAGTTGTTCTGCAAGGTTTGGGAGCATCCTTAGCTCAGTTGAGGCTTCAGCCCATGCTGAATGAAAGGATTATATCAAGTCAGAGAGAAGATGCAGAGATCCAAAAGATGCAGGAGCAGGTTGGTGCAGGCAGGTTGTCGATATTTCAGATCAGGGATGGAGTGTTGTGGTTTGGAGAGAGGTTATGTGTTTCGGATCAGTTGGACTTGAAGGAGAGTAATCTTCAGGAGGCATATGCTACTCTTTTGTCTGTACATCCTGGGAGCACTAAAATGTATAAGGACATTAAGCAGCATTTCTGGTGGTTAGGTTTGAAGTGGGATATGGCTGAATTTGTGGCGAGGTGTGAGATTTGTCAGTAGGTGAAAGCCGAGAATCAGAAATCAGGAGGTTTATTGCAACCATTACCTATTCCGGAGCGGAAGTGGGATAACATCAGCATGGATTTCATCACGAGTTTGCCCAAGAGTTCAAAGGGCAATGATATGATTTGGGTTATAGTCGATCGACTAATCAAGTCTGCTTATTTCTTGGTAATGAAACTCACTTCGTCTATGGACAAATTAGCCGAGCTGTATGTTGGAGAGATCGTCAGACTTCATGGTGTTCCGTTAACTATTGTATCTGACCGAGATGCACGGTTTACTTCGCATTTCTGGAGGAGTCTTCAGACAGCTTTGGGTACCAAGACAGATTTCAGTACTGCTTTTCATCCTCAGACTAATGGGAAAACTGAGTGAGTCAATCGTATTCTTGAGGATATGCTTCGGTGTTGTGTGCTAGATTTTGGAGGCAGTTAGGAAAAGCATCTAGCTCTAGTAGAGTTTGCCTACAACAACAGTTTTCAGACTAGTATCGGGATGGCGCCGTACGAAGCTCTGTATGGCAGGAAGTGCAGAACACCTGTCTGTTGGTTTGAAGTGGGGGAACGGAAAATGTTTGGGCCTGAGATTATGTAGCAAACCTCTAAAAAGATCGATCTGATCAGAAAGAGATTGGTGGATGCTCAGAGTAGGCAGAAGAGCTATGCAGACAACCGGAGGAGGGACCTTGAGTTCAAGGTTGGTGACTTTGTCTTTTTGAATGTATCACCTAGCAAAGGTGTGATTCGCTTTGGCAGAGGCAGGAAGTTATCCCCAAGGTTCATAGGCCCATATAAGATATTGAAGCGGATTGAGAAAACTGCTTACCGGTTGGAGTTGCCGGAAGAGTTGTCTCATGTGCACAATGTCTTCCATGTGTCTATGCTGAGAGGTTACATTCCAGATCTAAGTCACCATTTGCCCGAAGTGCCGGAGGGTTTGCAGTTGGATCTGAGTTACATTGAGCTTCCAGTTGAGATTGTGGATCGTCGGGAGAAAGTCTTGAGGAACATGACGATACTGATGGTCAAAGTAGTCTGGAGAAACCAGTTGGTTGAAGAGACTACTTGGGAATCTGAGGAGAGAATGATGAAGGATCATCTGAGCTCTTTGCTTGATTTGTGTCTTCTTGTCTCTTCTTTTATATTTTTATTGTTGTGTTCTGTTTCCTCACTCTTTAAGAGTAGTTCCGGGGACGGAACTATTCTTAGGAGGGAGTGTTGTAAGATCCTGAAATATTTTATTATAAGTTTGTTGATTTTTACGTGTTTTGCACGTACAAATTTTTGTGCAATTTCTTTCATTAGAAATTATCTCTTTTCATAACATAAACAAATATTTTAATCTTTCCCTTTTAATTTTTAAAGCCTATTTTAAAAGCCTAGGCCTAATTGTCTAATCTAGCCCACCCTAATTAATTAAGTATTTTATTAATAACCCATGGGTCTAAGGCCCACTATTTTTGACCCCACTAGTTATTTTATCTTTTAATTGTCATAACATGTAGTGTAGACACATTTAGTAGACAATAAATTAATTAATCTTGTACAACAATTAATAGGGGGTACTAGATGAGACACGTGCATTGCACTAGAACGTGTCTAGTGTGCTTGGGGGTGTGGCCGAATGGAGGCAAGGAGAGATGGAGAGAGTGGTGTAGTGGATGGGGTGGTTATGTGTTCATGGGTGGTTGCTATAACTCCCTAACACATCCTAGCCTTCAATTCTTAACCATCTAGATCAATCCTAGCCATCTATTTTGCTTTCAAAAAAGTATAAATACCCCCCTCACCCTTCTCATGTAGTACATTAGAAATTTGATAAAGAAAGAAAGAAAAAAAGAATTAGAGTGAGAAAAGATTGAGAGTTTTTGGTGAGTAAAAAATTGAGGGATTTTATTTGTGTGTGTGTTCCTTCAAGAGGTGTCCGGCCTACATCAAAGAGCAAGAGAGAGGGCTCGGGTTTGCTAGCATAAGGAGGCGGAGGCGTGTTGGTGGCACAATCTAGGAGGAGAATGATCCATTCGTGCATTCTAGGAGATTTCTAAGAGCTTTATACTTATTTTTCTCCAATAGGTAGATGATTTCTCATGCTTCTACTTTAGACATCATGCTAGGGTTTGAATTGTTAAAATTGCTAATTGAAACTAAGTAGATTGGTCACATGTTTGTTTAAATAGAGAGAAATTGTAGATAAAGTGAATGCTTGGTAAATTGATTTGCTAGTTGATACAATTTTGATTTCCATACTAAAATTGATCATGTTACCATGAAATATATATATTTGGGTCATGCTAAATTTAGAAATTTGTGTTTATGAGATGACTAGTTGATTGAATGCACCATGGAAACCTTATTGATGAAATTAGTATAATACTAATGTGGAAAGAGGAGTTTATGTTCTAAAATTATTGTTTAATAACAACAAGTAAAAATAAAGAGAAAAAATAGTCTTCTGTGGAAATTTTGATTATGAATAATGTAAAAAAATTGTGAATTGTTCTCAATGTCGAAGTTATGAACATAGAACATAAAATAGAACTAAGAACTCATGTTTTTCACGTCAAATAAGGATTATTAAAATACTGTTTTACTGTAAATATATACTGTTTATAATCTAGAAAATTTTGATACAAAAGAGAAAAGAAAAGAACAAAAAATTTTGAGTTATGAAAATTAATAATAAACAGAGAACTGGATCAAAACCAACCCAACTCGTCTTTAAGACAGGTTAGTCACTTGGACTTATTGGTCTTCGGGTGCACACAGAGCGCTACTGTAGCTCTGGGTTGGTCCTTGGTTGCGGGTTCAATACTGGGTTTATTTTTTCATTTTCGAAAAAATCCAAACAGTGCGAGAATTAAACCATATGAATTATAACCCATCTCATGACACCTTGGTGCCTTGGACACTGTGGTCTTCGGTGGTGCCACAGTACGGTCACTGTGGCGTGCTGACGTGGCTTGCGGTTGTGGGTTCGAATCCTGGCTTTGGGTTTTGATTTAAGCTGTGATTTTTTTTTTTGAGTTTTTAATATTGTAAGGGTATTAGAAGTGAATGAAAATTTGGGAAAAAATACTAGAAAAATTCAAATAATGTCTAGACTTTATGAGAATTTTCCTATAACTCTCGGTCTATTTATGAGTGAGATTTAAGACTATTTCAAGAAGATTTGTATACAAATTGTCTTATTGAGTTATTGATTTAAAAAAGAAAAAATGAATATTTATTCTAAAAGTTTTAATAAAGAGTTTGAAATGAGATTTGACTAATAGAAATTTGAAAGTATGTTTTGAACTTAATATTGGTACTTTGAAAATAAGAGAAATTATGTGAAAGAATGAATTATGAATTTGATAAGTTGAAAAAAAAATGAATTTATTATTTATGCATGAAATGGTACATGAAAGTGAAATATAAGATCATGTTGAATTATGAAATATTTTATGAGTATGAACATGAAATGGAATTAAAAGCTAGAGTGTAGCTAAGCCCTATACCGGCATTGAATGAATACTTTTGAGATAAGATATTGAAAAGAAAAGACTAAGTTTGGGTCATATTGTTGAATTGATGGTTAAGACCGGTATAAAGGGAGTGCTAACTCTAGGGTATTGATCTTATTCATGATTCAAATAATTAAGGATTCGAAACATAGTGAAGATGTGATAAAAATAAGAGAAAAACAAGAGTTTGAGGGTCTCGGAGCTACGGCATGAGAGTATTCATAGGCTGTCTACACGATGCGTCGTGTAATGACGTGGATATGTCTCTAGGAGTCTGTACCGCAGGCAACTCTTGTGAGGTGTTTGGTGACTACGGGTGGTGTCATGTCCCATGACGGAGGCTGAATTGTCCATAGGTTCTACACGATGCGTCGTGTCGTGACGTGGGATTTCCCTCCAGGCTGTCTGGACATGAGCTCGTAACTCATAGAACATCTAGGATACTTTGTTACCATAGTAGTTTAAGTCATGACGAGGGATTGAACCCTACAAGATTAAGAACGATTAAGGGCTTGCCCTCGGACCTATGTTGTCACACCCCGCTTCCCAAAACACAGGGATACGGGCACGTGACTGAGGCCCAGCGAATGATGCGAATACACCATTCATAAGTTGTACAGGTAAACTCAACAACAAGATAATAAAACAATCCACGCAGGCATGTAAAATCACAATATGATAATGAAAGTACATGACATATTCTTTAACATAACCAACAACTGGGAAATACAAATAGTTACGGGTCAAACAAGCCTAGATTACAATAAGGAGTTGCATGAAATAAAACATAAACTGAAGATAACATGATAACAATAAACTAGAACACTTGGTCAGCGACACCTTCTAGTAACTCTCCATTTGGGCCTGCAAGTATATTATAACAAAAAAAAAGAAAAGGGAAACAAGAAGACCCCCGTTAATACAAGTCACGGGCCGCAAGGGGGTACAAGCTAAGGGAAACAGGTCCAAAACAAAACAAAAGAAAAACAGGAAAAGAGCAAGGAATCGAAAGTCATGAAATAGGAGAAATGCAATATGTAAACATGATATGAACAAGGCATTATGTAACAAGTGGCATGTAAAACAAGTAATCAAGTAAACAAGTATCAAGTCAACATGAACATGTAACATGTTACTGGATCATGCAAGTGCACGTGTTAATCTTATGTCTAATGTTTGATCCTATCTAGGTAGCACTTCATGCATCCATCTTTTTGCTACATGGTTGCTACTTGCAATCAGTTGCGTTCAGACTTAGTGGTGGGTTTTATAGGTCACGTACTCGGGAAAAATATGTACATTCAATATTGTATCGAGATACGTGCAATGTAAAACATGTAGAGTATAAACTTGTAACGTGAAACATGTAAACTTGTAATTTGCAAACTTGCAACTTGCATCGGGAAACTACGAGCTCCCGTCTGAGTACGCTCTTCTATATTGCCCACTACTTAAATCTTTCCCATATATCCCGACTTGTTACTTTTATTAATTTTAATCAACAAGAACAAGAGGTCATATTTAACTACTATCACGAGTAAAACAATCATGCACATAATCATATATAATACTAAGAGTACATTTGTGTGTATAAATTTGTGTTCATGTAATGCATATGACAACAAAGTATTCGCGATCATGTACGAATATGGGATCAAGGGTTATGTATAGCAACAGTTTTCAATTCGACTTATGAATGCGAATTAGAGTCAAAAATAATATACTTGCGGTATTTTTGCAAAGAAGCTTGTACGAGAACAAATAAATTTGTACAAGAGATACTTGCCTTTTTGACAATTCAAAAGAGAATAACCGGCAAACTCCGAAAATTACGTGCAAAATACGTGCAAGAAGTTCAAGCAACAAAGCCAGCAACTCAGCAAATCCACACACTGGATCGGGACCGAACAGCAAATAGCCGACCAGGATCTGCTGCGCCAAAACACGGGACAGTGAACACAGCCAATAGATGAGCTTCTCCACACCGGATTGGGGCCAAAACAGCGAACACCACTTCGGGATCCGCTACACCAAAACACGGAATGGCAAAATCAACCACTCACACTGCGTCTTCTTCCCATTGACAGGAAGAGGGAGGGAGAGAGCGAAAGAGTTGCGACGGTGGGAGTAGGGCAAGGCAGGAGCAAGCGTGGACTGGCGACACAGGCGGCAGATGGCGGCGCTGTGGTTGGGAAGCGATGCGACAGCGAGCACGAGCGATTGCTCTATTTTCGCGCCGAAACAGAGAAGACGATGTCACAGTTTGGACGGCGATGATGGTGGGGTTCTCCGGTGGATTCGAGGGAGGTGAAGAGGGTGAGGCGACGTCGACTCCGGTGGCAGTAGATAGAGGTGAAGATGGCAAGGATCGGTTGCGGTGGAGATGGGTTCAACAGTCGACGAGGAGGAGGGGTCTGCGATGGTGGTCGCATCTGAGGCGACACGGTGCAGTAGCGACTGGCGTTGTGGAGGAGGTGCTCGACTACTGCTGGCAAGGAGGAAGGGATGGGCAATGGTGAAGGGCGATCGGAGAAGGGCGGTGGCTCGGGTTCTTCAGAGGTCTGAGGGAGCGGGATAGCGGAGAAGGTGAGGTGTTGGAGATGGGTTTTCTGTTTTTGGGTTCGACAATAGGGGTGAGCAGGAGGAAGAAGGAGATGAGAAGGGGTTCTGGGTTTTGTTTTGTTTAGGTTTAAACAGAGAAGGAGAGAGAGTACGGGGAGAGAAAGATAGGGGATTATATTATAATAAATGTATAGAAATAGTATAAAAATAAGGAGTAGAGTGATTATAGGGGAAGGGGGTTACGGAATTACAATCAATAGGCTGATTGTGTGGAGAGGTTTAAAGGCAACAAAATTTATTGTAATGCCAAATAAAGGAGGAGGGATTTTAGGGCTAATTGATAGGGATTAAATTTTGGGGTTACAGGATGGGGAGAGATTTTGGGGATTTGTTGATCTGGTCAACAAATGGGGTTGGATTTGGTTTAGTGGATCATGATCCAATAGGAGTTGGGCTTGGTCTATGGGCTCAAAACAATTAATAAATTAGACAATTGGGCTTAAATTAGACAATTGGCTTGGGTTTAAAAATCATTTTGATAAATCAGTCATGGGATTAGGCTCCAAAACATTTCAAATATTAAAACAGTTGAATAATCAAATATTGGGCTTCACAAAATAGTTTGAATAACATAATAAATTAAAAAGAGAATAGTTAAGAATTTAAAATACGGGAAAAGACTTGAAAATACAAATTAACGGAAATAGGGGTTACATATGTAGTATGGGATGCATAGAATCCGAATAAGTGCGCATTAGTGTCATGTAACATAAATAATTGCATTAAGGATTAAGTGCACATTCACACATGACATCAATAGGATATTTCCCGTAGCTTTGATTTGTGACAAGTTTGTGCTTTCTAAGTAAGAGAAATTGATGTATTATATCTTTGCGTCAGTTGAATGAACTGACGTGCCCACAGTTTTTATGCAGGGTAATGTGCATGAAAAAGACTAAGGAGAAATTGACGCTTAAAGAATTATTCAAGTGTTGTTTTATTTCATTCATGTAATTGTTGTAACTTTGCTTCCGCTGTTTAAATATAACTCTAATGTAATAAAAGTTTTAATTCCTTGTAAAATTGTACGAAGAGAAGTGTAAAAATCCTGTGGAATTTCGAATTCGATCTTATTTGGAATTTGGGGTGTTACATATCCTCTCCAGATGAGAGCCTCAATTTTGTCCTTCAGAGCTCGACAGTTATCAGTTTCGTGGTCGTGGTCCCGATGGAAACAGAAGTTGAACCTCTGGTCCCTCTTCTTGTTGGGGTTGTGGGACCAAGTAAGGCGTTGGAGTATGTCGTCTTCTATTTTCATTAGGATAATTGAGACGCTCGCATTGAGCAGAGTCAACTTATCAAACCGTGTATGCGGGGGGAGATGCCTCTTGCCTAAGACGTCTTTCTATGCCTTCTTGGGAAGCGCGGAGCTGTCTATCTTTCTCTCTCCTTTAGTGGGGGATCCCTTCCGACCGCAGGGATGGAGGGCCTCCTTGGCCTGGATGTACTTCTCACTCCTATGGAGAAGGTCAGGAAAGTCGATGGGTTTTTTCTTGGCCAGGGAGGCATATAAGGAGTCATGACAGACATTGTGTCGAAAAGCCACTGCTGCGCCCCCAGCATCGAGGGAGGAGGTCGATCGTGCTTCTGCCACAAATTTTGGGACGAAATCTCGAAGGGATTCTCCGTCCTTCTGTCTAAAGTCCAGTAAGGAGGCACTTGTCTTCTCAGCCTTTTGACTGGTCATGAAGTGAGCGAGAACCTAGCCACAGATCCATGCAAAAATCAGGGGCGAGTTTGGTGAACCATTCTCATGTGAGACCTCTCAGGGTGGCCAGGAACGCAAGGTAAAGAAGGGGATCCGAGGTGCTGTGAATCATCATGAGGATTTTGAAGCCCTCAATGTGATCAGCAGGATCCATTTCTCCGTTGTAGATTTCGAACGCTGGAGGTTTGAAACTCCACGGAATGGGTGCGTCCAGGATATGGGAGGAGGAGGGTGGCCTGTTCGACCGATATCTCTGTTCAACCTACCTCCCTCCTTCACCGATCCGAGCAAGGCGATCTTCCATTTCTTGCAGTTGTTGGAGGATTGGGTATTTCCGTCCCTCGGATTGGGTTAACCAATGGGACTCATCATTCCCGTTTTCGGCCCTTCCTGCTCGGTAAGTGTGATGCTCGGTCCAGGTCCCACCTCAGAGGGCCCGGAAGATTTCATCTCGAAATTCATGGAACTATGCCCTCGTCACAGGACCTCCATCCCCGCAATTGTTCGAGAGTCGACGGTCCTTCAAGGAGCAGTTGCGCTCTCTGTCTCAACCATTGGAGGAGTGGTGATTCCGACCCGGATTGTGGATCGAGG